>NQII01000538.1:213656-247244 GCA_002778355.1 Clitarchus hookeri | reverse complement strand
GCACGCAAAAGTGCCGCAAGACGACGTGGCATGGACTCGACTAATATCTGAAGGTATGCAAGAGGCAATTCACACCATGAATCCTGCAGGGCTGTCCAAAAATCAAATCTGTGCCAATTTGGGGAAAGGGTTGCACGTCTGTCACGTTTAATGATTCTCGTCAGTCGTCGTTTGTCCCGTTCTTTCACGATCTTTTTCCGGCCGCAGCGATGTCGATGATGTGATGTTTTACCGAATTCCCGATATTCACGGTACACCCGTGAAATGGTCGTACGCGAACATCCAAATGTTATTGCTACCTCGGATATGCTATGTCCCATCTCTCGTGCGCCGAATATAACACCACGTTCAAACTCACTTAAATCTTGATAACCTGCCATTGTAGCAGCAGTAATCTATCTAGCTGCCGACCGCATCGCATTACTCTGATTGGTTCCATACCTCTGTTATTTGTATACGCACGCTTATATCAGCTTTTTTTGGCTCTTCAGTGTATAACCTACAGTTAATGAGCAGTGACTTTGTAAAATGATGATTTCAAAAGTGCGCAAGGTACCGTGAACAGCCTATAATTAAATCTGATTAAGACTCATGCTGTTATATCCCTGGTCTAGCTTCTTTGTCCCACCATAACTTCTCAGTATATAAATCTCCAATAATTTAAACAAAACAACATATTATATTATAATATTATGTGTAATTTTTTTGAAAAAAGAAGTTGGTTCCGTCCTGTTTTATAAAAAGGCGAGAAACTATTGGTGTAATGGTCACGTGTAGGCTAAGTTTACGTGGATTTCAGTTTCACTTGATCAATGGAAGATTACAAGTTCTTAGGAACATGATAATATTAATATTTGCTTGAGACGGAAAGGTACACAACAAGGAGAAAATAGACTACAGGTATTGCTTTCAAAAAAAACTTATTCATCCACAAATCAACTTTTAACGTAACTTTATGTAGTCGCACAACCGCGAATAAGATTAAGGAATAACAAGTACTGTATAACTTCAGCCCTGTTGTGTTCATGACTTACGATCTACCAACGCCATACATAAAAAAATAATCTCAATTTAAAGATTTGGAAAATAAACTGATAAATCCTATCACCCGTAGCGTATTACACGTGTTAATTCAAAAACTTGACCGTCGAAGATTCTACATTAAATACACTAGAGAGCCAAATAACTGGTATAGGCGTGCGTATGCATGGAACCAATCAGAGTAACGCGATGCGGTCGGCAGCGCCTATATAAGACAACAAGCGTCTGGCAAAGTTGCTACATCGGTTACTGCTGCTACAATGGCAGGTTATCAAGATTTAAGTGAGTTTGAATGTGGTATTATAATCGGCGCACGAGAGATGGAAACATAGCATCCCAGAGGTAGCGATAAAATTTGGATTTTAGCGTATGACCATTTCACGAGTGTACCGTGAATATCGGGAATTCGGTAACACATCAAATCTTCGACATTACTGCGGCCGGAAAAAGATCGTGAACGAACGGGACAAACGACGACTGAAGAGAATCATTAAACGTGACAGACGTGCATCCCTTTCTCAAATTTCAGCCGATTTCAATGCTGGGTCATCAACATGCGCCAGCGTGCAAACTATTCAATGGACCAACATTGATATGGGCTTTCGGAGCCGAGGGCCCACTCGTGTACCGTTGTTGACTGCACGACACAAAGCTTTACGCCTCACCTGGGCCCGCCAACACCGCCATTGGACTGTTGATGACTGGAAACACGTTGCCTGGTCTGACGAGTCTCGTTTCCAATTATATCGGACGAATGGACGTGTACGGGTATGGAGACATCCTGATGAATCCATGAACCCTACATGTCAACAGGGGACTGTTCAAGCTGGTGGAGTCTCTGTCATGGTATGGGGCATGTGAAGTTGGCGTGAAATGGGGCTCCTGATACATCTAGATACGACTCTGACAGGTGACAGATAAGTAAGCATCCTGTCCGTTCCCCTGCACCCATTCGTGTCCATTGTGCATTCCGACGGACGTGGACAATTCCAGCAGGACAATGCGACACCCCACGCGTCGAGAGTTGCTACCGAGTGGCTCCAGGAACGCTCTTCTAACTTAGACACTTCCATTTTGCCACCTAAATCACCAGACATGAATATTATTGAGCATATCTGGAATGCCTTGCAACGTGCTGTTCAGAAGAGGTCTGCTCCACCTCGCACTCCTATGGATTTGTGGACTGCCCTGCAGGATTCATGGTGTGAATTGCCTCCTGCATACCCTCAGACATTATTCGAGTCCATGCCACGTCGTCCTGCGGCACTTCTGCGTGCTCTCGGGGGGCCTACACGGTATTAGGCAGGTGTACTATTTTATTTTTTTTGGCTCTTCAGTGTACATCATGAGTTTATCATGGTGGTATAGTGGTCAGACTACTCGCCTCCCACCAAGGCGAACCGGGCTCGATTCATGACGGAGTCACCGAATTTTCGCATTTAAGTAACGTTACGGACTTCGCTATTGGCCGGCGGGTTTTCTCGGCATACTCCCGTTTCCTCCGCCCTTGCATTACACTTCTGCTCCATCTTCACCTGATTTCATTTTCACCGGCTATCAAGACCATCCTGTTAAGGGAAAACCTTCCCCAACCATATTGGATTCTTGGTTTTTCTAGCTTGTTTGCGATTTTAAAAATAAAATTCCGAATGTACCACTATACCCACTTAGCTATTGACCTTACCCAGCAGTACAGACATAACGAATGAACTACGAACTCGCATTTATGTCATAATATTAACACTGCCAGATTTTGGCAAATTGAAATTGTGACGTAATTGTTAGTTTGCAGTGCCTTTGTCTCATATGTACTGCAGTGTATGGTCAATAGCTACAGTTTATTCACGGTTTCTCAACACTTTTTTAATCAAACCTTCTAAAAATCTCACCATGTATGACGTACTGTATGGTTTCCTGNAACCTTCTAAAAATCTCACCATGTATGACGTACCGTATGGTTTCCTGATATTTAATGCATCACAAAGCGTTTTACACTTCTGATTACATAAAAGTACCTTATTTTTGCTTACATTAAATTTTTAGGTATATTTTATTTTTAATAATAGTAACATTTCAATATAACTAGTATCAATAAAAAACAGTGGGTAAATAGGTGTGTAAATAGGGTAAATAGGCCTAGTGTAAGTAATAGTTCTTTAAAAAAATGCAATTTAATTGAGTGTGCACGAATGCAGCGCCTTGTCCATTTGGTGTTATTTTTTAGACTTATTTAAGCTTTCTTTGCTAGAGACGAAGGAATATCTTGGAAGTAGAACTTTAGCAGGGCTTCAGAAAAGTTGGAAGTAACCATGAATGGCCTATAGTTGGGTACATTCGTACTTTCATAATTTTCTTTTTTAAATATTTAAACAGGCTGGAAAAGCGGGGAAAGGTTCTCCTTAAGGGTGCTGACTAAAACCACAATTTAAACACCTTTAATTCAGCGTACTCAACTAACCATTTCATTTAAAGCTTATAACATTAGAAGAACACCACATTACATGATTTTTTGTATTTAGCGTGAAGAAACCATATCGCGGTTTGTTATAACGCGAATTTTCGTATGCAGTTAGCTTAACAGTACCGTTTACTCTTATTTCTAGTGTAATATGGTATCTGCGTGATTGTCAAGTTACAATATACTTTACATATGAAACTTCCCAATGATAAAATTACGAGAATAAAACGCAGTAGTCGGAATATGTTTTTACGCAGGTGATAGCAAGTAATAAACAAAATTTTTGAATAAAATTTGACAATTAAACAACGGTTTCTATCTTTAAATTTAGTTTTAATAAAATATGAAATTCTGTAATTTTTATAAATTTTTATAAAATATTGATATATTACGAAATATTTCTGTGTTACTTTCAAAATAAATAAATAAATATTACTTTTTGCACTAAGTGAAACTTAAATATAGATTAACTCGCATATTTCCTTCATAGCCTAAACTCCTTCATACTTCAACTCCAGGAACTACGAAATCGGATTTAGGTTATGAAGGAATAACGCGCATTCTTTGGGCGCTGTGCGGGAATCTTCTTAATTTATTTATAAACCATGACCTAGCTGATATCACCTTTGAGCAGAATCATCTCTATGATCTGTAGACGGTAATACAAACAGTATAAAACATTTACTCACGAGTATAATCAAACCACAGTTTCTTTCGTCATTATGCTAATCCTGTTCATAGGGGAAAACGTCTAAACAGTAATATGGTCGAACTATTTATTGTTGTAGCTGCAGTGTCTGAGCGGTTAGCCTGCTCGCTTCTCACCGAGCCGAACAGGGTTCAATCCCTGGCCGGATTTTCACAAGTGGGAATCGTGCCGGACGATGCCGCTGGTCTGCAGGTTTTTTTCTTGGATATCTTCCGTTTCTCCCGCCCTTTCATTCCGACGCTGTTCCATTCTCACTTCATTTCACCCTCATCGACTCTCTAGAACTGATTGTTAAGAGCCACCCAAACCTTTCAACATCTCAATTTAATGAGACCCGTGACTTTTCCAAATTATTTGTGTGGCAGGTTAGACTTCAAGCACATGTGCTCCCGTGTCCCTTACGTTATTGGAGCACATTTGTTTCGACTCATCCTGGGCGACTCTGGCCAGTAATAAACAGTTAATAATAAGGGGTTCATATCACATCTAAACATATTGAATGACTAAAACACGCACCACCGCAACAGCCAATGAATAAACAGTTGTGGTCCGAGTATATAGAGGACGTATATTTACTTATTAATATATACAATATTATATGTTTAACACAGGTAAACCGAAATAACACATATGACGCTATTCCCCACCTGTGTGATACAGAATTGTTCATAGGATCTCAGTAAATGTTACCAGGCACTGACTATAGGATTCCTTGAAAGTTGGGGGTAACAGGGCAAAATTAAGGTAGTCATTCGGTGTTTCAATTTACTGGTTGGTTATATTGTCACGAAATTAAACTTTACAGAAACAATTCCGAGGTGGTACTATAATTAATGTACTCGTGCTAACTGGTAGTCGGCATCTTGGGGGTGGCGCTAGGCATCTGAGGGGTCTCTTTAGGTGACGACTTGATACTTATCTAGTCTTGTAGTTCTGGTGTGTTGTCAACAAGCTTAGGTCTGGTGCTTCAGGTGGCCTTGTAAAAGGCCACCTGGAAAAGACCGTGGCTCCGGGTTCGCTTCTCGACGTACGCCTCCGCGACACGCTTCTTCCGGTACTCCCGATCCGACTTGTTCTCGCGCACATCTGAGTCAACTGACCTGGTTCAACTGATCCCTCCCTTGTCTCACAACTTGGCTTTTAAACTATTTCCATCCCCCCTTAGAACCTTACACGTGTCTTCCCTTGTTATGGGAAGAGGAAAGGGGGAGGTACTGAACAATGGCCACACTCTCCATATTCCAAGGCTCTTGCAGGTGGTGGGAGAAAGGGGTCACCTGCGGTGCCACTGACAAACCCTGTCAGCTTTTTCTGTAGCGCGTGTTACCCTTCAGCACGTGTTTTAACGTGGGCGGAAATCGTCAGTCTATCTGATCCTTTCTTTGGCATGTACAAGTTTCATGGGGTTGCTATGGGGTGTGGTGGGGGTCCGAGACAACCTTCATATGTGTAACTTACTCCCTTGCTCTGGCCTGGTTTCACCGCAGGCATTAATTGCTGCATTGTGTTCTGAGACAGGTGGCTACTGGAGGGCTCTTGTGGGACGAGGTGGGGTATGGCGTGCGTTGTGACAGCTGAGTTTCTACGTTGAATATGGCATGCCTCAAATTCCGTCCGTCCCCCCNCCCCAGCTTTTGCAAAGCTGGCATAACTGACGCCAAACATTTTGGGATTCATTTGCACGTCTATAGCTCCAGTTCTGTGCTGTGGCTTTCACTATGTTTGCGCTCCATGTCTCCTGAACACACGACAGCTGTGACCCCCCTCCACTTCGACTCTTGTCCCCTATTCGACCTGCTACTCAAGGACACGTATCTCTACGGTTAACAGGAGTGCCTTGCCGGCAAAACGGGGCCTAACACTCTGGCTCTGCGATTACAAACACCTCTGAATACTTAATTATTTACAATTTACAAATTGCAGGCCGATCAACTATTTGAACTCACTAAACAAACATAAACCTGGTACCACATCTCGGACTCCGTACAGTAATTACACGCTTTCTTACAGGGTTACAACAATTTTACAGGTTTACACAGTTATACAACATGCCCTAAAGTGATCTCTTCAGAGTACTTAATTGCTCTTCTGTGCTTCCGTCGCCCTTGCAAATCAGGGACTTCCTTGGGTATAGGCAAACAATTGTGGCATATGGCCGGTAATTTGCACAGCTTATTGACAGCATTTATGTTTTTGTGGCAGGTATTTACATTTATGTCCGCTCGTAGACCATACAAATAAAAAAAATTCTCTTATCTCCTAGGCTGGGAAACTCTGTCCTTGCTAATGTCTGGCACTCTGCCGTTTTTACAAATGGTATTCCGGTAGATGGAAACAAACACACACTTAACCTATCGCTAAACTTACGCATGGTACATTTTACTGTTAAGGCACGGCTCACAGACAGTGACCAGAACAAAAATAAGACCCTTATCTTATCCTACCGCTCTGCTGTCTTACAGCGGTGGAAGTATATAAAAAAACTAAAAATCTATTTTACACCCTGGCAATATAAACACGCTTTCGGCCCTTCCAAATACACACACTCCAATTCAGTTGAGGGCCTATATTCTTACTGTATACATTTAGTAAACTCAGGTATAGGCATCTGGCCATTTTCGGCTATGGGACGTCCTGCCCTTATTACTCGCCGCAATTATGTTCTGACGTCTCACACATTATAACTCGGCTACACAGGTAAAAATAAAAACACTTAGTTGCACTTCAGTTCCAGTATACCAGCCCTGTCTCTCAGTGGGTGACATGAGAATAAAACACTTACCTCATGTTTCACAGAGTCTGTCACTGGAGTGGTCCGCGCAGTTCACGCGGTTTGTACTTGCGATGGTCCCGGTAGAGACCGGGTTCCTCTCGGCCTCAGCAGGTGCCCCAAGGCTGTACTTGCCTGGCTTCGTTCCCCGGCGGACTAAGAGGCGTTTCTTCCCGCACCAGATCCCTGACAGAGTGCGGGGGTGAAGTCTGCATTGACGAAGGTGTCCTGGGGCCCTCTCCAGGATGCTGCTGACACTCGTCTTCGGGTCGGCTGCAGTCCCCGGTACATTCTCACCTCTCGGATCTTTTCTCGGGTTCGTTTCTCTATTGGTGCTAGCTCGTCTTGGGGTTGCGCCATACTTGCTGTTGGTTTCATCCTATGCCCTCTATTCTCTGCCATTTCTTCGGCGTTTACACCTTCTATCTCTTCCTCGTTTACTTCCTGCCCCCTTCACTTTCTTGGCCTCCCTTTCTTCGACTGTCCTCCCCCTTTCTCCCGCTCGCCTGTTCCCCTTCACTCACCCGTCCGCTTTCGCCCACTTCTCCTTCTTTCCACGTACCTTCTCCTTCACTCACCTGTCCGCTTTCTCTCGCTTAGTCTTCTTTGCTTGAATGTCCGCTTCATCTCGCTTTGTCTGGCACCTACGTATTTTCAGCCCGGTAAGTGGCTGGTGTTTCGGGCTACTTTATCGGCAAGTGCACTGGCCCGTGCGCCCTTGAGACACTGAGATAGCGTGTAGGGGCAACAGCCAGCTTATCGTTTTGGCCCTCTCTTCCCACGTCCTTGTCCGTCGTCCGGCGACCTAGTGACCCACTGCGGGTTTCCTTTGGGCTGTCCTTTGTGATTCCTGTGGGACCAGTGGTGTAGGGTCCGGGTATAGGGCGTATCTGGTTCCGTGGCACCCTCCGCATTTTGCCCATCTCATCCTCCGCCCAATACACATTCCCCTGTCTCTCGACTGCTATATATGGCCCTTGCCATTCAGGCGCAAATCCCACACAGAATTTATCAGTGGCTCTGCTCAAAGCATGGTTGCATATTAATATGCGACTACCCTCGAGCAAGTGGTGTCCGATGGTCGCTTGTTCTGGATATTTATGCCGGATATACTGTTGTTGGTTTCTCTGAGCTGCCCCTGTTCTCCTGATCGCCGCTCTTCATATTTCTTCGGGGGGCGGAAAGTTCTGTATGTTCTGTTTCCCACTACCATTCCCCAGGTCGGCAGAGGTTGTATTCCAGTATGAGATGGCTGGGTGAAGTTCCAATTGCGTCATTGTGCCGACGTCGCAATGTATACAGAATTTCAGGTAGTTGTATGTCCTATGGAGTATGATTCGTGCCCATTCTTATGCATATACTCTTCTTTAATTCCTGATTCCGGCATTTGGTAGGGTTAGCCTGTGGGTGGTAAGCTGGAGTCGTCCAGTTTTCCGCCCTCCATGTTTCGCAGGCTTTCATCCATTTTATTCCCGTAAACTGGGCTCTATTGTCGGTTAACACACATTTCGGATACCCCATTGTGGAAAAACCTCTCGCTCCATTTGCTGGATAATCATGTTGGCAGCCTGGTTGAGTAACGGGAATGCCTCTGTCCACCTGGAAAACTGGTATGTCACAACTAGGAGGTATTTCTTTCCTCGGGGTGTGCGTGGGTAGGGGTCTATGATATCGATGGCGATGTGGGTCCATGGTGTTCTCGGCCGACAGGGTGTGTATCGCATCTTCGGTGTAGGGTAGGCCTTGTTTTCATAACAAGTGTGGCACCTGGCGATGTGTTCCCTCACATCTCGACTAATTCCTTGCCATGAGTATCTGGTGGTCAGGGCCCTTAAGGCTCGTGAAAGCCCTGATGTCCTGCGTGGGGGTGATAATGGTGGTGTTCACAGATACTGGTTCGTAGCACATGGGGGACCCAGATTCTCCACGGATCTGTTTGTGGGTGTGGTCTTGCCTAGATTATGCATCTCTTCCCTCTTACCGGTCTTGATATCTCCTCATTAACTCCTGTAATTTGGGGTCGGCCTGCTGTTGGTCTTGTAACAGATCTTTGTTTTCGTGGAACTTTATTAGCTGCAGTTCCACATCATCCGGCCGTTGGAGTTTTGGGCGAGAGGGGGTAGCATTCGCTCCCAGTCGTCGGTATCTCTCTCCTTGTTAGGTATCTGTGGTCGGCGGGATAAGGCATCGGGCAACTCGTTGTTCGAGCCCGGGCAATGCTCGATGGTGAATGAGAATTCCATTAATAATAAGGCCTACCTACCCAATTTTGCTTTTTCGTTTCTCTTGGTTTTCAGCAATGTAAGGGCCTTAATATCAGTTCTAAGATTGAATGGTCGGTCCTCAAGGTAATAGCGGTATTTACGGACTGCCCAAATAACCGCCAACCACTCCTCCTTATTACTGTGGTAGCTGAGTTGTGTCTCGTTTAGCATGGTACTAGTGTACGCTATAATTCGTCGCTGGTTCTGCGACTGCTCCTGGTATAGGAGAGCGCCCATTCCAGTTCCTTTTGCGTCGGTCTGTAAAATTAGGGGTAGTTCTGGCATAGGCTGGAATAGCATGGCTATGTCGCCAAATCACGCCTTTAATATTCTGAATGCTTCTTCATGTCTGTCTTACCACTTCCAGCGAGTTGTTCAGAGTAGTAGTTCATTGAGGGGGGCCATAATGGGGGCGACATGTGCTATAAACTCTCGGAGCCAATTAATTACATTATCCTAAAAAACATTTCAATTGTCTCTGGTTAGATGGTACTCGAGTCTCCTAAATCTCTCTCACTATCTCTGGCTTTAGATAATTCCCGTCCGGGGTAATTATGTTCCCTGAGTATTCTATCCGGGTCTTCCCGAAGTCACACTTCTCCAGTCGGCACATGAGTCCATGGAGTTCAAAGTGCTCCGGGACTTTATGCAAGTGTACCTGGCGTTCTTCCCATATACGTGAATACACTATGACATCGTCCAGGTACGCTAGGCAAAACTTGTCGCTATAGCCTGTCAAAACTACTGCTGACATCAGTCGTTGGTAAGTAGAGGGTGCATTCTTCAACCCGAACGGCATTATATGAAACTGCAGGGTTTCGCCTTATGGGGTTGTAAATTCTGTATATTTCCTGGACCCTGTGTGTACCAGGATTTGCCAGCACCCACAGAGGAGAATATACACGCGTCCCCTAGGTTGTGGTGCATATTAGCCAGGTTTATAGTTGGGGGTGCTATAGGGTGTGTGATTTCGTTAAAGGCCTGGTATTTGACACAAAAACATCAGTTCTCTATCTTTCTTGGGCACAAGTACCACTCTGGCATTATATGGCGAGTCAGTTGGCTCCACTATTCCTTGCGATTTCATCTCAGCTACCTGGTCTAATATGATTTGCCTGTGTAGGCGGACGGGTTGCCTGCAGCAGTAGATGGGGTGAGAATCTTTTACCCAGATTTCATGTTGGATGGCCGTGGTCTGATGTAATCTGCCGGTATGNATGGGGTGAGAATCTTTTACCCAGATTTCATGTTGGATGGCCGTGGTCTGATGTAATCTGCCGGTATGCTCGAATATGGCTATGTTAGTATTGAGTATCTGCAATAATGACCTAAGTTGGTCAGCTTCGAGTTAGTGGTTTACCTCCTCTCTGCAGATTTATTGTGGTTTTTGCGGGTTTATTGGGGCTTCCCAGTTTATGGCCATCCTATCATGTTTGCCTAAATATAGGCGCTGTTGTCCGCAGTCGATTATACAATTTATTGCTTGTTAGTCACTATTGCCTGTGGATAATCTCTTCCACTGAATGCGGTGTGCAAAGGAATTCAGTTTGGACTGTTTCCACCTCCGTGGATACTGGCAACATAATAATGCCGTCAATGGTCAGGCGTTACTCAGACTGGGCAGTTTGAATTATTCGGGAGTTTTTCTTTATCCGGTTTTTCTGTTTGGGAGTTAGTAGCTGGCTTTTAATGAAATTGCCGATTGTGGCAGTGTCCAGGACTGCTTTACGATAATGGTTATTTATGCGGACTTCGATCCGAGGGGCGTGTGTTCCCGGCCTCAGATTGCTTAATGTTAAAATTGTTTCCGCCCTCTCACTTATGCCGAGGCCGACGGGTGACTCTGTGTCCCGGTGGCGGCATTTCCCGGCTCCCTCTTTTTACCCTGATGGCTCCCATTCCCTATTTCGAGGGGGACAGCCTAGGTGTCTTTCTCCTTAGCGGTTGCTAAGCGGTTTCTTACTGTCGGGCTGTCATGGTGCAGGTGTCTCTCGGGGCAATACCAACACTTCGACGGCAATGATGGTCTCTCGGTGCATCTAGTGGGTTTGCTATTCTCTGCCGTTCGCGCCACGTGGGTGGGTGGCAGCCGTGTCGGAACATTCGCTTTCTCCTGTTCTTCGTAATCTAGCTCCGCTTCATTCGCTCTCTCTACCAACTCCTTTATTCCCGTCACCTGCAGGTGTCAAAGGGTGCTTTGTATGGCTGGTATCAATAGCTTTGTAATGATACGCACTCCCTCGGCCTCGGTACTTTCGCTAGCGTTTTGGGAATACATTTGCGCTTTTCTCGAAATAAAAAACTCGCCTTCCTCTTGCCTTTGCTGTTTTTGTGTGTAAATGTATATTCTTAAGACAGTAACTACTTCCTCCCATGCGCAATTATTGTTCAGGCGGGTAGCGAACTGCTCCCAGCTCATCACAAACTCGCCATATTTGTTCCACCAGATAAGGGCGGCACCTTTTAACTTCTCTCNGCGAACTGCTCCCAGCTCATCACAAACTCGCCATATTTGTTCCACCAGATAAGGGCGGCACCTTTTAACTTCTCTCATGCCTTCAGCACCCACCGTTTTTTACGAATCCGGCCGGAGTTGAATTTGTGTTCACAATTATTTATTAAATACACTGGGTCTTCGTGGGGCCTGCCTGAAAATTCGGGCAGTACTATTTCTTCGGGCATTCTCCGCTACATGGCTAGCTGGCTTCGGTCCATGGGTGAAAAGTGTTCCCCTTCTCCTTGGTTTTGGCTCGTTCGTTGCTCTCGGCATTTCCGGCNGCGAACTGCTCCCAGCTCATCACAAACTCGCCATATTTGTTCCACCAGATAAGGGCGGCACCTTTTAACTTCTCTCGTGCCTTCAGCACCCACCGTTTTTTACGAATCCGGCCGGAGTTGAATTTGTGTTCACAATTATTTATTAAATACACTGGGTCTTCGTGGGGCCTGCCTGAAAATTCGGGCAGTACTATTTCTTCGGGCATTCTCCGCTACATGGCTAGCGGGCTTCGGTCCATGGGTGAAAAGTGTTCCCCTTCTCCTTGGTTTTGGCTCGTTCGTTGCTCTCGGCATTTCCCGCNTGGCTTCGGTCCATGGGTGAAAAGTGTTCCCCTTCTCCTTGGTTTTGGCTCGTTCGTTGCTCTCGGCATTTCCGGCAGTTGTATTTGGTGCCTTCCATCGGTCGGAATGTCTGGGACCAACCTATACACCTATTACAATAGCGTTGGGAACAGAGACTGCACCGGACCGTGTGTAGTCCTGCCCCGCTACAAAATCGAGCGCTCCATGGCTCTAGTTAAGGACTTTCGTCTCCTCTTCCCCCATTCCTCGTTCAGAGGTTCTCTAGGGTTCCTTCGGCTCTCGCATCCCTCCCCTCCAGTGTTTTACTGATACGCGTATCCTCCATACTTTTTGCCCACTGTATATAGGAATCCCTATTCTCTCAGCCTAGTACACTTGATTCGTCTAGTGTGAATTGCTCGTTAGACACCACAAGGTGTTTATCAAGCCTCCTGGAAGTCGGGGACATTCTGGCCAGCTAGATAATTCGGTAAGGGTGAGACCCCTTTTCTTGGGTATAGTCTGATTCTTGTTTCAGTCTCTACAGACTTATCTATGCCCCATGTTGGGCACCAATTTAACTTTACGCTATTCACCACCTGTGTGATACAGAATTGTTCATAGGATCTCAGTTAATGATACCAGGCACTGGCTATAGGATGCCTTGAAGGTTGGGAGTAAAAGGTAACATTAAGGTAGTCATTCGGTGTTTCAATTTACTGGTTGGTTATACTGTCACAAGATTAAAATTTACAGAAACAATTCCGAGGTGGTACTCTAATTAACGTACTTGTACTAACTGTAGTCGGTGTCTTGGGGGTGGCGCTAGGCGTCGGAGGGATTTCTTTAGGTGACGACTTGATACTTATCTAGTCTTGCAGTTCTGGTCTGTTGTCGACAGGCTGAGGTCTGGTGCTTATGGAAGCCTTGGAAAAGGCACTGGTTGTGGTGACTTCTCTCCACGACCGCGACTCCGGGTTCGCTTCTCGACGTACGCCTCCGCGACACGCTTCTTCCGGTACTCCCGATCCGACTTGCTCTCGCGCACATCTGAGTCAACTGACCTGGTTCAACTGATCCCTCCCTTGTCTCACAACTTGGCTTTTAAACTATTTCCATCCCCCCTTAGAACCTTACACGTGTCTTCCCTTGTTAAGGGAAGAGAAAAGGGGGAGGTGCTGAACAATGGCCACACTCTCCATATTCCAAGGCTCTTGCAGGTGGTGGGAGAAAGGGGTCACCTGCGGTGCCACTGACAAACCCGGTAAATTTTTCTGTGGCTCGTGTTACCCTTCAGCACGTGTTTTAACGTGGGCGGAAATCGTCAGTCTATCTGATCCTTTCTTTGGCATGTACAAGTTTTAAGTGTTGCTAGGGGGTGGTGGGGGTCCGAGGCAACCTTGAAACGTGTAACTTACTCCCTTGCTCTGGCCTGGCCTTGCCACAGGCGTTAATTGCTGCCATGTGTTCTGAGGCAGGTGGCTACTGGGGGGCCCTTGCGGGAGGGGGTGGGGTATGATGTGCGTTATGACAGCTGAGTTTCTACGTTGAATATGGCACGCGTCACCTATATGCATGTTAATACATCGGCAAAAACCGAAATGCAAATTAATACACCACCTAACACCAAAATTTCAGTTAAAACACAAAATAAAATAAAATTTAACCAAAATATATTATTTTATCGGTGAAACCGTGACCAACAATTTGTACTTAAACAAACAGAAACCAAAAGATAAGAATTATTTTAAGTTTTCAGATCACAGGAATAATAAAAATGAATATAATTTGTAGTCACTTTGACTGAGTGAATAACAGCAGTATATATCACATACTGTGGGGATAGGATTTAAATGATTATTTAATTAGAGTATCAAAATTGCAAAAGCAGGTATAAAAATAGTCCAACTTCCAGCTTGGAGTGATTTTTTCTCTATGAAACCATATTGAATAAATTCTTGTAAAATTAAAAAAAAAAATCCACACTTAATAGGAACATCAACATGAGGTATAAAATAGTTAAACTTTAAAAAGTTATTTTTTCACCCTTGGAAATGCTTTGCGTTATCATAACCAAAATTAAATGGTTTCTCTTGTTCATGCATTTTCATCAACATTATAAAATTTTTATGAAATTATGCATATGAGGATAAATTATTGTTTACTGATCATCAATTTTTAATAATAAAATCTGCGTTAAAATAACACAGTACAATTTCGGCTCTAATAATGCACAATTTTAGTTATAAAGATTTAGTTTATAAGTATTTCGTAATAAAACCGATATCACCGAAATCTGATATTTTTAAAAACGAAACTCCCCTTAAAATAACACCACGAAATCTTGTCACTACTTATTAATCACACGCAAAACCGTCAAAATCACGTGTTCAAGCTGTTACATGAAGTCGTGAACATAATATAACATATATTTTTTCAACAAATCCGTGCATAAAAAAAAAAGAAGTTTACTATAAAGTGTAACATGAATATATCCAAGATGCATTAAAATTAGGCGAAAGCAAGCGTACTTACATTTAAAAAGCATATTTATGCCTAAACAGTGTGCTAAATCTTAGTCCTAGCCAAGCTGTTAAATATTGGTGTTCAGGAGTTGGTCACCTCGTAGCTACCATGCGCACTGTCCCCTGTATTACCTTTACTGTCCCAGCCGGAAATATTCGGTAATAACGCCTATGCGATTTGCCCTCGTTCTCAAGCTAACCGGGGGCCGCGGTGGCGTAGTGGTTAGACTACTCGCCTCCTACCTAGGCGAACGAGGCTCGACTCTCGGCGGGGTCGCTCCCGGATTTTCGCATGTGGGAATCGTGCCGGACGATGCCACTGGTCGGCGGATTTTCCCAGGGGTATATCCCGTTTACCCCGCCCCTTCATTCCGGCGCTGCTCCATACTCACCTCGCTTCACCTTCATCGACTCTCAAGACGTCGATGTTAAGAACCACCCAAAACTCTTCACTTACTCCTTCACTCAAGCTAACCAAAAGGGCATGCAAGTTCAGGCATTAATAGGCTAAGCATGAACTAAAATAATTCACGAATTCATGTTTTACAAGAAAATCAAATAATGACAGTTAAAAATTTTAAAATAAGATTGATTTATTTTATTTAGTTCCATAAAAGGAAATCTAAAGAAAGATTAAAGTATTTTTAAACTGATTTTCATTATTAGCAGTTTTCCTTAAATATTTAAATTATCATAAAACAAATGAATTAGATTCTGTTGTTGGACTGTCAAATGTTAAAGACAATATTTCGGTTTGCATGTCGTGTTTCATATAAAAAGCGCTAAAAATGTAATAAACAATATTCTATTTAAATTATGTGAGACAATTCTTGATAAACTGTAATATTTTCATAGAGTGATAAAATTGTTACGTCGCTTGTGGAAACATTTATTTTTATTTCTCAACCGTTTCAATTGAACTCGTCTGTGTTTAAGGAGTTCAGAACCCCCCCCCCCCNCACTGTCAACCTATAAATTTGATATAATTTAGAAATTTATAAAATTCTGAAATTCATTGGAGGTAGTGGATGATTCATGCTAATAAAATTAGTTAAAATTCTAGATCGGTAAATATAATTACTTTAAAAAGGCCATAATTGCCGGTTTTTAAATATTTTTTCTTTAAATATTTGTTTGTTTATACATCTGTTTAACCTGACATCATATAAAAACAACTAGGAGTATTTTGATCAATTTTCACTGCACGGTTTTTCTTACACCAACTTAAATAGAGGAATATCACAGTTCTATTCCAACAGGAAGCTGACCAATATAAATTAAACAATTATTCTCTAAATTTTTTTTATCGTAGAAGGATTTTTATTCAAGTATCGTTGTTGGATTACTTTACTTTGTTACATTTTTGAATTAAAACTGATCTATATACCATCGCTCTATGTCAATAATTACGTGAGCAGCAATGATTATGTCACTGTATTAATGTCCATATTTAGAAGTGATATTCGTAGTAAAATATTTCATTTCCTTTAATCTGTCATAAAATATGTTTCAGAATACATGCCCAATTCAATGTTAAAACGTAAATTTCATTTAAATATTCTAATTACAGGCGACAGTAGTTCCGGGTTTTTTTAAATTTTGTTTGATTTTAGTCTGCCACACACAAATTACACATTGGGGGCGAGTGAATCCGCAAGGTAAAGTGTTCACGGAGCATTTTCATTTCAACGAAGCGTTACGGAAGCGAGGAGTGCTAAGCCATAGCCACCTCACTACTTCGGGTGTACATTTTATTATCATAACATGTCCATTTTCATGCAAATGGAGAAAATTCAGTAGCGTTTGTTCGTACAATAACCTCACTAAATTAATTCAAAGGAGCTATCGGAGCAACTGGTATAAAAGAGCCTCTCACTCTTTGGCGTGCTACCATAAAGTACTGATAGGACAAAAACATACTCGTGGAAAATAAACTCACAAAATTGCCACCGTATATTTTGCAAAATCTCTTGAACAAAAATTTTATTTTCAGCTGGCAGTAAGAAAAACATGAGCCTCAGACCTTCTATTTCAGGCCTCAGTTCTGCATATATACCCATCCTTTCCGCTGTCCTCATACATATTTCGGACGTCTCTACTCAAAATACTGGCATAAGAAGACCCCAGATGCGAATGTTTTGAGACGGTTTACATAACGTCCTGCTATTTCCATGCCATTTGAAAAATAGGGATGGAATTGGCCGCAGAGATACAGTCCGTTAACCTTTCCCTTCGGCCCGCTGTTTTACCGAGTCCATCTTCTAGCAAGTATTACTCGGCCGATTGAAAATCGGATGAGACATTTATTTTAGCCCCACTCACCTCCTCTTCCTGGTCGTTATTCGACCATTCATTTGGATTTTTTAAAGTGCTCTCATTATAGACGAAAGAAAAGATATCCAGTTACTAAGGAATGAACTGGTAACATGAGACGCGTTGAGTCTGATTGTTAACCGACCTTTGAAAGCCTCTTGGAAATCAAATGNAGGAATGAACTGGTAACATGAGACGCGTTGAGTCTGATTGTTAACCGACCTTTGAAAGCCTCTTGGAAATCAAATGTACTAGATTAATGCGCAAGCTATTGATTCCAAGCCAAAGCGGTGAAGTAATGACTGAAGTTTCTACGCCTGAAAATATTTCACCTCCACGTCGGTGGGTTCCCAAATGGCTCGTTATCATTCACTATGCAGCTAGGTACCCAGATAGCAGAAAAAAAATGACAGTTCCTTTCGTGCCCTAGTACATGCACTAGTCAGACCTGAAAAATTTCGCAAATAATTCAGTTCAGTTCGGGCNAGGAATGAACTGGTAACATGAGACGCGTTGAGTCTGATTGTTAACCGACCTTTGAAAGCCTCTTGGAAATCAAATGGACTAGATTAATGCGCAAGCTATTGATTCCAAGCCAAAGCGGTGAAGTAATGACTGAAGTTTCTACGCCTGAAAATATTTCACCTCCACGTCGGTGGGTTCCCAAATGGCTCGTTATCATTCACTATGCAGCTAGGTAATACCCAGATAGCAGAAAAAAAATGGCAGTTCCTTTCGTGCCCTAGTACATGCACTAGTCAGACCTGAAAAATTTCGCAAATAATTCAGTTCAGTTCGGGCNGCAGTTCCTTTCGTGCCCTAGTACATGCACTAGTCAGACCTGAAAAATTTCGCAAATAATTCAGTTCAGTTCGGGCTTGTAAAATCAACTGGCTGAGTAGTTAGGACGCTTGGCTGGAGAACCAAGGTTCCGGCTTTGATTACTTGTCGAATCTTGGATTTTCATGAGTGAAAAATATTGCAATTACATATGTACAGACTGTTCACTATATAGTGAGCACTTTTGAAATCAACCTTCGCAAAATGTCACTGCCCCTACTTACATAAATTTTAACGGGTACACTAAAAATCATACGCCCAATTAAGTTGGTAACGACGGAGGGAAAGTAATTATATGTCTTAACGTTGAATTAAATGTTACGTAAACATTTGTGAATACCGAAATTATTTCTTTTACTCGCTGTTTTTTTAATGCATGTAAGCGAAACAATTAGGAAATTGGTTAAATATTTACTTATGTGATAGGGTTAGTACCATAGTTTCACTTGACCGACGCATTAATAAGGTGATAAGGCCCATGGAAATGTTAATTTTACATACTGTGGAAAATTACACGAGATGCACACAAATAGATCTTAAGCAGGGCTTTCGAAAGTGCTCATTTTACCGTGAACAGTCTACAGTACTGATCATGAGCAGGCCAACTGGTGCACAGACAACTATGACATAACACTCAGAAAATTGTAACATTTTTGTTTACTTGGAACCCAATGTTTCCATTCCTGTATTTCTAGTGACTTGTGTTTTTAAGTAATATAAATTGATCACTTGGTATTTAAAATTAAGCTGCGTCGACGTATAGCAACGTTATTTTCTTTTATTATAGCAAGGCCAATTGCTAAAATATTTCAGATTTTAAGTTTATTTTAACTATCACGTGTTGCTGGACAATTTCGTGGCGTCAAATAAGTTTTCTAATTAAAAAACGCCAACATGCCTAACGTGATTGGTTGCGGCGGTGTTATCTCCACTGATAAATTTGCTGGAACGTTCATACAACTATGTGTAACACAGTTTTGATTAATTTTTGTTTGGTTACTGTGTAAAATGTTTGTAGTTGTCCCCATGTTATTCTTTATTGTGAGTTTCATTTTAAACGACGCACACTGGGGCGAGTAGTATCCATCGGTGGCATTAGTTCAGGTAGGGCATCAAACCCTGCATGCTGCATGCCAATTTAAAGAGAATGTGATGTCAAAGAAAATGGTGCAATCGCTATGTAGATATATGTGAATCCCGAGGCGAAAACATGTACACATAGTAAGCAATGATACAAACACCGACGCACAGTGGGGCGAAGCATGAATAATACAGGAAAAAAAGATTTAACTGTCTCAATGTGATTTACATAGTAAGAAAAGCAGTGGTTGATTCTTGTATAGCTACTGTAATAACGGAAAGTACGATTTCAAACTAAACAGAAGACTAGGGCGTACCGTAACTACAAAAAGCTGTCAACGGAACTCTTCAGTCTCATTCACACTGGCAGTGTCGTCGCTTCTGTCGTCTACCATACAACGGGCACTCGGTTCCCGAAGCATGTCCAGGACCTCCTTATCAAATTGCGTGACTTTCTTCTTCGGCATCTACCTGAGTAAAGAAAAAGTGGGTCCGAGGATAACAGCAGCACGTTGAAGACATATTCGTTTGTTTTTGTTCGAGACGCCTTCCGGGAAAAACCTTCTCTGTACTTTTTAAATTCCTTGTTTCTAGCATTTTGGGCCTCCGCGCTTAGCTAACCAGTAGGGACAATAGTGAAGCGGATGATGGCTGGACCATGGATTAGGATTTTGTGAATTGTCGGTGGCATGGGTATATCTGTACAAATAGCTACACTATTTTAAAAAATGTCATGGAAATTACGGAAAATACCGGTTACAAATCATTCAGACTTATGCGTTAAATTACGGTATGTTAGTTTTTTCCAATAAAATTATCTCCGTAAATTTTGCATAAATCTTCGTGAATTCACAGAAAGTATCCACAAATTCGCAAGGTTTTTTTNTAAAATTATCTCCGTAAATTTTGCATAAATCTTCGTGAATTCACAGAAAGTATCCACAAATTCGCAAGGTTTTTTTTATCTGTTCTTTATACAAAGGGGTAACAAAAAAATTTCCTTTAGTTATGTGGGTGATTCGTTGTGTACANTTTTTTTTATCTGTTCTTTATACAAAGGGGTAACAAAAAAATTTCCTTTAGTTATGTGGGTGATTCGTTGTGTACAAAAATTACTATAAAAATAAACAGTTTTCTCCGGTGGCGGGATTAGAATTCGGAAAAAATTTTGAGAGTCCAACACATAATCCACTCACCAACCACACTTTTACAAGAAGGAGTGTTGTAAATAAGGAATTTATAGAATGATGCATGCACCTCTTAGTTTATAATCATGTGTGTGTGTGATTCTTTTGCAGGTAAGAAAAAGAGTTATATTTTCGTAATGTATTTCACTGTGGTATTTGAACACTAATCGAAAAATTAACAACCAATAACTAGAACCACTCACCTTGCACGAAGTTTTTCGTAAATATCGATTTTACATGAAAGTGACGAACGCGCCTGTCTTTGTTTCAAGTCGTATTAGAGCGCTGGTTATACACTGGAGAGCCAAAAAAACTGGTATGGGTGTGCGTATGCAAATAACAGAGGTATGGAACCAATCAGAGTAACGCGATGCGGTCGGCAGCGCCTATATAAGACAACAAGCGTCTGGCAAAGTTGCTATATCGATTACTGCTGCTACAATGGCAAGTTATCAAGATTTAAGTGAGTTTGGACGTTGTGTTATAGTCAGCGCACGAGAGATGGTACATAGCATCTCCAAGGTAGCGATAACATTTGGATTTTCGCGTACGACTATTTCACGAGTGTACCGTGAATATTAGGAATCCGGTAAAACATCAAATCTTCGATATCGCTGCGGCCGGAAAAAGATCGTGAAAGAACGGGACAAATGACGACTTGAAGAGAATCATTAAACGTGACAGACGTGCAACCCTTTCTCAAATTGACGCAGATTTCAATGCCTCCTGCATACCTTCAGGCATTAGTCGAGTCCATGCCACGTCGTATTGCGGCACTTCTGCGTGCTCACGGGGGCCCTACACGATATTAGGCAGGTGTACAAGTTTTTTTTGGCCCTTCAGTGTATGTGCAGTTTATAAAACGAGGTTACGAAAAAAAATTGTTTTATTTTAGTTATGTACGTGTTGTATTGTGTATACAGAAGGTTTTCTCATGTAGATGAATTTGAACAATAATCAAAGAATTGCCACTCAATGAGTGATTCGTCACTTACCTACTACTATTTTACACGAAGTCGTATTGTGAAGATGCGATTTATACACTTCAGGTATAATCTGCATTGTTCGTGTCATAAAATCGAAGCCATAAGAATACGAAGAGCTTCCGTATGTTATATTTACGGAGCTAACTTCCGTTATTCGTCATTACGGGGTGCCTTTCCGTAAATTAATTCTACATCTCCGTAAATTTTTTTGTAAATCTACAGATATTTCTAACAGTTTGGGCTGTCTCCGACGCACAAGTGCTACTTTTCAGCATCTATTTCGTGGCCAGAAAAGATCACTTGCAAAGTTATGCTTAATCTTCTTATGGTTTCAATGTCAACACCAGTGGCGCTTACCGATAAAGCCAGATTCTCAAAAAAATGTTTTGTCATATTGCCATAATTTGTGTTGCCAAAGCCCGGTTTTGGCTTATCTACTAGTAATCCCATTTTTTTTTATCGGTCTTGAATGGTTTTTTTTTTTGTCTTTCAGAGAATATTCTTCTGCTCGATGTCCCGACCTTGCCATTTATCAAACGGAAGTATATATGTGAAAAATGGAGCAAACACTTAAAGAACCTAAGCACGGCTAAGCTGAGTCTTGAACAATCGACTATCTCCATACGCAGCACTTTTTCCAGGTTGTTGAAGTCTTTAGACGTGAGATTACAAAGGAAAAACCTCTCAGTTGATGAAGTTCCTGTACGGCATTGCAAACTTTGCCAAAAATCGTGGTGAAAAGCATGATGCAGATAACTTCAATTTGTTTGCCGTCTAACTCGCCAATAAAATGATGCAATTGTTGTATTTGCTGTTTGATGTGATCCTGTTCCATGTTCGAAATATCCACTGTTTCACGTTGGAACTGAAATAGGATGGGCCAACAGTACCGTGTTGACGAAGGTCGCGGATTTTGCCAGAAAACTATTGGCCCTTGTCCATCCGGGTTGTCATCAATAAGACGTATAGGCACATATGAAGGACGTTCGGGTCTGTACTACCGGAGTAACTTCAAAACATTTGGTTGTATTCTGATTGTGGAGAACTGTCGAATTCTCACTTGCTGAACTGCATTGTGAAATACGTCCTTCTGAGCCTCCAGAAGACGGGAGGCAGTGTGGTCCAAAAGTGCCTGCAGAACTGCAGTCGCACTTTCTGATAGCATTGCGTTTTTTTTTCTGAGGAAAACGAATGTTTTTTTAACATTCTGAATGTTTTTATAAGCGGGAAACCTCTGTTTATCGTTCTCTAGAATAATATTGTATTGACGTCTGGTGAGCTGAGCATCAATACACATGGCAAGCGCTTATGTTCCTGTGAGCTGCTTCGTTGGTGGGGTACAGAATCTATTGTTAGCTTTTTGATATTCCGAAGCTCGCATGAGTTATGTTTCTGTTATATCTTTTAAAATTTCCAAGGCTTCCAATTACCACAAAAAAGCAAGCTCATTTGAGCGTCAAATGAAAGTACATCACTTGAATATGTGGCTTGCAAGGTTCCTGTTTTCAGTAGTTTTGTCATATGTCATGATTCATCGAAACTCTTCGTAGGTCAACCCATACGTTTTATAATAGCGATCCTTTCATAGTTTGGAAATCTCATTGATGTGTCTAGCCAATCCTTGTTTTTCCCCAAAAATATTTCTTCTAGCCTACGAGATTACTGCCATCTGTTCTTAAAATCAGATACGAAATATTAAATTCGCTTGTTGAGAGCCGAAATACATTCGTCTGTGCATTTTGTCTTTATTCGGGTGAAGACATTCAAAACCGTAACTTGCTCCTGTGTTTGTACACGCCCATACTGCCTCACAGTATTATAAAGTTCTCTTCTAGTTATAAAAACATCATCGGTGGAACCCGATCCTGCAAAAAAAGAAAAACATACGAATGTTTTGGGTCCTTAGATCACGCATACTTAGCAATTCGATTTAAGAGGCTGTCCACTTTTTAAACCGCTACTGTTTCAAAATGAGCAGATATGTGCAGCGCTTGTTTACAGTTACGGACACTATATTGTGTGAAATAATTATAAATGTCACAATGCGGAACATGATATTCCCTGGTATATACTAAAACCTTCACGAAATTTGTCCCTTTTTCAAATTTTCGGTACATTGCCTTTATTATCCTCTTAAACCACTACTGAATTCACATAACCTATATTTAACTGCACAAAAATATGCTTATCTGATGGTAAAGACAACATGTTGAGCCACATATTTTTGTTACAGCCGCACACGACACTATCGTGCATTTAACGACTTCCCAGATAGAGAGCTTCTCCTTCACTGACCCATATACGTTCAAGTTCTGACACCTACTGGGGCGTTAGCTGCATTCCAAAGACCTTGCGACTTTTTTTCCCCAAGAATAGTGCTGTTTGGCCCCACTGTGCCTGTGAGACGTGACAACATTGCATGTGTCCAGGACTAGCAGTAGGGCCTGAAAAGATACAAATTACTTGTAAATAAGTTGCGATCAAATGATTATAAACACAATATATAATCATTGCAACAAAACCACAAATAATCAAAATGCAATAAATGACAACGAATTAAATTAAATATCAACCCATCAGATTCTCATCTCCATCAGCACCATCATCTGTATTTTCACTAGCAACATCCTCATCTTCACTATCATCACCACCAGATGGATACATCCAAAAAATGTTCACCTTCATCAGTATCGACATCGGCATCGTCACTGTTAGCGTACGTATCTTCATCATCATCACTGCCAGATGAATGAACCAACAACTATTGTACCTCTTTGCATGGTTTTATTTTTTATTACCCTGTTAGTGGTTATAATGGGATCTGAACTTAGAAGGAAGCGGTTAAATACATCATGATTAGTTTTTTCTCGGCTGCATTTTCTGGTGTAGTGCTCTCTGTATGTCTTAAAATTTGTCTTTCTGGGCTGCTTCTGTTAATTGTCCAATTGGAAGCAATGCTGACGTGATAATTTCCGGTCCATGTTTGAATTATTTGTACTGTCGGTGGCATGTTGTACAATGTATACCTTTCAACAATGTACTTTGCCGTACTATGAGTGTAAGACCGAAATATGTCAACGTCAATATCATGTCCACATGATACAACAATCATTATAATATGTATTTTCTTAATTAAAATTCTATCTGTGTTTGTGATTTCAGCAGAGAGGTCTGGGCTTTTAAACAGCTGTCTTGCTATATTTCTGGTATTCGTATTGACTAAGCCTGGTATAGGTTGGTCTACAATCAAACCACAGCGTTCTAGATACTCTCTCTCTGAATCCGAGCTTTATTTGCAATTACAATGTCTTTGTCACTTCCTCGAGCTTGCCACCTCTTGATCGGCAATGTATAAGCCAAATGCAAATGCCATTCGAACTTGCGATTCCACCCATGTATGACAGACATGTCGTATTAAAGATTATGTGTATTTATTTCCCTCCGAATAATTTCCTCTGCGTTATTAACTTGCTTCGAAGTAGCGCCACAGGTAGTATCTTTATGTTGATGGGGTTTCCGTCAGAGCATTATATACTGTGTCGTCTATCATGGTAAATATTTAACTGTGACTGACTTCCGCATGTCTGTTGGATCAGAACATTACCTGTATTGATGTTTTTTATTTCTTCATTAACTCTTTTCTTCTCCGCAATCGATATTTTCGTAGTTTCCTTAATAAATGTTATTTTCAGAAGCCTACAGTATATGAGTATACAGGTCGTGGGTTTTGCCATATAATTTTTGACAACAAACCAGGCGAAGTGGGACCTGCAGCTCTTAAACTCATTTGAGCTGCGAATGTTGGAACAGCTGTTGATGTAGAACCACTCAAATCTTTTTGCGCACACAACTCGCTTCAAATACATTTTCCGGTCAACCACATTTATAACCTGTACACTGACAAAATGAAATCGAAGAGTAAGGTAATTCCTTATTACGTTTCTCAAATGTTCCTTTTATTCTGCACGCTTTCATCCAACAGGACTTATATTGATACTTGACGGTAAATTATTTTTGCTTCAAATCATCCAGGTTTTCTGGCGTACACTTGGCTCTTTTCGTGAGCTATCTTACGTAGTTCAATTTTGTATACATGTTGCCGCCCGCAGAACGTTTCATTGTACGTGTAGGAGTTCTCTCCTCGTGATAAAAACAGTTTTCGAGCTCATACCTGCAATAAACACATGTCAAGATAGAATACAATCTGATTTAATTTCATTTCGTTTTCATATCGTTTCTAAAACAGTCATCCTAGCGAAGGACGTAGCACAATGTAGCTGTAAAAAAANATTTCATTTCGTTTTCATATCGTTTCTAAAACAGTCATCCTAGCGAAGGACGTAGCACAATGTAGCTGTAAAAAAACCAGTTCTAAGTATTGTGGAAACATTACGTGACACAGAAATACACGGATTGATGCTTGATCTCGCTTGAAACATAACTAAAATGTTCCGTTTTCAACTAAATCGCACGTAAATGTTACATTTGCTCGTGCTTTCTTTGCAGGTTTATAGTATTTCTCTTGAGCATCTAAAACATTTGTGCATGTACACACCAGCAGACTTGCGCATGAACTGCGGTCCCNATTTCATTTCGTTTTCATATCGTTTCTAAAACAGTCATCCTAGCGAAGGACGTAGCACAATGTAGCTGTAAAAAAAACCAGTTCTAAGTATTGTGGAAACATTACGTGACACAGAAATACACGGATTGATGCTTGATCTCGCTTGAAACATAACTAAAATGTTCCGTTTTCAACTAAATCGCACGTAAATGTTACATTTGCTCGTGCTTTCTTTGCAGGTGTATAGTATTTCTCTTGAGCATCTAAAACATTTGTGCATGTACACACCAGCAGACTTGCGCATGAACTGCGGTCCCTGCCAGGCAGCTGGAAAGCCTAAACAGCGCGACATGTTACGACAGGTTGGTTCAGATTCCTCTCCACTCAGAATCGTCAATTATTCCGACCCTGGAACATTTTCGTTTTTTTATTTTCTGCCAGGTTTTGTTGCCGCTTGCTCCAGTGTGCGGCGTGCAATACATGTTCCGTTTTGGACAGTTACGGTTTGTCTGTTAATACTACCTGTGGATTGTCGTACAAAGTGTGAGTATTTGTGAATACTATTTACAGGCTGGTTTNGGTTTGTCTGTTAATACTACCTGTGGATTGTCGTACAAAGTGTGAGTATTTGTGAATACTATTTACAGGCTGGTTTGTGTTTTAAATCTGTACTTATATACGGAGGAGTTACGTAAACGCTTAAGTATAAGTTTCCGCACCTTGGTAGTGATAAATACCTCATACGACACATTGTTTCGTGTGCTCCAAAAATATTTTTACTCAGCACGTATTTACCTTCTTTCAATCAAGCATTATTTCTCTTTCCGGACTCTTGTTAATGACGAAACATCCTGTAAACTCTAAAATGCAACGTTTTTCATCATTTTGTGCGTCCTGAGATGTAACTTATTCCGAAGTAGGTGAGTACATATGAATTTTGAAAATATATTTGTATTTTTATTTGCAGTTTATCGACACGAATTACATCTAAATTTTAAAAGTGTTGTTATACTAGANAAAATATATTTGTATTTTTATTTGCAGTTTATCGACACGAATTACATCTAAATTTTAAAAGTGTTGTTATACTAGATTAGTTAAGCTAATTTCAAATTCAAACATTTTTGCTCGCCTACTTAGTTCTTTTAAAGCATACGACTTATTCGCCTACTATCCTATGCAGATTCATTTAAATCTTAAAATCACTTTTTTACCTAGCATCTTAGATTTGTTTGAGTGGTCATGTTAAGTTGGGATAAAGTGTTGAAAAATTATGCGAAAAAATAATATTTATCTTATTCGTGTGTTATTAATACGTGTCCTGATGTCCAAAGTTTTATTGAGGAGGGTGTGTTTCATAAAAAAATATTAGCATTGGGGTTTTCGTTGTTGCTTGGTTTGCCCTGGGAGGGTGTTTTTTAGTTTGTATCCTAGAATTTTGTTGTGTTAAAAGCAGTGAAATTTAGGTTTTTAAAATATTTTCAACTAAGCTACTTTTTTTATTAAATCTTTTATAACTTTACTCCCACTTTCCCTAATCGTTATAGACCCCCAGTTTTTTTTAAAAGAATTACTATAAATTATGTTATGAATTATAAGACGCAGGTTTGGGCAATGACAGAAACTTCTGCAGATGCCAAGATATTGTTTTCTAAAATTTCCGCTTTATATATATCTTATAGAAAAATAGCAGAAGTGAATAATAACAGAAATATATTTCACATACAGTTGACGGGGTATTGAGTTGNATATCTTATAGAAAAATAGCAGAAGTGAATAATAACAGAAATATATTTCACATACAGTTGACGGGGTATTGAGTTGGCGGTAGGGAACGGCGAACCATTGCAGTATTTCCTAGCCTCGGAAACACTAGGCGTGCCGCAGGTTTCACACCCAGGACGTGACAACGTTTAGATGCTCGTAATACCACATCGTCCTTTCATTCTGAATAATTGTTCACACCAACCGCAGGCTGCCAGCATGTGCTGTGAGTCTGTCGCCGTTTACTTAGTATAGCCGAGGATTTACTTTTAATAAGACATAAAATGTAATTTCTTTGTTTCGACAACATACAGAAATGGAAGGAAGGGGTCAATATTTATAGTCCCCATATATGTCATCAGGCCTCAGCAGTTACAAATACAGTTTGCAAGAACTAAATAATCAAAAATTAAGAAAGTATTTGTCATGTAATATTTTTACCATATATTTTATTTAGCAAATACATCTGTTTNAAATAATCAAAAATTAAGAAAGTATTTGTCATGTAATATTTTTACCATATATTTTATTTAGCAAATACATCTGTTTGGCTATGTAATAATTTTACCCTATATTTATACAATTTATATTTAAAATCATAAAATTATAACCTATTTAAACTAGTAGTTTAAATAAATGTATGTACTGCTTGCTTCGTATTCTTAACGTAAACGTCAAAGTAGTAATTAANTAAATAAATGCATGTACTGATTGCTTCGTATTCTTAACGTAAACGTCAAAGTAGTAATTAATCAGAATAGGGGCTTTCCTGACAATAAAAGATAAAATCACGGAAAGTGGTATATTTCCACTCTACTAATTACACAGAACACGAATTTACTAGTGGTATTAACGTATTACCAATACAAACCACAAATACGATAGTGGGGAGGGCTATGAAAATCAGGGAAATTTTGGGGTAAAATTACTAAAAAATATACCCACAAAAAATACAAAAACCCCCCAATTTAAGATTTTTCCACCCAATTTCGTAATATGTGCCCATCTCACCTAACTTAACCTAATCCCACGATGGGCGAATCATTATTTTACATTTTTAATCTATCGTACGATTGTAAGGTGTTAATCTAACCTGTGATTGTAGGCTTTTAATCTCACATAGGATTGTAGGGTTTTAATCTAACCTACGATTTTATTCTAATTAGGATTTTAGGGTTTTAAAGTAACAGTAAAACACACCGGAAGTATATGAATTAACTCACCTAGGTAGACGGCGGGTACAACTCCACTGTCCTCGGCCCATTCAACTACCGTCGTGCACCTTACACCACTCGACAAAACACCATGATCTACTAAAACGTCCAAGTAACACCCGCCACATAGACGACTGTAACGCACAGAAGCACTCGTACTTGCACCCTCCATTCTACAATCACAAGCCTTCACACTGTCGGGTTCGGGCGCCGCTAACCACGCACACATAATATTCCACTCACCGCGAACTGCACTGTATCCCATACAATGGCGTACTAAGCTATTGTCTTCACGTCCGGAGCCGATATGTGGCGTTGGCACACTTACTTGACTATTCAACATGGCGTCCGACGTAAACAAAGCGGCCGAACTCCTCGTACTTTTAACTATTTTATTTAGTATGTTCTACTTATTTTACCATTACGCCCTCTTAAATTTTGAAAAGGTAGGCTGTGCAGAACCCATTGGTGTTACTTTTGTGGGTCTACAGCGTTTCCTTCAGAAAAGCCCCCATTCTGAATAATTACCGGCAAAGTTTAATCTTCAACTTATAATCCGTGTAGTGAAGTGCTGCAGCTTGATTAATTTCGTAACGCGACTACGTCGCGGAGGATTTAATTAAATCTCTGCGCGGATGGACACACGCGGCTCCACAAAGAGCTAACGCTGTTANAACTACGTCGCGGAGGATTTAATTAAATCTCTGCGCGGATGGACACACGCGGCTCCACAAAGAGCTAACGCTGTTACTTCGCAGGCACTTTGATGTCGGGCCGGCTGATTGTGTAGCCAGCCGCTCGGGTGCAATTACGACACGGGCGTGATTACACGTGAAGACATGGCGCCGCACACAAGCCCCAACTGAAGCTCGCGCAACCTGCCTGCTTGGGAAACTTTTGTCTAGACTCTAGAGTAATGTAGCTACAGGAGCAGGCAAAGGTTATGTATTTTTGTACCCATGAGATGCTCTCCCGGGAGACGGAACAAAAAAAAATTGTTGTTCGCGACTAACGGAAGGGCTCATGTAGAATAGTTGTACACACTGATATATTTAGATTGGTCCTGAATTTTCAGAGTAATTTATACTATTTAGTGCTTTCCTTTAAGTACTATGGAAATATATTGAAATGTGCGAGATCCCAAAACATAAAATGAAGAAAAGAATTTGAACTACTTAATACATTTTTATGGCGTCACATATAATGACAAGTTATTTGGATTCTTGAAGTTGTCATATACAGCACGAGTTGATACAATCTATAGTTTTCGTTTTAAACATTAATAATTTTGTGAGATATAAACCAAAATAATTGTCTTAACACTAATCAAACACTATTATCTACGTCCCTAAAAAAATATATCTTTAATATATTAGACGATTTTAAATAAAATTTTAACAGGCGTACGATAATAATCTACGTCATAAATTTTACAACAATTATTTTTGGTTGCGTACTGATTTTGCAGTTTCTTTTAGTTATTATTATTATTAACATTACTATGCAAACAGCCAACAATGTTTTATTCGAGAACTATTTATTTTAGCAATTAATTTCTGTATTTAATGATTTTTATAGTCAGTGAAAGAAACACGATCAAANTTCGAGAACTATTTATTTTAGCAATTAATTTCTGTATTTAATGATTTTTATAGTCAGTGAAAGAAACACGATCAAAATATATATAGGAAACTTAGTTTAAATTCTATTATTGATTTTATCTATCGGAAATTCATGCATTGTGAGGCCTTTCCATAGCTCTTAAGTAAGTAATATTCGGTATAATATAACATGTACATTCTAGAAGTTGACAACGAAAATGGCTTTATCAGTGAAATGTACTACNTTCGAGAACTATTTATTTTAGCAATTAATTTCTGTATTTAATGATTTTTATAGTCAGTGAAAGAAACACGATCAAACTATATATAGGAAACTTAGTTTAAATTCTATTATTGATTTTATCTATCGGAAATTCATGCATTGTGAGGCCTTTCCATAGCTCTTAAATAACTAATATTCGGTATAATATAACATGTACATTCTAGAAGTTGACAACGAAAATGGCTTTATCAGTGAAATGTACTACAGTCAATAAAACGGCCACATTAGATTAACTGAAAAGAACTATATATTTCAGTGAATAAATTTTACATTTTTAAGGTTATTTCATGCGGATTTACACCAACTTGATCTGAAGGCACTAATCACGAGTGCATTTCACTTACTTGCCTATCGCTAGCAGATTAACTGACTTTTCGATGAGCAGCATTTCACATACATATATTTATGAATCAGCCTTTGGTTTTACATGTACATACATTTGTTTACAGCAAATATGTTTGGTTCCTTCTGGTGCAGGTATCATGTATCAGGATTAGGATTCGCCCGCCACCTCAGTAGACGAGGCGGCCTGGGACGGCCATGTTGTGATGACACCCGACCACCATATTGGATCTTGTTTACCTTGACCTTAACTCATGACCTTGACTTTGACCTTGACCTTGAACCTAAACATTTAAAAATCGCAAAAAATCTTTAAAAAAAAAATTAAAATCTAGAAACATATAATGTTACTCTACCCTACCCCTCGCTCCACCCTTCAAACCTAACATCACCCCATTCTCTTCCAAAAACCCCTCCCAATCTCAAAAAAGTCGCAAATAATTCTAAAAATTGATTCTAAAAATCGATACCATTTAACTTTAATATTTCACTCATCCCACCGGGTACACATCATTTAGCCTAACATTCACTAGGCCTAAAATGAATTTAGGCCAAATGACTTTTATAGGCCATGCACCTTTTAGGCCAAATTAACTTTAGGCAAAGTGACTTTAGGCCAAATGACTTTTAGGCCAAGTGACTTTTAGGCCAAGTGACTTTTAGGTCAAGTGACTTTTGTGCCAAAGTGAATTTTAATCCAAATGACTGCTAGGTCAAATGACTTTTAGACCAAGTGACTTATAGGCTAAGTGACTTATGCCAAATTACTTGTATACCAGGTGACTTTTAGGCCAAGTGATTTTTAGGCGAAGTGACTTTTAGATCAAGTGACTTTTAGGGCAAATGACTTTTATGCCGTAACATTTTGGCCAAGTGACTTGTAGGTCAAGTAACTTTTATGCCAAGTTCCTTGTAGGCCAAGTGAATTTTAAGCCAAGTGACTTTCAGGCCAACTGACTTTTAGGCCACGTGACTTAGTACAATTACGTTTAGACCAACTTACTTTACGCCAACTGACTTTTAAGCCAAGTGCATTTTAAGCCGAAGTGAATGTAAAATTGTTAAATTTTTGGATGGCTGTCGTCTTATCTTAGATTTTTTTTATCCTTTGGTACAAAATTTCATCGTACCTTACTGCATTTTCGGTAGTCTTTCCGGCTGCTATCAGTAGTTCCGAAAACCTCTACTTATTTGGCTTCCAGCGATTACCTTTGAGTTGTTGGGCATGATACTTGGGAGACATTTAGAGTTCATTTCCTACGTATCTCGTTGTGATTTATTAACGGAAATTCATTTCCTCTAATTGTCTTTAGGAGTAAATGGCTGAGTCGTTTGCGGATGTAAAAAGTACTGTTTAACTTTCGGTAGCAATTTAAAATAAATGGCAATCAATAGTTTATTATTTTCTAACTATGACAAAATGTTTTATGAAAGCCGACAGCTCCAGAATATAGATAAAAATAATTAATCCCCATGCAATGGTAATAAAAAATTATCTAAACTTTCAGTTTTATCTACAAAAAGTTATGAATCCGAGATAATAATTCTATATTTTAAAAAATATAGAAATGATTTTTATGCATTTATTACCATTAGCCATAAATAGATATGTTAAGTACTCTTATATTTAATATTTAATATACAACAAATTATATTTTATTACTAAGTTTTATCTTAATTTAAATTACATTTTATGATTGGTAAAATATGTTTCCGAGTTTGTTTATATAATATGCAACTTTCTATACGCAGTGTTATTATTTCATCTGGAGTTCCTAAAGTTTGTACTTGGGGTCTATATATGATTTTTTATTGTTTTTATTGATTATCATGCCATGCATAAAACATGTCAATGGTTTACTTTATCCTGACATTATTAAGGCCTAATACACAATACACAGTCGGCCGTGGGCAGTCCGCACGCCGCAGTCGGCAATCGGAGAAAATTTGCCTTACTCAAATACGTGTATTCACAACGTGCAGTCGCCAGTCCTCAGTCTAGTAGACGGAGATAGTTCAACTTTAACTTCGACTACTCGACTGCTGACTGCAGGAAGATTCCAGCTAACTAGATGATGTACTCATGAACACGTGAGGTACAACAGACTGATACCACATAAGCAATTTCAAATATATAATTTTTATTACGACTGCTGTGAAAACAGATCAACGTTTTATATTGCCTACAATTTCTAAAAGATTCAGTTTCGATAATTCGTTCTTTTATTAATGTTAATTAACTTGTCAATCGGTTGTTACATCGTTGTTAGAGACAGCATTGCTGTTGTTATAGAGTTAGAAAATATTAAGAGTTTTTCCAGTGTTATACTTACAAAACTAAACTAGCAGTTTTTAAAAACGTTATTAAAAAACAACATGGCAGACAGAGCATGAAAACCATAATGTGGAATACATCCTACTGCCGACAGCCGACTGCGCTTTGTGAACAAGGCTTATGATACACTGAATAAAATGAATGTAAGTTGTCATAAACTACAGGCAGAAATTAACTTCATTAGGCGATGTTTCTCAGACGAGTTCAAGCAAGAACCAAGGCGCACAGTGTTATTTTGTTTTGTTATTTTTT
>NQII01000538.1:163388-213442 GCA_002778355.1 Clitarchus hookeri | reverse complement strand
TATATATATATATACACACACACACACACACACACACAAACTATATATGTTCATTGGAGATAAAGGGCACTATGTATATTTTACAAAACAGAGATTTTGGCATTGTATAATTATATTTTTACTCTCGTTTCCGGAGTACAAAACACTGCCTCCTAGGTGGAATAATGAACTATTTAGCCAGTAGGAAAGGGCACTGTGTGCCATCATGGTATCGAGGCAAAGAGCATTCCTGCAAAGTTCCATATTTGTGATATACTGCTCTTTACCTCTGATGCACACACACATATATATATATATATACATTTACATACAGAAAATTTCGTTTACCTTATTTTGTTTTGCCTTATTAACTATCACAGTTATTCAAATGAGAAAGCGAAAAATATTCATAATTTTTTTCATCACTGCTAACAATTTTTTTGATTACAAAATAATTTTATTATTGGAGTTTACTCGTTTTTTTAATTCTTCACCACATATATCAAACGTGTCATTGCAAAAATTATTAATTTAGTAAGCACGCAATCGAAGGCAGCAGACGTGCCTGATTGGCAAGACTCTGCACACCACTGTGTTCTAGTAGTAACCGGTAAAATAAACACGTCAATATACGGTTTGACGTTCCCTGGAAATGAAAAATTTTGCACACATATAACTCATCGCAAAACCAAACAAGCAATATAATACAAGAAACTTACATAAATCAACAATTTACCTGTCATCTAGAAAATAGTTGATGAGATAAACAATGTTCAGTTAGCAGAATGCCAAAATCGGAACTTACGTACTACAAAAAAAAAACAGTTGGACTTCCGGCCACATCACAATATAAGAACTACCCTTATGAATATCGCAGATATCATGGATAAGTCAAAAATAGAATATCTATTAGACTATTCTAAAGCCCTCAATATCGCTAATCACAAAAGTGTGTTGAATAAATTAAGCAGTATCGGATTATATAGTGCCTAAATAACCTTTCACAAATCGCATAATATGTATTATATATGTGTATATATGCATACACAAACGAGATATTTTACTGTGCCTAAGGTATCTAACGTATCACCAGTATGCAGATGTCCCACAACTTATCTCTCGTATTCTCCAAACGGCAAACTGCGCAAAGTAGATAAACTAAGACTTTTAAGGAGCAAATAAGGAGTGCGACGAAAGTAGTCTTCAACTTAACACTAACAAATGCTCTTAAGAGGGCAATATCCTTTTCTACTTGGATTTATAATTGTTTCGCCTTAACTTACTTTTCAGATTAAAAGTTTGAAAACGAGGGCTTTCAGGGCACAGGGAATATATTAAAAGATTTTTTTTTGTCCACGATATTTTACTCGTAATTTTATTGCGTCTCTAACTGCAATTAAGAGATACTCATTATTTATTATTTTTCAGTCTCGTGTGAGAAAATACAGACTGAATCTGGCCATGCTGATCCCAGGAATTATTTCAAGTAGTTCTGTACGTAACAGAAAGGTTTGAATTTTAGTGTTAAATCTTAACAGTTAGTTATAAAGAGATATAAACAAACACAATTTTGCAAGGATACCACCACCTTAATGCTGTTGAAGGAAAATCGAATCAGCGCAGACGACTATAAATCGAAGATAAAACTATTTATCACAATTAATGAGGTAATTCCTGAGGTTAATACGGCTAAGAGTTTAGGCATTATACTAAACACAAAACTATTCTGTGTTAAACAGATATCAAGGTTGGAGGAAATCGGATAGTCTCATCTAAAATACTTCCAAAAATTTGAACATTTTTTACCGACACGCATAAAACTTGGAATCTATTACCTGTTGATTCTAACAATTTACAAATTCGGCACACGCGTATTTAGAGGAATTGAAAGAATATTTTTTGAAATATGTGATACAAAAGCTTCAGAACGCATGTCTGCGATATGCGTACAACTTAAAGAGAGGTCAGCACATAACAGAATATTTGCAACACTCTGGCTGACTGGATTGAAAGCATTGCAAGCATGCGCAAAGTGTTCGAATAACTGAAATATACAATCAAGAACATAATTCGTTGTACTGAACTTATTTAGATCGGGCTTATTTTGTTTATTTTGGAAACTATCGTGTACTACAATAGTTAATATAATGGATAGTTTTCATATAAACATTGTTAACTCTGATAACAATAAGGGACAGAGACCACAAAATCCATACATTTGTAAAAAAAAACTTACATTTTAAACTTTACAAAATATTATTAATTAAGTTATAATAAAAACCAATAATTATAAAGAATACTACCAAAATTTAAAAGAAAGCTCCGTTTCGACAAGCTAAATTTCTTTAAATTGTGTCGCTATTGTGTACACTGAATACATGCTAGAAGATAGCATCAATTTAAAAATTAAGTTTGAAAGTTATACCTGAGTAACTTTTCAATCGAGTCCCAAAACCTTTCGTTTATCTTAAATGGCATGGAACGCCACAAAAAAAATGTTGTACAGCAAACATTTAATTACGTAATAGCTGTCTTTTTTTTTTTTTAGTGCTATTATCTATACCTCTGAATATATTTTACGCCGACTATACCTATGGTTATAGCCTACATCATATCCCATGAACCGATAAAAAATTANGCCTCTGAATATATTTTACGCCGACTATACCTATGGTTATAGCCTACATCATATCCCATGAACCGATAAAAAATTACTTAGGCAAATGCTGAATCCGTTTTAAAAATGAAAGTTCGTAGCATATAAATCATTGGTAATCTCGTAAAAAATATATAAATATTAAATATAGAAATTTAGAAAAACGTTGCCGAATAAGGTACTGTTATGCCTAACAAGTAATAACCCATATTGCAGAAAGTTAACTTACGCGTCTTGAAACCCATGGGAATACCTGCCTGCCCAGTTTATTGTAACTGAGTCTAAGTGCTTGCTAAAGTTGACATACGTATCTGTGAGTTAACCATGCCCACAATATTATTACAAAGGGATGGACGCAGAAGCAACCCCTATCGTATGTTGTTAATAAAGTGAAACAGCAAAGAACGAGCTAGAGTTTGATTCGGAAATGATTTTAAGAAAGTTGATTTTTCCTTTTTTCTCATGTTCAGTTGACTTGACTTGAATGTGGGCACATGTGTGGAGAAAGGCGGGAATGGACACGTGTTCCTTGTGCGACCGCATATAGGCACCGTGCGCGCTCCTCTGGCGGCGAATGTGGTAACTAATTGCTGGACGGTGGGAATGGAGCCAACTCAGCGCCAGATAAGTCAAAACGATTAGCCACTTGGTTGGCTTTCAAAAGCAGAAAACTAACACAAATTGTTGTGTTGTTGGGTGCAGTGCAGTAATGCTTACGGGAACACAACATCCGATGTTCTTTTTCATTCATTTCCATCACGGAAAACAAAAGAGGAACGACGTAAGTTGTAAATCCAGGCGGTGCGTACACAAAGAGTTGCTATACTGCTCGCTTATTAATATATTGTTTGCTAACGTTGAAAATACAAACAATACANGTGCGTACACAAAGAGTTGCTATACTGCTCGCTTATTAATATATTGTTTGCTAACGTTGAAAATACAAACAATACAAGTTTTTTTTCTTTACTATTAAGTAACAAAAAGAGCTATTAAAAAAATAAATTTAACACTATTATATTTAACATTGTAAACATTATAACATTAAGATCACATATCAGGCTACCTAGTTCTCACTGATATACAATTAAAACAAACCATTGTAATGTTCGCCGTGTCAGTTACACAGCCTACTTTACGTTGCCACTGTTAGCTCAGAGGTAGTACACGAGACNTATTCGCCGTGTCAGTTACACAGCCTACTTTACGTTGCCACTGTTAGCTCAGAGGTAGTACACGAGACTCACTAAAATTGACGCCAATTACATATGATTATTCCAGTTCAAGGTCTCATAACCAAAATATGAAAATAAATAGTATTACGTAACACACTTCACATACGAAATTCCGGTATGCAGAGTACGAACCATTCACAGGTAATTAAGACATGGGCAGAACAGAACCACAGTTGTTTATGAAGTATTGCGTTTCTTACAGACTGTCCCGAAGAAATAAGGCATNGACATGGGCAGAACAGAACCACAGTTGTTTATGAAGTATTGCGTTTCTTACAGACTGTCCCGAAGAAATAAGGCATTCAGCAACCTCCCACATAGGCGGAGAAATAGCAAAGTCTAGTTGCCGATGTTGGGGTTGTCGTCACGCCCGGAGCGGCCTAGGCGAGCATTGTATGACTGAACTGAAGGGCGACTGCCTTCCAACTGACCTCGCCGCCGACTGACCTGAAGGGCGTCTCTCGATATCAACTGACGATATCTACTGTTGAAGGGCGACTGACTTGAAGGGCGACAGGCACACGTGTATTTGTGCTGCCTATCACCCCCCTCTCCGCAGATAAGGGCCTGACCACACACGCTCTCAACAGGTTATCGAAACTGACACGTTATCGAAACTGCGTTGTATGAGCTAAAACTGCGCCTTCAACATACAGATAAACGAACTTCTCGTATAAAACTTGTTGACGCAGTCTGAATAAAGCTAATCTAATATTGATGCTTAATAAAACTCCAACTTTCGACACGAAACTTCAAACGTCCGCCCGATAAACGTAAAACAGCAAACGTATGCCCGATAAACAAACTATCACGGGAAACGAACCACCACGGCTTTAATTTCAAACAAGATAAAATATTACTAAACTTAGCAAAGCTTAAGAAAATGAAACACGTGTCCCGGTCCCGAAAATTAAGAATACTGCGTAATTACACCTTTCACAATGATATTTAAATAATAAATAAATATACATCGAAATGTATTCGTATCAATAATTACTGAACATTTCATTTTCAGTTCTGACGATTCACATCGAGAACCAACAGCCGCATATATAATATGCAGTATTCATTAGACTGGAAACAAAAAGTTGGGGCACCAGAATCTAGCGTATATCCCAGTATATTCAAAAAAATTATTACAAAAATAGTTGCCTCATCTCACGATAAATTTGAAAGAGCGGCAAACTTAAGAAAAAGAATTTAAATAAAAGAAAATTTAAGTATTATAGAAAACTATTCTTCAACAAGTGTTAGTGTTACGAAAAAACAAAGTTGCCATATAGACAGATGTAAATAAAACCGCAAGTAATTTTTTTTGTTGCACGATTAGTGGATGGGAATTCTCAAGAGTCCATTCAATTGCATACCGAACTGAAATCACATGTGAAACGTTATGACAATAGCTCCACAAAAGTAATCATTTCAATGAAATATGAGTGTTACAAGGATTTTCTTTAATGACAGATGACAGAACTACGAGACCTAACGGGAGTTACATTTGTGGTTTTCAATCTGCTGTTAAAATTGACACCAAGTGAAACACAGACATACAATAAGATAGTAAATAATATCACATGTTCATAATGTTAATGAAAATTAAAACTGGTTTGTTATATTTTACTATGAGGGTATGTCCGGAATTCATCGTACAACAATATCACACATTTTTCACAACTTTATGTTGCTGGCATCTATAATGGCTGATTTAGTGTTTTCGCCTTGCAGGGGAATTGTCGTGGAAACAATTCCTGCAGTATTTAAAAGAGAGTATCCAAAACTTAAAGTGGCGCTTGTACGGTGTTAGAGTTGAACACCTACAGAATATTGATAAAAGAATATTTATTTCCTCAAATTACAAGGGTATGTACACACTAAAANAAGAGTTGAACACCTACAGAATATTGATAAAAGAATATTTATTTCCTCAAATTACAAGGGTATGTACACACTAAAATTCCTAATAGGTATTACATCTAATGGGATGGTGAGCTTCAAATCTAAATGCTACAGTGCCAGGTCGAGTGACATTTATCACAAATTATTGCAGGTTGCTGAATTTATCATAGAAGGGAGACGAATGCATAACTGATAAAAGATTTCCAGAAATAAAACAAGGCTCTCCGACGAACAGATAATTGTTGTTATTCCATCATATCTGCATGATGGCACGGTAACAACTAAATAAGGGAAAAATACCTTCAGCGTTGCCACTGTTAGAATTCACGCTAGAGATGCATTCAGAAAATAAAATACATAATATTTTACACAAATTATGAATTGAACTGCTCCCAAATATGAGTCAGTGAATGAATGAAGAGATTTGGGCGGCTCTTAACATCAAGGTCTTGAGATCCGATGAGGGTGAAGCGAAGTAAGTATGTAGCAGCACCGGAATGCAAGGGCGGGGGAAACGAAAGATCCCCGAGAAAGCCCGCTGACCAGCGGCATCGTCNTATGTAGCAGCACTGGAATGCAAGGGCGGGGGAAACGAAAGATCCCCGAGAAAGCCCGCTGACCAGCGGCATCGTCTGGCACGATTCCTACATGCGAATGTCCGGGAGCTACCCCGCCGGGAATCGAGCCAGGTTCGACTAGGTGGAAGGCTAGTAGTCTAACCGCTACACCACCGTGGCCCCCGCTCCAAAATATTGATGGCATTGTTCATGTTTGTTATATTTAGGTAAAGTTGCAGCCTTTCTTAGTTCATAATGTTAAAAGAAGACAACTGTGCTTTGGTTAATAGGGAGAAAAATGAAATACTCTTATTTTGTTAATACAGGTCTGAACATATTTTGAGTCCGTTTGTAATGTTATGTACACGTGTTGTTATCTACCATAAAAAACAATTCACACATGTTCCAAAATGTTATATACATTAGTATGTGACACTGGGTGTAGCACATGCAATTTTCTTTAACTCGACATTTTTCCTATTATTTAAAAACAAATAACTTTATCTTTGCCTATTTCATTCTCTATGCACTTATCCTTACACTAAATTGGACGCTATACTTCTGAAATTCTTTCAACTCTCTCATCATTAACAACAATGCCATCAAGTCTTCCGAAAGTTATGGTTGTAATTTATAAACACTATTAAATCCACAGCGTACCACTTTAGTATCCCGTATTCGTTGACAATTTTCTATGACTTCAGATTTCATTTCTTATCCGTATTTCACATTTATTTCCCCAGAACCTTTTAAACTTTAATTACATTCCATTAAAAAATAACTCGCCACTGTGAAAAATATTCTCTTCTAACTTTGATTCGAAGAGCCTTGCTGCTTGCCAAAATGCGGAGATGGCTTTCACTAAACGGACATTCTGCTTGCATGTATGTGATTATAGAATTATAAATGCCCTCTCATCACCAACACGCGCGTTGTTTTCGCGGTGTGACTGTTCTGTCTCACTCTGTGGTCTGAAAACTGACTCCATTACCAATCACATTAATTCTGTACGAATTGTGTAATTACATTTTTCCACGCCTCTAGTAACACTGAACTTTCCACTGAAACGATCAAATAATTAGTTACATTTTTATAGTCACGTTCCACTGCACTTCTCTTTTCTGAATTCAAAATATGACGTAAAAGGCTTTATATATTTATAATTGCATCTAATTTTAAAGGATAAGGTGGCAGTGACCAATTTAGTTCTTTTTTTAGGGAATAAGTCACTAATTCTCTTCCTATTTGAATAATTTTTTTTTGCAGCCTTGGTGTATCTTGGCTTTCTTAAAGGTTTGCGAGATGTCTGTCATAATAAATAACCGCGGCTACACGTTTACAACACGTTCCAAGTCTTGTCGGCGTAGGCGTGTGCACAGGATGTGCCCGGTTCGCCTAGGCACACTCTAATTGCCACCAAATTGATTACTTTAAAGTTATTGGTAATTGAGATGAATTTACTATTCTTGCATTTTAGCCTGCTGGTCTGTATATGCATAGACGTGTGCCAGGTTGCAAGCTTCAGGGTGTGCGCAGCTTTCGTCATTAGGCTGCGCCACGAAGGTATGGAATAGCCAATGGACGTCTGTAAAGTAAGATTCCAAACTGCAAAAACAAACAATTTAAAAATCACAATGTCTCAAAACAGATATTTCCCAACAAAGTGGCATTCATCATAAATCAAATTTATTGGTCACATACTCAATTTAGCTGACAGATTATATATATATATATATTAATATATGTATAAATTCAACAGGTCACTGCGTATTTCACTCAGAGTGCGAAGAAAGTACCAATTCCTATCCAGGAATTAATTTTGACATATATGCATCACAGCAAGTAACATGATTCAAATTATAATAATATTTCACATGCAACCTAGAAAATTCGTATTTTTCAAGAAAATTCTGTGAAGAATAAAAATACCACGGGCTTATAAATGTTTCAGAAAGTGATATTCTTAACAAGGTGATGTGGCCAGGTTTCTTACTGACACAGAAAATAGTTTCATATCCGCTAATTCAACAACGCGGTGCCTACTTAAATCCTCCTCACAATGTGCAACAGACTGCCGAATTTGAAATTGTTTAAATTGCCGCCCGTAAAATATGAGAGGGAGGGGAAAGAACGGAATTTCCCCTATCCTAATAATTTATTTAAAAAATGTTTACCACTATATACAGCTTGGAAAGCTACGATACTTCTCTTTGTACACTCACGTTTGTAAAAAAAGCAACAGCAAGAAGGATACATGTGATTGAAATGCTTCTTACCACAGATTAGGCACATAACAATACACAATTGAATAGGATTACAGAACTGTACATGATCTCTGTTCTTGAGAATTCAGTATTGTGTGAAAGCCCCACGTGCTTCAATCAGAGCCCCTAAACGTCGTGGCATGGAATTAAAGAGGATCTGGTTAGGTTCCTGGAAAATTTCCCTCCACGCGGTCTGTATGCTAGTCCACAAAGCATCAACAGTGGTTGTTGGAAGTCCGTAACGAACAAGTCGCCGATCAACAATATCCCAGGCATGTTCAATGAATGACATGTCAGGTGAACATGCAAGCCATGGAAGCAGTGGTACCCGTCATTCATTGAAGAATGGTTGCACATTTCTCCTCACATGTGGCCGGGCATTGTTCTGCTGAAATATGGCATGTGGAGTTACCTGAAGGAGGGAGGGCTCTAAAACCTCCCTGATGTTGCGGTTGCTGTTCAGATTACCCTCAATACGTAGGAGTCGAGATCGCATGTTGTATTCAATGGCCCTAAACCATGACACTTGGCGTTTGTCCACTATTCCGCTCCACAATGCAGGCTGCCAGATTGCGATCACCACAGTAGCACCNCGCATATATAATATGCAGTATTCATTAGACTGGAAACAAAAAGTTGGGGCACCAGAATCTAGCGTATATCCCAGTATATTCAAAAAAATTATTACAAAAATAGTTGCCTCATCTCACGATAAATTTGAAAGAGCGGCAAACTTAAGAAAAAGAATTTAAATAAAAGAAAATTTAAGTATTATAGAAAACGATTCTTCAACAAGTGTTAGTGTTACGAAAAACAAAGTTGCCATATAGACAGATGTAAATAAAACCGCAAGTAATTTTTTTTGTTGCATGATTAGTGGATGGGAATTCTCAAGAGTCCATTCAATTGCATACCGAACTGAAATCACATGTGAAACGTTATGACAATAGCTCCACAAAAGTAATCATTTCAATGAAATATGAGTGTTACAAGGATTTTCTTTAATGACAGATGACAGAACTACGAGACCTAACGGGAGTTACATTTGTGGTTTTCAATCTGCTGTTAAAATTGACACCAAGTGAAACACAGACATACAATAAGATAGTAAATAATATCACATGTTCATAATGTTAATGAAAATTAAAACNAGAATATCACCTGTTCATAATGTTAATGAAAATTAAAACTGGTTTGTTATATTTTACTATGAGGGTATGTCCGGAATTCATCGTACAACAATATCACACATTTTTCCACAACTTTATGTTGCTGGCATCTATAATGGCTGATTTAGTGTTTTCGCCTTGCAGGGGAATTGTCGTGGAAACAATTCCTGCAGTATTTAAAAGAGAGTATCCAAAACTTAAAGTGGCGCTTGTACGGTGTTAAGAGTTGAACACCTACAGAATATTGATAAAAGAATATTTATTTCCTCAAATTACAAGGGTATGTACACACTAAAATTCCTAATAGGTATTACATCTAATGGGATGGTGAGCTTCAAATCTAAATGCTACAGTGCCAGGTCGAGTGACATTTATCACAAATTATTGCAGGTTGCTGAATTTATCATAGAAGGGAGACGAATGCATAACTGATAAAAGATTTCCAGAAATAAAACAAGGCTCTCCGACGAACAGATAATTGTTGTTATTCCATCATATCTGCATGATGGCACGGTAACAACTAAATAAGGGAAAAATACCTTCAGCGTTGCCACTGTTAGAATTCACGCTAGAGATGCATTCAGAAAATAAAATACATAATATTTTACACAAATTATGAATTGAACTGCTCCCAAATATGAGTCAGTGAATGAATGAAGAGATTTGGGCGGCTCTTAACATCAAGGTCTTGAGATCCGATGAGGGTGAAGCGAAGTAAGTATGTAGCAGCACCGGAATGCAAGGGCGGGGGAAACGAAAGATCCCCGAGAAAGCCCGCTGACCAGCGGCATCGTCCGGCACGATTCCTACATGCGAATGTCCGGGAGCTACCCCGCCGGGAATCGAGCCAGGTTCGACTAGGTGGAAGGCTAGTAGTCTAACCGCTACACCACCGTGGCCCCGCTCCAAAATATTGATGGCATTGTTCATGTTTGTTATATTTAGGTAAAGTTGCAGTCTTTCTTAGTTCATAATGTTAAAAGAAGACAACTGTGCTTTGGTTAATAGGGAGAAAAATGAAATACTCTTATTTTGTTAATACAGGTCTGAACATATTTTGAGTCCGTTTGTAATGTTATGTACACGTGTTGTTATCTACCATAAAAAACAATTCACACATGTTCCAAAATGTTATATACATTAGTATGTGACACTGGGTGTAGCACATGCAATTTTCTTTAACTCGACATTTTTCCTATTATTTAAAAACAAATAACTTTATCTTTGCCTATTTCATTCTCTATGCACTTATCCTTACACTAAATTGGACACTATACTTCTGAAATTCTTTCAACTCTCTCATCATTAACAACAATGCCATCAAGTCTTCCGAAAGTTATGGTTGTAATTTATAAACACTATTAAATCCACAGCGTACCACTTTAGTATCCCGTATTCGTTGACAATTTTCTATGACTTCAGATTTCATTTCTTATCCGTATTTCACATTTATTTCCCCAGAACCTTTTAAACTTTAATTACATTCCATTAAAAAATAACTCGCCACTGTGAAAAATATTCTCTTCTAACTTTGATTCGAAGAGCCTTGCTGCTTGCCAAAATGCGGAGATGGCTTTCACTAAACGGACATTCTGCTTGCATGTATGTGATTATAGAATTATAAATGCCCTCTCATCACCAACACGCGCGTTGTTTTCGCGGTGTGACTGTTCTGTCTCACTCTGTGGTCTGAAAACTGACTCCATTACCAATCACATTAATTCTGTACGAATTGTGTAATTACATTTTTCCACGCCTCTAGTAACACTGAACTTTCCACTGAAACTATCAAATAATTAGTTACATTTTTATAGTCACGTTCCACTGCACTTCTCTTTTCTGAATTCAAAATATGACGTAAAAGGCTTTATATATTTATAATTGCATCTAATTTTAAAGGATAAGGTGGCAGTGACCAATTTAGTTCTTTTTTTAGGGAATAAGTCACTAATTCTCTTCCTATTTGAATAATTTTTTTTTGCAGCCTTGGTGTATCTTGGCTTTCTTAAAGGTTTGCGAGATGTCTGTCATAATAAATAACCGCGGCTACACGTTTACAACACGTTCCAAGTCTTGTCGGCGTAGGCGTGTGCACAGGATGTGCCCGGTTCGCCTAGGCACACTCTAATTGCCACCAAATTGATTACTTTAAAGTTATTGGTAATTGAGATGAATTTACTATTCTTGCATTTTAGCCTGCTGGTCTGTATATGCATAGACGTGTGCCAGGTTGCAAGCTTCAGGGTGTGCGCAGCTTTCGTCATTAGGCTGCGCCACGAAGGTATGGAATAGCCAATGGACGTCTGTAAAGTAAGATTCCAAACTGCAAAAACAAACAATTTAAAAATCACAATGTCTCAAAACAGATATTTCCCAACAAAGTGGCATTCATCATAAATCAAATGTATTGGTCACATACTCAATTTGGCTGACAGATTATATATATATATATAAATATATGTATAAATTCAACAGGTCACTGCGTATTTCATTCAGAGTGCGAAGAAAGTACCAATTCCTATCCAGAAATTAATTTTGACATATATGCATCACAGCAAGTAACATGATTCAAATTATAATAATATTTCACATGCAACCTAGAAAATTCGTATTTTTCAAGAAAATTATGTGAAGAATAAAAATACCACGGGCTTATAAATGTTTCAGAAAGTGATATTCTTAACAAGGTGATGTGGCCAGGTTTCTTACTGAGACAGAAAATAGTTTCATATCCGCTAATTCAACAACGCGGTGCCTACTTAAATCCTCCTCACAATGTGCAACAGACTGCCGAATTTGAAATTGTTTTAATTGTCGCCCGTAAAATATGAGAGGGAGGGGAAAGAACGGAATTTCCCCTATCCTAATCATTTATTTTAAAAATGTTTACCACTATATACAGCTTGGAAAGCTACGATACTTCTCTTTGTACACTCACGTTTGTAAAAAAGCAACAGCAAGAAGGATACATGTGATTGAAATGCTTCTTACCACAGATTAGGCACATAACAATACACAATTGAATAGGATTACAGAACTGTACATGATCTCTGTTCTTGAGAATTCAGTATTGTGTGAAGCCCCCACGTGCTTCAATCAGAGCCCCTAAACGTCGTGGCATGGAATTAAAGAGGATCTGGTTAGGTTCCTGGAAAATTTCCCTCCACGCGGTCTGTATGCTAGTCCACAAAGCATCAACAGTGGTTGTTGGAAGTCCGTAACGAACAAGTCGCCGATCAACAATATCCCAGGCATGTTCAATGAATGACATGTCAGGTGAACGTGCAAGCCATGGAAGCAGTGGTACCCGTCATTCATTGAAGAATGGTTGCACATTTCTCCTCACATGTGGCCGGGCATTGTTCTGCTGAAATATGGCATGTGGAGTTACCTGAAGGAGGGAGGGCTCTAAAACCTCCCTGATGTTGCGGTTGTTGTTCAGATTACCCTCAATACGTAGGAGTCGAGATCGCATGTTGTATTCAATGGCCCTAAGCCATGACACTTGGCGTTTGTCCACTATTCCGCTCCACAATGCAGGCTGCCAGATTGCGATCACCACAGTAGCACCNACCATGACACTTGGCGTTTGTCCACTATTCCGCTCCACAATGCAGGCTGCCAGATTGCGATCACCACAGTAGCACCTAACACGTATGTGGCCATTACTGTAGGGCAGGTTGAAGTAGGACTCTTACGAAAACACTACATTTTGCCACTCAGCACGCCAGCGATGGCGTTCACGTGCCCATTGGAGTCTGAGGCCTTTGTGGTTTCTGGACAATGGAAGCCGACGCAATTGCATGCGTGACACTAGTCCAGCCCGCAGCAGATGGCGTCGAACCGTCTACGCAGACAGGTCCACAGCCGTTGCAGTGTACCAGTGTCAAGCCAATACTGTAGACAATGCTGTACGGTCCATCACGGTCATGCGGACAAGATGGCGGTCATCCCGGGATGTGGTCACATTGCGTAGTCCAGTACCCGCTCGTCACTGCGTATGACCCTCTTATATCCGCTGGTGCCACACACGCATCACTGTCGTAGCAACATGTCCTGCACGAACAGAAATGTCAAGGTACGACAAACCCGTTTCCCGGAGACCTATCATTCTGTCTAGTTCGAACTCACTCACATGCTGATATCACACCCTTTGACGTTGACGAGGCGCACTGGCACTTTCTTTCACTTCGTTTGACGGCTCTTCACTGACTGAGCTTGGCGTAACAAGGACCTTTCCGGTCACACAAGAGAGGGCGCTGCTGGGCCTACGCGTACGCCATCTCTCTGCAATCCTAATAACTTATTGCTGGTACACTGTTCTACATATCCTCAGAGTTTGGATTCATTCGGGCCATTCTTTCTGGGTGTTGAAATTTCCACAAACAATAGTTTAAGTATNCATATCCTCAGAGTTTGGATTCATTCGGGCCATTCTTTCTGGGTGTTGAAATTTCCACAAACAATAGTTTAAGTATAGAAATATTGAGATCGGGTACCATACTAACTTTAATTAGCACGATGTACCAACAGTTACATTCTTTGTAAACAAATTTATGAGTGCTACCATGGACGCATGGGAAAATTATACTTTTCATACTGTTTTATTAAGCCTGTACACTGGTTTGCTAAATTTAAGAAATATTTATTATGGATATATGGATTTAACAAGACACTTGGTTAAGAAAATCAAACACACCAAGGACATAAATTTTGCACAATAAAACATATAAAACTAAAAGTTCAAAAATTCCCGTACCAAATCACGGTTTCTCCAAGCATGGAACATGTGCCAGTCCATAGGGGCAAGTGGCGTTAACGATAACCTAGATCTCTCGTTTCAACTCCGGCCGAATGTTCGTATATGATAATTCAACAACTCGTAAAGCACTTGACTGTTCTTGACTATAAAAAAATATTACAAAGTTGGATAGTGTTTCAAACAGTTGTTATGTAACGCAGGTTGAAATAATGGATATTTTATAATAGTGTTTTTAAATTATTATATTACGTGCGATTTTGAGACACGTCAGTGAAAGTTTTGGCAATATAGGCATATCACTTTTGCAGAATATGACTATAAACGAAAGACGTTTATAAATTCCCTGTTTTAAAGGGAGGCTTCCCAAGCCGGCTACTAATATCAGATAAAGCAATAAGTCTAGATGGGTTCCTATTATTATCAATACAAATTCATCTGACATATATTTCGTATACGTTATTTCATCAGCGTGTTGCACAATTGAACATTCTCCAGAGTGAACGGGGGAAAAATTAATTCGATATCATTTTAAGCTTTGACATTTCACTCAGAGTCATAGTTTAATCTTAATCACATATTTTCCATGTGCTGCATTACGTTTTCAATTATAAACTTCGTAAAAAACAGTACAAAAAAGAATTTAATTTTCCAGAAAATTACTACTAAAGCAAGAAAACAATGCAGTGGTCCTGAGATATGCAAACATGTTATACGTATGTGAGTTTCTGGCGGGAAATGTCAATAATATTCCGTGATCAACCATTTGATTTTGTTGCCAATTTTTTATTTTGCGTGTTCCGAGTTTATGAATAGCTCAAGTAAAATTTTAATTATCGAAATATAGTTTAATGTTTCATTTGTAGTGGCGTATGATAGAAATTATTTGCTATTAGTAATAAGAAAATTTATTTCTGAATTATAATTTTTGGAATAAAAATAGTTTTTTGGTTTCTTAATAGCAAACGATATATTCTATTTATGTATACGTTAACTTCTTCCTGAATGCTAATTTAAGGTAGCGTACTTTGTTTAAGAATATGTTGATTTGTCTCTTATTGTGTAAAATTTGCAATTTCTAGTAGGTAATTAAATAGTGATGTAATTATTAAATATTTAACGCCACCCTCTTCCTAAATATATATATATATATATATACATACATATATATACATATATATAGCTGCAAGACGCCAGAGGGGCGTATCCTAGTTCGTGAGGTATGGAGGACTAAATAAANATATATATACATATATATAGCTGCAAGACGCCAGAGGGGCGTATCCTAGTTCGTGAGGGATGGAGGACTAAATAAATATAAAATAAGTAAATCCATCTCCAATATCACTCTTACTATTCCAAGTGAGTGTAATATTTAATGTCTATCTCAATTATAATAATGTCCTTACTGTATTAATGTCTCTATATTGGGTACTTATTTAATTAATTCAAACTCATTATTTACACTATTCAGTCAGTCTATTTGCGTCATTCCAAATGTCTCTCACTCACTCATCCAGTTCAATATTCCCGCCTGCCAGCTCACTCTTCACTGTACCGATGCTCGCTGTCCGCATACTTCACTCTCGCCGCCACTCGACGCTCTGCTGGCTCATCGCTTCGCTCTCTTCGCACACTTGGCGCTTAAGGTAGCACAATTCTCTAAACTCTACAACTATCAGCTCGTAGGCCCCATCGTGGCTTAATTAATTTCGGTGGGCCCGATCTAGAAGGTTCCCCGCAACGGGAGTCACTCTGGGAGAGGCAAGGGAGATGACTAGAACATTCTTTCAAAGATAACCCCATAAGTTCAAACCGCTGAAGGTCAGGAGCGCACAAGTCCCGATAGTCTTACCTAGCACACACGGAAGCTCGTCTTTGTAAATCGCTGCGCACTTCTCACGTTACTACTTGTCATATGCACACTGTTTCGCTCGTTGGAGCGGCACGGGGCAAGGAAAGCGAGGCAGAGTAGCAAGCATGTAACAATATCTTTAATTTGTTTCGAAGGTCATAGTAATACACTCTTTACCGAGTGTGATTAAAGGTAGTAATTATTAAGACACCGAATAATGTGCGACTAGTTTGAAACGACGCATAGAGACCAGTCATGGCATGTTCAAACTATATAAACTAATTGTTGTAATATTTTCTTAAGATCATACTATAATCATGACGTCCAGTTTTCTTTACCTTTCCTTCATAACCATGTAGCATAAATACCAATGGTTTACTTCGACCTTACTGCGGTTTTTAATTCTTTAATGCAGATTAACTGCCACAATGGATCTGACAAAATATTTTACCTTCGTGGATACGTTAATAACATTTTATATGTCTATTCGGCTTATTTAACAAAACTTTTATTTGAGTAATTGTTACACGCACTTTGTACGCATCCGTTATAAACATAGACACGATTACCTAAATACGAGTGTAGGAAGTAAATCTCTCATGTTATTTTATTTATATTTTTTTTCTTAAAATGTGATAGGGAAATATTTTAAAAATGATTTCCCATGTTGCCCCTTGTGATAGTTTATATGTAAAGCATTCAGAGAAGGGCTGTGTTTATATATAAAAAAAAATGTTACAGACATTTTCCAGAGTATTCACAAGTGAATCATACGATAACATTAGTTGGCTATTTACTCTCACCGACCCGCTGAAGTGTTGTAATTTTTAGTTGGAAACCACTTCACACTTCGGAAAGATAACATCTGCAACAATGTTTTGCTGGCTCTACATGCGAACAGCTAACTGGATGCAGTGGACTTTCGGGATAACATTGTTTTCCCGCTGTCCAATTTTATAGTTCAGCAGGTGGCCGTTTGAAGATGAGAGCGCGATGTCTAACAAACTTTTCCAGCCTGGCAGAAAAATCCCTTTGCGATACTGAGATAGGCTTTGTTTATCACGATGTCAACGGCATAGGTGTTCAGGAATTTCTTTCCAGTTGGCAATTGCAGTGTCAATTTAAATATTATTTTGGATGTTTAAAAGATGATTAATAAGGCTATATAATAAATGGCCTTCATAATTATTCATGGTAATTAAAATTTATTATCTTTTTAGAACATTTCATGAAACATATATGTATATAAAATATATGTATGTATATAAGATCACGATTATAAAAATATATTTCAATCACTGAAAAGAATGTTTGGTAGAGCGCCTCTAACACATAAATCAGATAGATAAAGAAATAACGTTGTTGTGTTATAAAAGTTTCCTCGAAGTTATTATGAATACAAATTTAAACACACACACACATATATATATATATATACATATATACACACACACACTTACATTAACATTGTGGATATTACTTAATGGGGACAAGGTCCGCCCACGTATTTTTCATGACAATATAAGGCGAAAACATAATACAACATACCATTTAGAGTGCTTTCTCAGGGCAGTACACCCTCATAAAATATGAGCCGAAAGACCATGCAATTGCACACTCTGCAAAAATTATTCACAATCAAACCAGCAGGTTCTCGATAACGAGATAATGGACAAAGATCTATTATCCGTGTAACACCTGTCACCATTACCAAAATACGTCGTGATGAAAATTGTGCTGACAACCCTGATTTTGCGGAATATTGTGTGTCACCAACAGATGTTCACTTTTTGAGTGCCTGGTTAATTAAGTAACAAGTTGAAATATATGGAAAAAGGTGTGGTACATTATTGTCTTTATCCCCACAATTTCCGAGGAATAAATGCATACAGTACGCAGCCACCAAATACCTTGGTTGGGTACTTAGGCAACACACAGTAGACCTGCGATGATCGGAAGTCGCGTGGCATAATGCACTGAGAGATGAACACAAATTACCATGTCGGTGGACTGAACAATGAATTTACAGTGTGAGGTAAGCATAGATGGTATTCACATGTAAAGTGTCATCACAGTGTTTCCCAATTCAGTAGTGTTTCACAGGATGGACACTCATGACAGGCACTGTACGTGCCCTCACATCTCCGGCCTTCTACCAACACTAGGTGCCCTTCTCCCATCCTCATCATCTGTCCCGCCCGTCATCAGCTACTACCACCTAATACAAACTCAAATGTTTCCCGCCACACAATGCCAATTCGTAACGTCAGCCACATTGTACACCTTACCACCATATTTAAGTAACATCGTGTACACACACACCAGGTAATTCATATACTCTTATAGGTACTATGCAAAAAAGCGAAATAGACGCGTCGTACGACAAAAAGTGCCCAAGTAAACCCCTCACTATTCTCGAGAAGGCGATTCCACCTTGCAAAAGTTAGCTCACCATCAGCCCATCTGAGGGATGGTGGAAAGGAGGGGGGAGAGGGACAATGTTGAAATATCATATGGGAATCCCCATGTTTTATTAGAGATTCGGATTCTACGTCAATATGTATGAAAAATTTGTCAGAGAAGGTTTTTATCATTCGCCGTAGATGGTGCTGTAATCAGTTCAAAGTAGATTACCCTTGTTTACATCAATTGGGAACCACGGTGGTTCATTCAAGAAGGAATCCGCGATATAAACTGCCACATTAGTGTCTTAAAAATGTTGTCCTTCCTGTAATAGATGACGCGACAGACAACGAGATGTAGTAGCTTCTACATTTTTTTGAAGGGGAACCCCCATGTTTAATGCATTCTGCTTTCAAGTTAAAGAAATTTAACCTTTATGGTTCGAATAATGCAGATATGATTAATGTGTGCAGAGTTTCCCCTTGCCACTCGCAATCGAGGTACTTGCATTCTGTGAGTCTTCTTGCCTTTCACCATCGAGGAGCGTGTCTCACCTTCGGGATGTGTAATCTAAATGCTCAAAATTATGGCATCCAACTTCGATGAAATTACTACTCCGTACTTCAAATGATGGTACACAACATAAAAGNAATGCTCAAAATTATGGCATCCAACTTCGATGAAATTACTACTCCGTACTTCAAATGATGGTACACAACATAAAAGCTTATTTGCATCAATTTCTGCACAAGTATTTCGGATGGGTTCAATCATATTGTCGCAAATTGTTGGCACATCAAGGTACACCTTATTTTTCGTTTTTCAGGAAATCCCACAAAACGAAATATAGTGACGTAAGGTATCTGGTAGGTGAATTTAGCTGACCACCTCTACCTATTCAGCGACCGCTGGAATCANAATGCTCAAAATTATGGCATCCAACTTCGATGAAATTACTACTCCGTACTTCAAATGATGGTACACAACATAAAAGTTTATTTGCATCAATTTCTGCACAAGTATTTCGGATGGGTTCAATCATATTGTCGCAAATTGTTGGCACATCAAGGTGCACCTTATTTTTCGTTTTTCAGGAAATCCCACAAAACGAAATATAGTGACGTAAGGTATCTGGTAGGTGAATTTAGCTGACCACCTCTACCTATTCAGCGACCGCTGGAATCACGGTATATTATCACCTGTGTTGCCACCGTGTAATGTGCTGGACAATCGTTAAGTTGAAATCACATGGTCTGTTGCTTTTAGAGGTCTTGAAGCAATGTCGGTAGGTCGTCTTGCAGAAATTAGTTGTATTTTTCGCCGTTCAAATAACCCTCAAAGAAATAGGGACCAATGTGTTCGTGGTCTATGATACCACATCAAACATTTACAAAACACGGACACTAATGTTCTACTTGACTCAAGCAGTGTAAGTNCCGTGGTCTATGATACCACATCAAACATTTACAAAACACGGACACTAATGTTCTACTTGACTCAAGCAGTGTAAGTTTCCAAAACTCAAACAGTGCATGTTGTGTCGATTAACCTCACCGTGGTTCGTGAAAGGCGACTCATCGGAGAACAGCACTCCGCGAAAGAAATCAGGGTTTCATTGTTTTTTTTTTGGCAGTACCGATTGACAAAACGTTACTCGATTATGGTAATCATCACCGTGTGCACAGACACGTGGTAGGGATACAACTTATGACGCTTTAGTATTCTCCAAACACTATGATTCGATATTCAGCTATCGCAAGCTATTTTTCGAGTGCTCGGAGGAGCCACATAACTTTGAAAATCACAACTTTGAACAGTCATAACTTTTAATTCTTGAAAAAAATCCACATAAATTATAACTATCGTAACTTAATACCAGTTTTAGTTAGAAAATCTTAACATACAACCGTCGTAACTTAGAATGTCTTAAATTAAATTTATCATAACTTAAATTTATAAGAGCCGTGCAGTAGAAACACACAACTTTCGTCTATCATAAATTATAAACGCACACGTTAGTAAGTTCACAAATGCTGCTGAAATCTACAGAAAAATAATTTTTGTTAAGTTTTGGAACGAAATTTTTCAGAGCTTATCTTTATGGTAGAACATTTACTATAGTTACTGATAATTTCACTCTAAAATGGCTTCCTAACTTGAAGGACCCCAGCTCACGACTTACTCGTTGGGTCCTTAGACTTTTTGAAATTGATTGTGAAGTAGTTCACAAACCAGGTAAGAAACATTTGAATGCAAATTGCCTATCTTGACTCGTAGGCGCAGTCAAGGAAGCCAGCCTTCAAGTAATGAAATTAAGGAAGCGCAAAGCATTATAAATTCTATCAATATGCCCTAGTAAATGGAAATTACTACGATAGTTTCTAGATAAAATTAGAATTTTGTGTTATATGAAAGATGACAAAATTTTACTTATGGTTCCTAACTCAATTGTTCAAGGAGTTATTACTCAGCATCATAACACCCCCTTTTCTCATCACCAAGTGATCAAAGGACCCAGAGTATTTTCAAATCCCTTTNTATTACTCAGCATCATAACACCCCCTTTTCTCATCACCAAGTGATCAAAGGACCCAGAGTATTTTCAAATCCCTTTTCTAATGGCCAACATTTAAAAAAGATGTTAAGAAATTTATTTCGAATGGTGATGCTTGTCTAAAACAAAAAGTTTGGAAGTTCAAAAAGAATCTTTAGAGAATTAACCTGAAATTGATAAGCCTTTCCAGTTAGTCTCTATAAATATTTTCAGGCTCTTACCAGAAGCGAACAGGGAAATGAATATGTTTTAACTTTTATTGATTATTTCACTATATTTATATTCTGAAGCAATTGCTGTAAAGGATGAAACTGCTGTAATAGTAGCTAGAAATTTTTTACAACAAATAGTTCTCATACACGGATGTCCCGACAGTCTTTTGACAGACCAAGAAAGAAATTTTGTTTATGAATTAATGCTGGAAACTTGTAGGCTACTTACGATTAAGAAATTGCAAACAACTCCCTTTAGACTACAGTGTAATGGATGTGTGGGAAGACTGCATATAACTATAGAAGATATGTTTTCACGTTATATGAATGAATATGGGAAGAATTGGGAAACATTTTCCCCTTATGCTATACATGTATACAGAACTACTCTCCACTTAGTGACAGNTATTACTCAGCATCATGACACCCCCTTTTCTCATCACCAAGTGATCAAAGGACCCAGAGTATTTTCAAATCCCTTTACTAATGGCCAACATTTAAAAAAGATGTTAAGAAATTTATTTCGAATGGTGATGCTTGTCTAAAACAAAAAGTTGGGAAGTTCAAAAAGAATCTTTAGAGAATTAACCTGAAATTGATAAGCCTTTCCAGTTAGTCTCTATAAATATTTTCAGGCTCTTACCAGAAGCGAACAGGGAAATGAATATGTTTTAACTTTTATAGATTATTTCACTATATTTATATTCTGAAGCAATTGCTGTAAAGGATGAAACTGCTGTAATAGTAGCTAGAAATTTTTTACAACAAATAGTTCTCATACACGGATGTCCCGACAGTCTTTTGACAGACCAAGAAAGAAATTTTGTTTCTGAATTAATGCTGGAAACTTGTAGGCTACTTACGATTAAGAAATTGCAAACAACTCCCTTTAGACTACAGTGTAATGGATGTGTGGTAAGACTGCATATAACTCTAGAAGATATGTTTTCACGTTATATGAATTAATATGGGAAGAATTGGGAAACATTTTCCCCTTATGCTATACATGTATACAGAACTACTCTCCACTTAGTGACAGNTAATATGGGAAGAATTGGGAAACATTTTCCCCTTATGCTATACATGTATACAGAACTACTCTCCACTTAGTGACAGGTTACAGTCCTCACTATCTCCTTTGTGTAAGTGTGATTAAGGTACTACGATTAGGCGAATTAGTACCACACACATCTGAGTTCGCTAAAGATGGCTCAATGGAGTCCCATTTACAAATCCTAACAGGTAAATTATCGGAAGCATATGAGTTTGCAAAACCAAGAAATATACTTTCAGCAGAAAAGAGAAAACAGTATTATTATAAGTATTCGTGAGTTCCATCTCTTGAAGATGGTGACTATGTTTATTTACATAACCCTTCATTAAAAAGGGTATATCCCATTAATTTCATAAATATTGGGAAGGTCCTTACAAAATCGTTAGAAAGCATAAACAAAGTACTTATGAAATTTCGTTAAAGAAACGGAAAGTTATTGTACATAGTGCTATGCTAAAGTTAGCTTAAGATCCTGTTAACCAAAATTAATAAATGTATAAAGAAGACAGGGTCAGCAGATACGAGGAAACTGAATTAAATATAGGTGCTAATGTATCTTATCCGCCTCATCGTATACTTAAAGGAATAAGTAAGATAGAACCTGTATTCAAACAGTTAGGCGAATCCAAATTTAGTGACTCAAACAAGTAGGAAAGGGTTAATGATGAATTTCAAACAGATGATCAAACTTGAGAACCTTCTAGGTAAAGGAAACTCTTCCTGAAATCACTGGACAACCTAAGTATCTTCTTAGATCGAGATTACGGAGTATAAATAATTAACGAATTGTTAATGTAGGTGAAGCCTTTGAACATTCTGAACATTCAGAGCAGAGTGACGTATCGTTAGAATTATTCAATTAAGTCAAAAGAATACGTTCAGTTATTAATAAATTTTAATTCATCATTTATTTCAGTCTAGGTAACAGATATCACAAATTTTGCTACAGATGACACCTTTAGAGGATGATTAGTTGTGATTTGNTTATTTCAGTCTAGGTAACAGATATCACAAATTTTGCTACAGATGACACCTTTAGAGGATGATTAGTTGTGATTTGGGATCTAGACGTTCTGCTCACGGGAGACAGATGGACTATTGTCCTCTAAATACATGTGAAAGAGTATGCAGATTATGTCCACGGACTTAAGCTGCATCTGACTAATTTGAAGTTAGTCAGGAAAAGCCAGGGCACACCATCTTATCTTCTATCCGTTAAGTAAGCAGTTCCTGTTGCTACAGCATAATAGTAAAATTAGCAAATTTAGAGCCAGAATTTCGAACATTCATTTATCGAAGTTTGATAGTTTGTTGACAAAAGAATAAAAAGTTCTAGTGGTTAATTTCTAATCTACTGTACTTGAATTTTATAGAATTCATACAGAGAAAACTAACGATATATGTAGATGTATTAATAACGGAACTAAACAAACTAAAATAAGCTAAAATTGTTCCCAATTGTAATACCAAGAAATCATTTTTACAACTTTCTCAATCTGTTTGTACTTCATTGCAGTAATAATATTTATGTTTAGACAACAAGTTACTATNTCATTTTTACAACTTTCTCAATCTGTTTGTACTTCATTGCAGTAATAATATTTATGTTTAGACAACAAGTTACTATATTCGTCAGAAGGTGGATGCCCATCCCTAAAAACCTCAGGACGTCTTGCTCACCTACCCAAAAGAAAGAATCTGAAGCCGTTTTGGAACTTCAAGATCAGCCCGATGATAACCCTGCACCAGTTCCCCGAACTGCTGTGGCTATTACTTCTTTCATAAAGTATGGCAAGCCTACGAAATAAGTGAGTTCTTGAGTGTTTAAAAGCAGAGTGCCCCGCTTTTTCACTGTTTTCTACAGAGCAACAACATTTTGAGTTTCCTCTATCGTTTCATCTCTCAAAACAAAATTAGCAAAGGAAGTTAAAAAAAATTTTAAAGAGTAAAACAGGAAACAAAAAAAAAATGTTGATTGAAGTTACGGTATTATACTTTTTATACTTCATTTATTCTACAACTCAATAAAGGAGCTGAAGTTAAGTAATTATTACGTAATAACACAAATTCAAACGCATTTAAAGGAAACTGTTACTGGCATGTAGAGAAAGAGAAGAAACAACGCCTTTAAACATATCCGAAGACTTGGCGTTCACGCGAACGACCTTGAGCAACCGGCTGAGGAAAAAGGGAGGAGGGTGTCCCGATAATGAAGTTCATATCGCTGCACTCTGTTGGTTGATGTCATTGAGCGAGAAGACACGATGGTGAGAGGAGGTTTTCAATCCGAACCGTCCGCGAAATGGAATGCAAAATGCAGCTAGCCAGCCCTGATAGAAGTTCTACTGATGGCGCTAAGGTCCACTGGCAGTCAAATGCAGAAAAGAAAAACTGGTGGAGATATGTACGTGAAAACAGACAAAGGAAACGTCCCTGGCGATAATTGAAAATAAAGAAATTGCACTAGCATTTAAATATCTACAGAAAACAAATTAAAATCCAAAATTAAGAATTTAATATTATTAAGTTCTGCATTAACACTACAGATGACGTAGACCTAAACTCAGCCGGAACTTTAACTCTATTTAGTGTCTTTAAGAGAAGCAAATGATTCAACATGTTACTAAAATTACTTCCCCATTATAAATAAGTAATTTGATGACTACTTTAAAGTAATTAGTTGTTTGAGAATTGATTATTTTTACCAAAAGCAAAACGTATTTTTTAATTAATCTGGTACATTTACACAAATTATGACTGGAGCAATACTGGTCCCTTCAAACAACATTCTGTGATTTGTGTTGGTGTAAAAGAAATCACGTCTTTTATGCACCCCGTAAATGTAAAACTCTACATAAAAAGCCATTGTTCCTACTATTATTTTTAATGTTTCTTTTTTTAGTATATTATATGTTTTTTTAAATAAAGATGCTGTAAAGTGTATTCATCCTCTAGGGAATGACCACAATACTCAGTATTTATTAATGTTTTATTTTTTTACTAACCATAACGTAAGGCAATAAATTAGGGCAGTAGCAGATGGTGACAGGCTTAATATCTAATAACAGCAAAAAGTACCCACGATTATAATTAGGATATTATAAGTATATTAAAAATGCCTACAAGCGCACACTTAAAATAAATAATTATTTAATTCGCTATTATTAAGTACTTCTTTTTAGCCTACTTTCCGAAGGAAAGAAAGGCTTATGAGAGCACTTTCCTGTCTGTGTGACTGAGCGTACGTGTACGTACGAGACTGTGTGTGTGCCTGTGTGTGTCTGCGCGTGTGTGTGTCTCACACTTTCAATTTTTGAACGCGTCAATCTAATTTGACCAAATTCTGTACACATTTAGTACTTAGAAAGTACACGTGAATTTTATAGTTTTCAACCACTCTGGGCCATTACTTTCGGGAGATATGACATATCTCGGGAAACATTAAACCAATTTAAATAAAATATTGTTTGCTGACAGAGTATCGTGTAAGCATTACATTTTGAGCAGAATATTGTTTTTAATCTGCCTTTTTGCACGGTAGCACCAAATGAAGAAATAAATATTTTACATTATATCTCGAAAAATACTAACCAATTCTTGCCCAATCTGGCACGTAAGTGATACTATGATATACCAGGTAAACTTAAGTAATTGAAGTTGATTAAGTACTTATTTTAAAAATCGTGGCAATACAAATATTTTAGGTTTATTTTGCGTATCTACCATACAATTTAACCAATTTCCACCAAAAATTTGTATGCTGAAAGTAATTATTACAAGCATCATATATGCCAACACGTAACCACTTTTGTCAGACATTTTTTAGCATAGTACCACTCGAATAAATTAAGATTTTGTGTAATATCTAGCGAAAAAATTGACCGATACCTACTAAATTTGGCAAACACGTAGTACTGCGGCAGGTGTTGTAAACTGAAATATTTTCAGGTCAAACATTTATTTTCAATATGGCGGCTCTACAGCCATTTCAGTTTAGTATGCTTTATAGATGAATCCGTGTAATAAATTTCAACTTAATTTTGAATTCTGGCAGTATACATTACAACTAACAAATGCGTCTACACGGAGCATCTTTTGTCAGCCAATTTGAAAGATATGCCTCTTGGAAAAAAAAAAAGTTTTTATAATATCTTGAGAAACAGTTGACAGATTCCTACCTAATTTGGCAAACAAGTTGCACTGCAGCATGTGGTGTAAACTGGTATTTTTTAAGTATACGAGGCGAGGCACTTATTTTAAAATCGTAACTTTATAAATAATTTGGCTCAGTATATTTTATTAACGAAACAAATTCCAAATTAACTTTGTATGCTGGTATTATCTATTACAATAATAAAATTTTTCTATACAGAGACGCATTTCTCTGCCATTTTGTAAGATAGCCGCACAATAAAAAATTAAATTTTATATGTCGTATCTTGGTAAACAATAAAACCATTCTTATCATATATGGCAAATAATTTTATTGTGGTAGGCCATACCAATATATGTATTTTTTAAGTGTGACAGAGACTTATTTTTGGAATGGTGGCTATAAAAATATTTTATCTTAGTGCACTATATCTACGAAATTTGTAACCGATTTTAACATAAATTTATATACTGGCAGTATTAGGTACGGCAGGCATTTTGTTAATGGTGTTAATATAAGTAATTAAGATCAATATGTTCTATCTGTAAAACAATACAACAAAATTTAACAAAATTTTGTACGCCAAGAGTATTCATTAGAAGCATCAATTATGCAGACAAAGATACTATTTTGCAGGCCTTTTTGTAAAATAGTGCAAGGTGACAAAATTGAACATTTTGCCATATTCCGGGAACAATTCAACTAATTTCTACTAAATTTTACACGCTATTAGTGCTACAGAAGGCCATGTTAAGTTACATGATGTAAGTGGGGTCAGGTATTTATTTTGAAAACCCTGGANCCTATTAGTGCTACAGAAGGCCATGTTAAGTTACATGATGTAAGTGGGGTCAGGTATTTATTTTGAAAACCCTGGACCGCCATCCCACGGTTCAGGATGGCGGAGTGCTGGTCGCCATAACAATGCTCCATCCATCTAATTTCACAATGGCGACCGTCCGTCTTCAGCTCGTAACTGATTGATCCTGCACCGAAAATTTGACTCCGTGGTTCTTCTCCCATACGCGATATCAGCTAACTTGTAGTGACAGTCATCGATGCTATATAGCAAATTCGCCTGGATCAGGCCAGTCAAGGCGAAGAATGCATGCGTTGTCACCGAGCCCATGAGTTTGGAAATGTACGAAATGGGAGCTATCTGGTAATAGATAATAAAAAATAACTAACTAGCAAACTCTATATTATCAAATACTGAAAAAAAAATTGTCTTAAAGTCGTAATTTAGTGGCCAATGGGCAGATACGATTGATTGATATGGGTGGATGGCTAATTTTTGTTACATAAGGTCAATGATCAATTTTTGTGGAGGGAGTGAAGGGTTGGTGGTGTACCATGCTGAGTCACATGGTTGTTAATGATATGATTGCTTTCAGAAATATACAATATATTTTAAGCTTGGCATATTTTCCGCAAATAATTTTCATTTTAAATCACAATAACCAACCGTGCTAAAAGGGGCAGAAATTTCGTCAGTGTCTGGTAAATAAACAAACAAATACAGTGTCCATAAATAATTTTGTAAACATTTGGGTAACAATTATAATATTCTTCTGCTACCGTAATGCAAGCCACTACTAAGCCACTTGGTATAATAAATAATTGTTTAACTGTTTGGAAGTTTGACTAGCAAATGGGTGAGCTCACGATGTTCGATGTAAGTAAACAGGACTAGCGTATATATTCGAATTTAATAGACTGCAGGATCGACATCACTACACATGGAAAGATTCCTCNAGTAAACAGGACTAGCGTATATATTCGAATTTAATAGACTGCAGGATCGACATCACTACACATGGAAAGATTCCTCCACACATGTATGCATTCTGCCTAATACTTCACGACCAAATTGCATAGGACAATTGTTGAGACAAAGCCATGAAGATACTTTCGTGAATTCTGCAGAGGATATAAAAACGATGGGCCATATACGAGATNATTGTTGAGACAAAGCCATGAAGATACTTTCGTGAATTCTGCAGAGGATATAAAAACGATGGGCCATATACGAGATCTGTTTCTTCGTCTTCGAGCATAGACAGCAATAGGATGTGCTATAAGCTTCCAGAGCGGTTTCATGCTCAAAGAGATTGCAGTTTCCTACAATCTCGATGGCAAAATGCACATGTGCTCCTTCTACCTCCTTATTCGTAGAAACTGTTCGACGAGAAAAGCAAGAAGACGAATGACTGGTTGACCAATTACTACAACGGACTGGAGTGGAACTAAAGCAAGATTCCACACCATCAAGTGGGAAACATGCTGCGCGACTTGCTGATACAATACACGCAAGGACCGATTTATGTGGTGGGGTCCGAGCTGAACAAATGGCCGAGCAACTTGTGCAAAAAGCTGGAAACTATCTCTATGCAGTTCGAGAACAGCTGTCCTTCGCTGCACAAGCTGACAAAACTTTACGACGACCAGCAGCAACATATCTGCAACAGATCAGAAGCTGACTGGACACGAGCATGGAAGAATGCACAACAGCTGCTCAAATGGTGTGCCTCATCCTTGTACTGGGGATAGGCTGCATATCACTAGACACGAAGTCACTCGTTTTGGCTCGAAATGTAAGAGAATATAAATTTTTGGGGTTTGGCACACCTTACCGACATCCACATTATATATAGATGGGAAAAATTTACGAACTCATTTAGTCGTTCTGTCCTACGTACATTTACGCAAGCACCAAGCCCGATAATGGCAGTGTTCAATACAGTTTCATCGCAGAAGATAGATATTTACACACTCACACCGAAACCTGCGATGTTAGCAGCACAGAGCAATGGTGATTTGCACATTTTCCAACAGCCTACAAACCATCGCAGTTTCAAGTGGACTGTCCGGGAGCATCGGCCTGCGCTGTTATCCACATGACATCACAAACACAGCTACTCTGTACCATGGAACAAATCATTCCCCCGGAAAAGACTTACGCGACCATCCATGCACCGGACTGTGCTGTGCAGCTGCCCCAGATGGGGCAGTTCCTATCAGTCTGCTCCCAGCAACCTAAGTCCGTGAAGGATGCTGCCAGCCGGACAACAAGACGCTGCCTAGTGCATCGTCAATGCCAGGCTTTCGTGTCAGTACCCACCACAGATAGTACTACCTCCAGCACGGGAAAAAAAACCTGCAACCACTCGTTTTCGACCAGCAACATGCACTCCTGGAGCTGCCAATTCTGGTTTCACTGCCAACTGTACATTCTACTGCTGTTGAAAGACAGGATGCAAGTCCTACCATTGTCAAGGCAGACACAGTGGAGTCAACTGTTAAGAAGGAATGTGATATGCAGTATGGGGGTGACCAATTGTGAACCGATGGTGAGAGTGATCGAGAAGATAGACATCGTCATGATCAAGAGACTTGTGTGGTGCTTCGCAAGAAACCTATGCTAACCATAATTCGCGAACTGTTTAGCCTAGCATGTGACAAACTACTAAGTTAGTGCAATGTGCAAATTTTTGTTAAAAAGAGAAAAAATACAAAAATTGATATATTTATACAAAGTGTTTGGGAAACATGTGAAGAAAAATCGGGCTTGCGATTCGTAACCGGAAAAGAGGAAGAATTAAATAGAACCCCCATGGTACATCTCAAATAATAAGCCCTGTAGAAGCTCTTAAAGGGGAAGGGCAGCAAGAATATTGCATGGGATATTATGCAAACTGCTTGCGTTAGAAAAACACAAATCGGTATACGGAATAATTAAACCAAGGTCCTGGAGAAAAGAAAGGTATGGTATGTCGTACACACGCCATCATGTAAATAATAATGGTTGGCATCGTTTGAATGCATGCAACATTTACACTGTATTGTTAAATTGATTGTGGAATTCATTGGATGAAGCAGGATGTCGTAATTAGCAAATAAGGCCCCCTACTTGCAACTCTCCGGAACCCAGAGTATCCGGTTAAATCACAAACGAAGGGTACAGTGGTAGCACGGCTATGGACTGGTAGGTAGGCAACACATCCTGCACCCAGTGGTAAACACATTTTGGTGATATGATGCATGATGTTACACATCACAGCCAGTTCCCTTTTCTCCCCTCCTTAGCAGTTTAGTTTCCCGCAACGTCTGCCCGAGCGGCCTGTTATTTGCTGTCTGTCACTGCTTCGATTCACTTGTTACTGCAGATGTGAACATGGACGAGTACACAAATTCTGAAATGACTGACATAGTCTTGGTGTAAGGTGAGTTAGAGGCAACAGCAGGGCAGTTGTGCATGTGTACGGCCAAAGATACCCTGCACAATGTCAGCTGAACCACCAGACATTCGCACACATTACTCAGCAACTATGGGAAAGAGGCACATTTCAGCATCGTTGTAGATCTGGTCGACCAAGAACTGTCCGCACTCCGCAATTTGAAGAGGCGGTCTTAGATAATATAGCGGACGATGCTTCGACGAGCATCCGCACGATCATATGGATAATGGATTCATCGAATAGCACAGTATGGTGTGTCCTACATGAACAGCTGCTGTGACCATACCATGTGCATGGTGTATAANGGATTCATCGAATAGCACAGTATGGTGTGTCCTACATGAACAGCTGCTGTGACCATACCATGTGCATGGTGTATAATCACTGGGTTCAGCAGATTATGCCCCTTGGCTAGAATTTTGCCAGTGGTTCATGCATCAGTGTGAAATTGATCCTGATTTCCCAGCGATTGTAATGTTTGCAGACGAAGCCACGTTCACACAGAAAGGCTTTTGCAACAGTAGAGATATACACATCTGGGACGATGCCAACCCACNACAGACGAAGCCACGTTCACACAGAAAGGCTTTTGCAACAGTAGAGATATACACATCTGGGACGATGCCAACCCACGTGCAAGTGTAACGAGAAGATACCAGCATCACTTCGCCATCAATATTTGGGCTGGCATAGTGGAGGACAATGTTATTAGCACATTCTTGCTGCTTAACTGTGTGCCAGGATTTCAATTTTATGATTTCCTGCAGTTCTGATAGCCCCAGTTACTGGAGGATGTTCCACTCGCTATCAGAGAATAAATGTGGCTGTAACACGACAGTGCACCACCCCATTTCACCAGGACCACCTCAACATTGCGTAACCTGCTTGCTGGAAAGGACGGAATGGGCCTTGTGCTTGGCCGCTATGCTCCTCGGACCTTATGTCATTAGAATTCTGGCTGTGGGGATTTCTTAAGGCATGTGTGTATGAGACACATGACATCTGAAGAGGACCTGTTACCGAGGGTCATGGTTGCCTGCGATCAAGTGTAAGACACCAAGAATTTTTCAATGCATCCGCCAGTCTCTAATACACCATATGAACTACTGCATTGACATTGGAAGGGCATATTTAAAAAATATGTTGTGAAATTGGTTGTGATAACCCACTTGCATAATCTTGAATGATTGCAGTGTCTTTTCTGTTGTGCTGTCAGGTAGTGCCTTCAGTAACGATATNAACCCACTTGCATAATCTTGAATGATTGCAGTGTCTTTTCTGTTGTGCTGTCAGGTAGTGCCTTCAGTAACGATATCTATCACATAGCTACGTCACAAAATTTAAATGTGTTTACGCATTAGTACAGAGTCACACTATTGGGCCTATTCAGTCATTATCACTACTCCCAATGTATCAAAAATACCGACTGCGTTGCACATCACTCATCATCACTGGACACACCAAATGTGTGTTTATCGTGGATAGTGTATCGGTTAGCCAGTGCAACCAACATACTGTTTTCTTTGTTTATATCCTGTGGTGCACAATCTGTCAGCTTCACAGCTAANAACCCACTTGCATAATCTTGAATGATTGCAGTGTCTTTTCTGTTGTGCTGTCAGGTAGTGCCTTCAGTAACGATATTTATCACATAGCTACGTCACAAAATTTAAATGTGTTTACGCATTAGTACAGAGTCACACTATTGGGCCTATTCAGTCATTATCACTACTCCCAATGTATCAAAAATACCGACTGCGTTGCACATCACTCATCATCACTGGACACACCAAATGTGTGTTTATCGTGGATAGTGTATCAGTTAGCCAGTGCAACCAACATACTGTTTTCTTTGTTTATATCCTGTGGTGCACAATCTGTCAGCTTCACAGCTAANAGTTAGCCAGTGCAACCAACATACTGTTTTCTTTGTTTATATCCTGTGGTGCACAATCTGTCAGCTTCACAGCTAAACTTTGGTATAACACATTTCATAATTCTAATGTGTTTGTTGAATGTTGGTTCCTGCCCATACTCATTCGGCGGGGAATCTCCGCTGTATTCTTCTGGGTACAGGAAGGGTTGCCTACTTACCAGGCCATGGTATTTCTACCGCTGAACACATAGTTTGCTATTTAACCGGAAATTGTGGGTCCTAGAGAGTTGCAACTAGGAGGCCTTATTAGCTAATTACTGTGTAAATGTTTAACACAATCATAGGGTGCCAACCCCTATTATTAACATGGTGGAGGTGTGAATGACGTACCATTACTTCCTTTTCTCCAAGATCTTGTTTTAATTAATCTGTAAACCAATTTGTGTTCCTCTAATACAAGTACTTTGCATAATATATCACGTAATATGCTTGTCGCCTTCTGTCCTTAAGGAGCCCTTATTATTTAAGATGGACTATGGGTGTCCTATATCATTCCTCCTCTTTTTCAGTCACTAATCACATGCCCGAGTTTGTACACATGTTTCCTAAACACGTATATAAATGTACTGTGTTTTTGTATTGACTGTGTACTAAATAAATAGTGTATAAAAATGTGTATTTGCATGCTTTATTTAAAAAAAACTCCACTTAATATACAATTGACTTAAAAAAAATTTACTAAAATATTTCCAGTAAAATGGGAGAGATACTCCATGTTAGAGGTGTCTCGTCACCAAAAGGTTCGGAAATGTGCGATATGGGAGCTCTCTGGTGGTAGATGCAAAATTAATTTTAAAAAATAACCAGCACACTTAAGTGTCCAATACTGAAAATAATATGTGTTAAAGGTTAAATTTAGTGGCCAAAGAGCAGATAGAATTGATTGGTAATGGGTGCATGGATAATTTGTTATGTAAGGCCAATTATTAATTTTGGCTGAGAAGGAATAAGGGGTGAGGGTTTTGTTTAGGGTGGTGTGGTGAGCGAGGTGCAGGGTGTGGTAACAGTATATGATCCTTGATTTTAAAACATTTTTTTCGCTTTTTCGATTTTTCTTGATTTTTATAATTGTTTGCTGAGGGGTGGAGGGGATGCGGTGAGTATGGTGATGGTTGTGGGCCGCTGGGAATGGCCGGCCGTGGGATTGTTAATTGCTAGGGGGATATGAGCATCCAACATGGCCACCGAGCACGACCTTCGCCTGTGATATCATTCCTCCTCCATCCTCCCCCAGGACCCTGTGTCCCCGGATCGGCCAAACCGTACTACTGTGACACCTGGAAGTTCCCTCTGTTCCCGTCTAACCTTCTGTGCGCTTCGGCGCAGGGAGAACGCGAGTTCGTTTCCTGGTCCGACCTTCGTGATTTGGGTTTACCCATGGATTTCCGAAATTTTCCCAGACGGTGGTCGATTCCTTCCCCGCTCTCGATTTTCCGAGCACGTAGATCCGTCTGTAACGACCCCGGGGCTAACAATACAGTAGGCCTCCAATTAAAATAAATGCTATTTATATAAATAAATGAGATAAAATTAATATGACTCACCTAGAGCTAACAGAGGATAATATACAAAAAATACATAACAAACTCAGAGCTGGTAAGGGTTGAGTTGAGAAGTTTTGGTCTGCGCGTAACAGCGAGGTCTTGAGGGTGAAATGAGGTGAAGGTGACTGCGATGGAATGCAAGGATGGGGAAGCAGGAGTGCCCTGAGATAACCCACTGGCCAACAACAACGTACATCACATTTCCCTTATGCGAAAATCTGGGCGATTCTGCAGTGAATTGAACTGATCCACCTTGGTGCGAGGCGAGTAGCCTCACTTCAACAACTTGCACAGGGAGGAAGGATATAAGAGAAACTAACCAAGATAACAATACACCCGTAAAACAAAGCATGGTAGTGACACAGATGATGGCGGTCACTAAGCAGTCTGGGACAACGAAGGCCTTAACACACTAAGATGTGGTTCCACCGGTCAAAACTTGGGTCTCGGCACTTGGAACGGTCTGGAAGTACTGCACCCGGTGGGTGCGAAGAATGGGACCCGCTGAGTTCAGTATATTTGATTCGAACTCCGAGTGGGGAGTCAGTCAGAAATAACTAGTCTAAATCAGACTCGCGTCTCCTTAACAACGCATACAAACAGCTATCTGGCGGAGTTCAGTCAGTTTGCAAATTTCAGTACATCTATGGAGACAAACATGAGGATCAGGAGCTCTTGTCGGGTTATTGTTGTTCTATGTAATGAAACTATTTTAATTCTGCTTTGTTCNCAAACATGAGGATCAGGAGCTCTTGTCGGGTTATTGTTGTTCTATGTAATGAAACTATTTTAATTCTGCTTTGTTCGGTATTCAATGCTTCTCTGTAGTGTTTTTTATTGCCATAACCCTATTATCTGTGCTATTATTTTTATAGATAATTTTTGTTTATTAAATGAGTCTTGCATATTGCACGGTCATTAAATCTTCTTTCTTTGAGGAAGGCGAAGTTGTTATTTTTGTATTCGCCTGTGTACCGTATAGTTCCTTGCGTTATTTTTTCTGGGTAGTATGTCCTAGTATTGTATGAAACTGTGTTTGGCTATTTTCGGTGATTTNTCCTTGCGTTATTTTTTCTGGGTAGTATGTCCTAGTATTGTATGAAACTGTGTTTGGCTATTTTCGGTGATTTTCCCAAGAAATTATGATGGTTCGTTTTATTTTAATCATTGCATTATTTATATCTTTATCGTAAGTGTGTGCGGAATGAGTGGTAGTTGCTGGGCGCACAGGTCAATTACTGATAATTGGTTGTATTATTTGCTACCTATAGACCTCATAGAAAAAGTGGATGAAGCATTTCCAATAAATAATTTTATCTTCAGAATGTAGCTCTAGGGATGCCTGCTTAACACAACTAACCTGACAAAAGTATGCACGGTACAAAACTCATTATCTCGCAGCGCTATCTCTAATATTCGTTGCCATCGACACAAAATTACTAAGGGAACTATATAAAGAGAGAAAATGATAACAAGCCAAATCAAGGAATAGAAAGAAGCGGAAAATGAGACATAAAACACTGCATTAGAGTATGGAAAAATATAGTTCCAGGAAAAGAGAAAACGTGATGGGTAACCAGAAGTCAAAATAAGCTAGTGGAGGGTAACGAACTGCACACCATCATTTAACCCAAACAGAAGAAAATGGAAGGAAAAATAATATTCCTAGAGAAAACAAAGAAAACAATCCGTAATTAATTGGGAAAGAGAAAAAAAATAGAAACAAATTAAAGCCAAAAAAGAGTATCCAGTCAGACATAAATGAATATCTGAGAGTAAATGTGGTAGCTACTCGAACACAAAATAAATAACAGAATGACCAAAATGAGTCAAACACTTAGCAACTAGATCATGTTCAATACTGCTAATTCAGCCACGCTAACGCACAGAGCCAGGAAATGTGTACATATTAATGTAACTGTCATTTAGAAGCAGTTCTTTGTGTCTGCTACAGATATTTCTGAAAACTGCAAAATTCCTATATAACAATTGGCTTACTCGATGTCAAAGAACAAATGCACGTTATATTTGACAGTAGTATCGCCTTCTACCACAAGGAGGACGAGCGACTAGATTATAGTAAACACAGTTTCGCTACAGAATAGTTCAATGCCGTGCTGATAGGCAACTGCCTGTTGAGGAACGTTGCCTACTGTCTGGGATGCTGGCTGTCAGGTGAGTTACCCTGTATTGATTGGCTAACAGCGTTCCGACACATTGCTCACCAGTGTCGTCATTTTTGCTGGCTGGCGTGTGCGACTGGTGTTCGCGGTATAAGCTGCTGTTTTACTTCTGCAATCTGCAGTATTCCGTGGTTTCGCTAACTACAATAAAGATGATAAGCGGTCTATCAGTCGTTAGAAAGTGCGCTGTTAAATTTAGATATACCCGCATTGCACCACACCACTACTACGTCTTATGTAAAAAAAAAAAATCAACGTGTGCAGTGACATTTGGTGTACCAGGTGATGGTTCACAAACGCAGTATTAGCAATACAAAAACAACCAACAGTACAGAAACCAAAATTAATCTCAGCACAGTCACGTAACTTCTACTCCAACACCACGACGAAACTAAAAGTAGGTGTCTTCTATCATGCCAATAACATGTAAGATAAACTCTATTTGTTTTTTTTTTTTTTTTGCATATTGAAAATTTTTATGCCACATCCGAAAAATGAATTTAGTTTTGACCTAATAATTTTAGGCTGTAGTCCATTCATGTTTAACTCCAACTTTTCTGAAGCCCTGCTTTAGTTCTACTTCCAAAATGTTCCTCCACCCCTCATGCAAACAAAGCTTAACTAAATCTAGAAATTTACACCAAATGAACCACGCTCCGTGTTCGTGCACACTCACTTTAATAATATTTTGCACGAGAACTATTTCTTTCTAGAAATTACTAACACACCTTTTTCTATATCCTTACTCATATTATAAATTAAATGTTATAATGTATACATGAAATATAAGTAAAAATTGAACTCACTCAAAAATAAGTAATTTTATGGTAACATGAGTATAGAACGCTTTTGGTATATGCTTTATGTAGGAAAGAACCAAACGCGTCATACATAGGGTGATGTTTCAAATATTTAATTCAAAAAGTGTGATGAAAGAGTGAATAGACTAATCTGAGAGACGCTGTGAAACTATCAGAATCATCAGTATATATTCTTACTCCAATGTGCATGAAAATAAACAACANAATCTGAGAGACGCTGTGAAACTATCAGAATCATCAGTATATATTCTTACTCCAATGTGCATGAAAATAAACAACAAAAACTAATTTCAGTGACCACAAAATAAATATAAAGCTTTAACATTGATATATTTTTATACTTTTCAGTCAACCTTATTAAAGAAATATCAGTGAATGTTACGTTAGAATTTAATCAAATCAACCTTTATTTTATATTTTACATGCCCGAATCGATTCTTTGATATTTTTTATTTTTGCTATGAAACTGCTGCCAATATGTTGGAAGGTGACAGTAAAGTCAATAAAATAAAAAGTTCTGTCTCCCACAATAGAGGATTATTTTACGCCTACTCACAGCCTACAAAACTAACTGCACTGAAAAATAATATCTACTGTCAGCATGCTCGTTTCGGTTAGAATCGCTGGAATGGTTTAACTGAAACGATAATTCGAATAAAAATTTTGGAGGACAGTTCTTTTAACTCACCCTCCAAAGGTTAGGTAGGTTTTTAAGATTACTTTCCTTTGCATGCGTGCAAGCGCGCGTGTACGTATGTGTGATTTTTTGTGTGTCACTAAATTTTGTTAAAACAGTACACACAATCCCACTAATCTCAGTACACTCCTTTTAAAGACATTTCTTCTATAGTACTCGAACATGCGAAATGCTTATTTTCAAAATTATGGCTGTAACACTTTTCGGTGATATGTCATAACTCAACTGATTTCAACCAAGTTATTATTTTTAAATGTTCTGTCGTCATTATTGAAATGTCCCGGACGGTTCCCAAGTTAGGTTTTCCGAAAGCCTTAGAGGCTGTGCTTGAATCAAAGTTAAGCTTTGGTGGTATCAGCCTAGTGGCGGGCTGGCCAACTCCTTGACAGTCAGACCATTTGGGGCCTAAGCAGTGGGCTTGGTGCTTTCTTCCATTTTGGAAGAAAGCGCCAACTGAATAAATAAATCTATAGCAGAACATCTCGGGAATTACTTGACCGATTACCGCTATACATTGTCGGCGAGAAGTGCTAAGGATAGATATATTAGTTAACAAGTAATTTTAAACATTGCGGTGATATACGTATATCTACTGAAGTGATCTATTTTGCAATATCGCGCTGCTGAAAAAATCTTAAGGATGCATCTCAAGAACTACTCGAACGATTCCTACTAAATTTGGCATTCGTGTAGTGCTAAGGTAGTTCACCTAAACTGATATCATCTAAGTACATTAGATGCACTCAAAATGGCCGTCTTAAAAATATCTGAAGTTACTGTACAGTATGGCCAAAAAGTCCTTAGCCATAGGAGAAAACTATAGATAATCATTATTTCTGTTTTCATGTGAACTATGCTGACTATGGAGGATCGGTTGAGAACATTTTACTCTGCGGACGTGAGGGTTGGTCACANGTTTTCATGTGAACTATGCTGACTATGGAGGATCGGTTGAGAACATTTTACTCTGCGGACGTGAGGGTTGGTCACAGAGAGCAGTGGCAGAAGATTGCAACAGGCCCCACCCCGACAGACAGGTGCAGCATAGCACAGTCAGCCGATTGCTAAACAAACGTAAGACAACGGGATCCGTCACAGATTTGCCACGATCGGAACGGCCAAGTACTTCACCGGAGGTCCGCGAAACTGTCTTGGTGAAGTTTTACACCAGCCCACAAAAATCAGTAAGGTGCTCAAGTGAAGAAAGAATATTTCCATTCATATAAGCCANGTTTTCATGTGAACTATGCTGACTATGGAGGATCGGTTGAGAACATTTTACTCTGCGGACGTGAGGGTTGGTCACAAAGAGCAGTGGCAGAAGATTGCAACAGGCCCCACCCCGACAGACAGGTGCAGCATAGCACAGTCAGCCGATTGCTAAACAAACGTAAGACAACGGGATCCGTCACAGATTTGCCACGATCGGAACGGCCAAGTACTTCACCGGAGGTCCGCGAAACTGTCTTGATGAAGTTTTACACCAGCCCACAAAAATCAGTAAGGTGCTCAAGTGAAGAAAGAATATTTCCATTCATATAAGCCANATGAAGTTTTACACCAGCCCACAAAAATCAGTAAGGTGCTCAAGTGAAGAAAGAATATTTCCATTCATATAAGCCACAGGTTCGGCATCATCTAGCTGAAGATGGTCCCGACCATCGGGTGGAAATGTGCGAATGGTTTTTTGAACAAATAAACACTGATGAAAACTTCCTCGTTAACGCTGTGTTCCTTACTCCTTGTCTACGGTGAACCAGTGAGGGTTGTCTGATGACCAGTATCTGAGATTCTGCTTGTTAAGTTCTCCATTCGTGTAGAAATTTTCCTTGTCAGAGATCACAGTGAGACTCCACCTGACCTACATGATGTGGATTACTTAAATATTTTACCAGAAATGGGCTATTTTCACTGTGTATAATGCTGCCAATAAAATGAATTCCTAGGAGCTAAAGTTTGGAAGAAGCTGGAAATAAATTAGTATCTACATTTTCTATAACCACCCGTAGATGTAACAAAATTTTGGTGGTACATCTTGATCTTTCAACTCCATTGCGTAAGACAATATTAATTACCGAAATTTATTTATATTTTCGTGTCCTTAAGCTAAATTCCTATGCATATAGCATTTGTAAGAAAAACCTGCTAGTAGATGTAGTAACCTAATGGAAATATTCATTTCACAAGTAAATATTAAATTTATCTTATAGATGCAAACATTGGCTCTCTAAGAGATACCTTCTTTTTGCCCTGTTTTTATTTTACTGAAAAGAACATAAGTTTGGGACATGACTAGATTACACATTGCTTGTTCTTCTCCCGNTGCCCTGTTTTTATTTTACTGAAAAGAACATAAGTTTGGGACATGACTAGATTACACATTGCTTGTTCTTCTCCCGCTGTGAAAGAAAGTACTGCTGTCATTTACAATTCTGAACACGGCCAAACTTCTTATAAGTTGGCGCTGCGCGGTAATGAAGGCAAAGGTGCATTTGATTAGGATACGAAAGTAGAACTTATAATAANACACGGCCAAACTTCTTATAAGTTGGCGCTGCGCGGTAATGAAGGCAAAGGTGCATTTGATTAGGATACGAAAGTAGAACTTATAATACCTTATTCACAGACACAGGTCAATTCCTCTGCAGTCTCCTCGCACTGCTTCAAAAAAATTTAGTATTGATTCATACAGCATGTGATTTAGCATTCTTGGTATAAAAACACTAGTCAGAAGACGTTAAATAACCTTAGTAGAAATATGTGGTAAATGGGCGTCAAATGCTATTACACTCAATTCAATTAATGGTTTTCAAGTGTTGCAAACAGCAACATTTATGGATGCTTTCTGTACTAAAACTGAGCAGAATTTGTTTTGTTGTCAACGCCAATGAAGTGCAGGTTGTAGGCGATAGTAAAATGAATCAATCTTCCCCTAGGACAATAGCACGGTTACGAATCAGTTATCTATAGAGACTATTTTTCCGCACTGAACTTCGTTGTTTACAGCACGGGCAAAATATAATATTTCTGTGGAAAATGTATACGATTATGTACATTGAGTCTAAAAGGTTTATGTGGACACNTGGCCTGTTTTTATTTTACTGAAAAGAACATAAGTTTGGGACATGACTAGATTACACATTGCTTGTTCTTCTCCCGTTGTGAAAGAAAGTACTGCTGTCATTTACAATTCTGAACACGGCCAAACTTCTTATAAGTTGGCGCTGCGCGGTAATGAAGGCAAAGGTGCATTTGATTAGGATACGAAAGTAGAACTTATAATACCTTATTCACAGACACAGGTCAATTCCTCTGCAGTCTCCTCGCACTGCTTCAAAAAAATTTAGTATTGATTCATACAGCATGTGATTTAGCATTCTTGGTATAAAAACACTAGTCAGAAGACGTTAAATAACCTTAGTAGAAATATGTGGTAAATGGGCGTCAAATGCTATTACACTCAATTCAATTAATGGTTTTCAAGTGTTGCAAACAGCAACATTTATGGATGCTTTCTGTACTAAAACTGAGCAGAATTTGTTTTGTTGTCAACGCCAATGAAGTGCAGGTTGTAGGCGATAGTAAAATGAATCAATCTTCCCCTAGGACAATAGCACGATTACGAATCAGTTATCTATAGAGACTATTTTTCCGCACTGAACTTCGTTGTTTACAGTACGGGCAAAATATAATATTTCTGTGGAAAATGTATACGATTATGTACATTGAGTCTAAAAGGTTTATGTGGACACNCACGGGCAAAATATAATATTTCTGTGGAAAATGTATACGATTATGTACATTGAGTCTAAAAGGTTTATGTGGACACGATGTTTCACATAAATAAACTCTGAATAATCATTTTGTTTTGTTACGAATGACCGTATGTTACACAACTCTCTCTTCTGCTTTTTTGCTGCAGGGTATAGATATTGATTTATTTATTAGGACTTCTCTGGAATAATCGCCTGCATTGACTTAACATTTAATTATTTGTCCTGAATTTATTCAGTGAGCGATAATCTTCTCTATATCCATAAATAAAGGAATTGAATAAGTTTATGGCATAACTTTTACAAGAATAAACCAATGGAACCAAACGAAAATTTTTAGTGTAATGGTAGAAAAGGAAAAGCTATAACAATGGCACAACATCTAGACAATATCCCGCCTACCTGTGGCACAAATGAAGCGCAGGTGCATTCAATATCTTGTCGGATCACCTCGTACATCGATACATGAGTCGATAAATGAACTCAAACAAACGCAGCACGTAATCCTACGACACCTTTGCCAACATTTGTTGCAAATTATGCTCTAATTCACGAACACTTCGAGAAAACTGGCATGCCATTTGGTTCCACAAGTATTTGAAGGGCCACAAATCCAGCGAAAGGGCAGACCAAGAAAACAAGGTTACAAAACACTCTTCTGAGAATCCATAGATGTGTGTGGGAGACCGTTATCTTGCTGGATACGTACTCCTGGGCACTCAGCCATGAAATTAACCGCACGATGCCACAGTATGTCTTCATTATGCTGCTGTGCGTACAGTGGCCCTAGTATTATGCTATAACTCCCCAGAACGTCATGTCAGTAGTAGGGAACGTGTGCAGCTGTAAAGATGGGGCAGTGATCGCGGTTTCCACCTGCGGTCTTCCGAACTTTTTTTGATACGGTGGTCATATGCTCCCAAATAAAAGTGGGATGCGTTGGGAAATGCAATACATCGTCAGTCATTAGCATTCCACTTTGATTTCAGCTGACACCACTTTAAACGAAGTCGACGATGTTGAGGTGTTAATGACAGTATACGTTAAATTCGTCGTAATAAATTGTTGCCTTCGAAATGCGCCTTGAAGTGTTTTTGGTACAAATACAGTGCTTTTAGTTTGTCGTTCACAAGCAGCGGGATTGTTGACTTGGAATCCGCTGGCTCTGTTCGTTCCGACGTCCATCGGGATCGTCCAGAACTGGTCAGTTTTGTACGGGTGCGTTCAATGCTCCAACATTATCTGACTGCGGAGTGTCAAGATCTCAAATTAGGAACAGTTCTGCGGACTGTTTGCTCTGTTGAGATCGTTCATTTCATGTAAACTATNAGTGTCAAGATCTCAAATTAGGAACAGTTCTGCGGACTGTTTGCTCTGTTGAGATCGTTCATTTCATGTAAACTATTAAACACCGAAAACGCCACGCCTTCGCCTCCTGCCTAACTCACCACAACAAGGGATTCCTGCTAGAAATGGTAAAGAATGAGATAATAATTCTCTACCTAATGTTTTGCGTAAAGTCGTTACCCGATGACTAGGGTTGCTGCGGAAGGCTGCGGAAAGCCTCGACCGTCACAGGCCGGTCAACTGGCATTAGAACGTCGTGAGCTGTCTGTGCCTAGCAGTGATCCGACATCCAGGTGGGCGCTCTGCTTTACTGAGTATGCGTCGTCTGACTGCCAGTTACGTATGTTTGGCTAAGTTTTTCATACTCCAGTGAAATCGCAACTTTGAAGTTATGAAAACGTAGTACGAAATAAAATATATTTAAAGCATTCTACGTATGTGCAAAAATTAAAAGCAGAAACTTTATTGGGCATAATATTAAAATTAACGAAGTTTTACTCAGTGCGAAGCAAAAAAACCACCTTTATATAGGAGGGGAAGTCAACGGATAATTGCATATAATGCCAGGATTTTGCCCAGCTGGGTTAGGCATTGTAAAGAATTGGTTTTATTTTATCACGTCACAGTGATGGAGGCCCATTAGGTCGTATTTTGGGCAGTTGACCCAAATTTAAAGTTGACACTTTACTAGGGATAATTTTGGATGCCCTTTGAATCACATTTTAAAAACCTCTTTGGAAAATGAATGTTTGGATAAAGTCTGAAAACTGGCTAATTTTGTGTCATATATTGACCATATCATAAAAATAAATTTAATTGTAAGTACGAAGATTTCAATATTTCTCAAAGTGTCGAAGTGCGTCTATGAACACACGTAAATCTAAACTGTGAAAGACAGATGGATGACAACTTGTATTTTGGCATACACTGTTAGACAGTGAAAACAGTGCACTATGAAGAAACCATGAGACAACCACGAAACGATGTAAATAGTGAGGTTACGGGCTCGTATGCGCATGGTCCCATGTTGGCGTGTTTTCATTTGAACACGCACTAGGCAGTGGAGCTGCAAGCACTTATCAGCAGTCGTGGACACTGGCGTGTAGTTGAAGCCACATTAATGCGAGAAACGCCAGACGATACCAAGAAAGCGTACAGCATGAATAAGAATACCGGGAGGACGCCAAAGACGTCGCTTTATGCAATTGATGGACTTCGAGAGAAAACTCATAATCGATCTGAAAACCGCAGCGTGGTTGTATCGTCATATAGACCACCATGTAAATTGTTTAGACCANGAAAACTCATAATCGATCTGAAAACCGCAGCGTGGTTGTATCGTCATATAGACCACCATGTAAATTGTTTAGACCATACTGTCCGATATTGTTGGGAACAGTGGATGTGAAGGCACCCACACACGGAGGACCGGCTCATAANTGTTTAGACCATACTGTCCGATATTGTTGGGAACAGTGGATGTGAAGGCACCCACACATGGAGGACCGGCTCATAACGGGTGAGATCGACTACCAGTCGAGAGGATCGACGAATCGTACGCCATGCGCGGACAGATTCCATGACGATCCAGTCCACGATACTGTCCAGTGTTGAGGCTCATGTGTGCCCACGAACCATTTCGAAGGCGAATTTGAGATCCCAGTGTCCATTACCTACGCTGTCATTAACTCTACAACAATGGCAGCTCTGTTTACAGTGGTACCATGCCAGAGCAAAGTGGGATGCCACAGACTGGCGGTGTGTGGCGTTTAGTGATGAGTGCTGCTTCGTTATAGGCACTGATCCCAATCTCGCTGTCGTGATGTACACATCCCCCATAGCAAGCATTGTGGTCTGCAGAGCCATAGCCTACAATAGCATATCCGCTCTCGTTGTATCACATGGAACATTAACGGCCCAATGGTATGTTGATATTCCAGCAGGATAACGCCCAACTGCACTCAGCATGGGTCTCCCAGGACTGATATAATCATGTCCAAATACTACAATGGCCTGAATGCTCCTCTAACACGTGCAAGATCGAGNCCCAGGACTGATATAATCATGTCCAAATACTACAATGGCCTGAATGCTCCTCTAACACGTGCAAGATCGAGCATATGTGGAATCAGTGGAAATTCCTTCTGCCACCATGCCACAGTATCTGCTATTTGAAACACGTCGTCCATTAACAGTGGGCAAGTCTGCATCAGAACATCATCCGGCATCTGCTGGACTCAATGCGAGACCACGTTCCAGCGTGTATCGCAGTGCGAGGGGGTGCGATGCACTGTTGCAGATGACTGGATAACGTATTATAAATCCATTAGTAATTTAATTGCTGCCTTTTTTTGTGATCATGTGTATTACTAATCTGTATCACTACTGCTATTAAGTGTCAGTACCATCTGATGCANGCATATGTGGAATCAGTGGAAATTCCTTCTGCCACCATGCCACAGTATCTGCTATTTGAAACACGTCGTCCATTAAAAGTGGGCAAGTCTGCATCAGAACATCATCCGGCATCTGCTGGACTCAATGCGAGACCACGTTCCAGCGTGTATCGCAGTGCGAGGGGGTGCGATGCACTGTTGCAGATGACTGGATAACGTATTATAAATCCATTAGTAATTTAATTACTGCCTTTTTTTGTGATCATGTGTATTACTAATCTGTATCACTACTGCTATTAAGTGTCAGTACCATCTGATGCATCCTTCTGTGTGCACTATTTTTATACAATGGTTAGCCCGTCCGCCTCCCACCAAGGCGAACCAGTTTCAATCCCCAGCCGGGCCACTCTCGGATTTTTGCATGTGCGAATCGTGCAGGACGATGACGTTGGTTACCGGGTTTTCTCTGGATCTCCCATTTCCCCTCCCCTTTCATTCCGGTGCTGCTCCATACTCACCTCTATCACCCTCATCGGCTCTCAAGACCTCACTGTTAAGAGCCACCCAAATCTCTTCACTCACTCACTATTTTTATACAAACTGTCCAATTTATCTTGATCCTCCTCAATAATCCCATACTGTGGCTCCAAATGAAAAAAGTGTTTCACACAAAGGTTGTTTAACTGGAAAGGGGNGTACCATCTGATGCATCCTTCTGTGTGCACTATTTTTATACAATGGTTAGCCCGTCCGCCTCCCACCAAGGCGAACAAGTTCCAATCCCCAGCCGGGCCACTCTCGGATTTTTGCATGTGCGAATCGTGCAGGACGATGACGTTGGTTACCGGGANAATCGTGCAGGACGATGACGTTGGTTACCGGGTTTTCTCTGGATCTCCCATTTCCCCTCCCCTTTCATTCCGGTGCTGCTCCATACTCACCTCTATCACCCTCATCGGCTCTCAAGACCTCACTGTTAAGAGCCGCCCAAATCTCTTCACTCACTCACTATTTTTATACATACTGTCCAATTTATCTTGACCCTCCTCAATAATCCCATACTGTGGCTCCAAATGAAAAAAGTGTTTCACACAAAGGTTGTTTAACTGGAAAGGGGAAATATTACTGCCCAGCCTTATAGCATTATTAATTAGTGAGATACGAGTACTAACATCAGTTTTTAAATGGCACCATGTATCAGTTGGTCAAATTTTTTAGTGAAACTCGTCAAGACCTATTTGAGCATGTAGCACAATGTACACTTTCATAACATGAATATTAAATACGACACATAAAGTGGGATCGCTACTGCCCATTTGTAGTACTATACATATGGGTAGAGCTAGGGGTATAATAACATTCACATTAGATGCTCAAAGTGGTGACCATTGGCCGCGATATACAAATTCATTCGCTGGATGAATGACAACATCTATTCCTCCAGTGCTGCATGCTGAAGAGCAGTACAAGTACCCACAATACGTTCCTGCATGTTCTCTGGAATTTTTTGAATATTTCGATAGACAGCACCTTTAGGGTAACCCCAAAGAAAAAAGTACAGGGGTTTAAGGTCAGTAGACCGAGCCGACTAGTGATATGGTCCTCCCCGATCAATCCACCTACCAGGTATTTTCGGTCCAGAACACGACGTGCATACATGGCATTATGTGCTGGGCATCCATCGTGCTGGTACCACATTATCATTCTGTTCCTTAGACGTATCTCCTCCAGAAGATCAGGAATAATTGTTTGTATGAAAGTGGCATACTCCTTGCCATTTCGGATACCATTAAAATAAGGACCTATAACCTTATCGTTAACTGTCCCACACCAGAAATTAACTTTCCATTGATGCTGATGGTCCATCTGTCAAAGCCATCGTTGGTTCTCGATGGCCCAATAATACGTGTTCCTCGTATTCACTTGTCATGAGTTGGAGAACAACGATTCATCGGTAAAAAGAACATCCGAAAAAATGTTCGGGTTAGCGGTAATTTGATGCTGTGCCCTTTGACAGAACGCTACACGATTCTGGAAATAATTTCCGTGCAATTCTTGGTGTGCATGTACATGATAAAGATGTAACGTATGATGCCAAAGAATGCGATGTGCACTCGTTTTCGGGATTCCGCTTTCGGCTTCAAGTTGGCGTTTGCTGACATGTGAATTAACAACTACAGCAGTGAGAACAGCACCTCAGCACCTTCATCTGTGTGAGTTCTACGACGATTGCGTTGCTGTGGGTTAAAATCGCCCTTTTCACAAAACTTCACAACGAGATGGGAAAAGACTCGTCTAGACGGTGGGGTCTTGTCAGGGTATCGCTCTGTGAAGGGTTGCTCCACCTGACTAGCATTACTTCGCCTTTCAACAGAATGAACGACGAGGGAGCAAACCAACCTATTGATGAAGGTAATAACTGAACTGTGTGTGTGTGTTGTAGTACAACTCTACTGAATTTACTACACTGTACTGTAAAATAATACGAACACATTCATCTGCTAACTTATATTCTCCATAGATGAGCATAATTTCTACCTTCTCGTTGTTGGGGTACATTTCCGTTACGACAGCTCTCGCCTTGCAGTGTACTGTATTCGACTGCACACTGATAACTGATTGAGTATTCGTCACGTCATGTGTTCCTTTGTTTCTTCTAAGTGCAACCTCTGTGGAATGGTGTTCGCAACTCTGTGTTTCTGCACTATTTACATCACTTCTACTTCAAATGCAGAGCATCAACGTCATACTGTACTGTATCATGCAATGCAATCGTGCCGCAAGGCTTCACATAACGGGTATTCATGAACACATATGCGTCCCAATATCTGTTGCAGNATGCAATGCAATCGTGCCGCAAGGCTTCACATAACGGGTATTCATGAACACATATGCGTCCCAATATCTGTTGCAGTTTTTTACAATCTGTTTATTAGACTGGTACATTGATATACATTTTTCAATATGTCTTGACGAGCTACATTGATCTTTTGACGAATAGATACATAGTGCCAATTAAAACACTGATGTTAGTACTCATAGTAATGCTATAAGGCTACCTCCCAAGCAGTATTATTTCCCCCTTCCACTTTTACAACCTTTGTGTGAAACACTTTATCATTTTGGGCCCCTGTACGGAGTTATTGTGGGTGGTCTAAATAAATGGGACGTATTTCGCCAGTGTATATTCATTGTCAGCTGAATATCGCTACGGATAGGCTTTTCCGTATTTAAAAATTAATCCGTTATTAAACAGAAAATAATATATTTATACCTGTTTATACAGCTTATAGCTTTTGTAATAATTTAATGCAATTTTTCCCGATACGATATTGTTAAAATGTAATGCCTCTTTACATAGTTTTTTAGTTGTTTTCATTGAAACATGTTCACTGGAGACATGTTCCTTTTTTTACATACTTTGGTGTCACTGCATTCATTGATACATTTTTCTCTGTTTTTTCTACTCTGCAAGTACTGTTTGCAGTTTTTCTTGTTTGTGCGAAGAAATGGTTTTCTTGGCGGGTTTAAATATGAGCGCGGTCATACTTGGGGAATATGTGCACCTGGGGTGTAAATACTTTCTAGCGGTGGGCCCCACTGTCTCTTACTGACCTACCCCAAGGCCTCTCTCAAACTCTGTTTTTTTTTTGTACTGCTTGTTGTACATTTACTTGGTTTGCCTATCACTCGTTAATCACGCTTGACAGTTATCGTGCCACAACAAAATCATTTTCTTCATGACTGTATATGCACAGTACTGTAAGAGTTACGGCTACGCCCTCGTACGACGTATGTGCCTGTGGCATATCACCAAACTTTTTAAATTTTGACTGCGATACAGATTTGCATACATTTCAGAGACGCTACAAGTGAGGCGACTACGTCCTCTGCTGCGATAACATTAATTCTGCTGGGCTCTGCATTACTTCTTACCGTCGTCCTATTGGCCCATAATAAAATGGAATAAGGATTACTGTACTGTAAAAACGTTCATTATTGGCTGACTGTCAGCCAATACAAAACCAAGTTGGCAGCTTACCAATCAAACTTTCTTTCCCATTATATAAGTCAAAGTTTGGTTGTATGTACGTATGTATGTTTGTAGGTGTATGTATGTATTATGTATGTTTGTCCGTTGCTTATAAAATTCTACACAGTTCGACGGATTTTAACCAAATTTGTATGGTATACCCTTCAATACCCAATTTAAAATACTGTGTAGGTCAAAATGGACTCCGACTTCTTATTGTTCTCCCCCCTCCCTTAAGAAATATCATAAAATGGAGTCGTGTATCTCAATCGTACACCGTCCTACGTATCTGGACCAAATTTTACAGTAATACCCTTGAGTAGCACACTTAACAACTGGG
>NQII01000538.1:73472-163310 GCA_002778355.1 Clitarchus hookeri | reverse complement strand
TTCTACACCATTCGATGGATTTGAACCAAATTTGGCAGGGATGCGATTCATAACCCAGCTTAAAATGCTGTATGGGCCAAAATTGGCTCCAGCCCTCGTTAGGTTTGAAACCCCCAAAATCACTTAAACGCGATCGTGTATCTTAAAACTGTACCATTCTTCTGATCTTGACCAAATTTTGCAGATTTGGCCCTTCAGATTCCCAAAATAAAATACTTTTGAATGCCAACTAGGTTCTGGCCCCTTTTTAGGCCAGAAATCCCCTAAAACCGGTTCGTGAATCTCCGGACCCCTATTGAGTCCGAAACCCCCAAAAATGGGTCGTGTATCTATTATTACCCTATTATACCCGAGCAACGCCGGATTGCTCTGGCCCTTCCATTATTTTATACTTTTTGAGGGCAGTCGACGTAATATTATGTTGCAATGAACGTCACGGAAAATGGTTGGTGACGTAATATTACGTCGCCAACGTCTTTAAATACTGCGGGAATCGTAATATTGCATTGCAATCGATTTAGCTCTTTTGAAATGTGGCGACGTCGTTCGACGTCCGCAGATCTCAAAGTGTCAAACATTTTCATATTATTCATCGATTTGCCTAGCTTACAACTTTATTGGTTACCGAACTGTTTTTACAAGGTACACAAAACTGTACGGCAATTAGTCTATATCCACGTTAAATCATTTAACGCACGAGTGAAGTTCGTCTGCTTAAGTTGAACAAAATTTCTGTGACGAAATGTAAAACTATTAAAGTATCAAATATAGAATAAACCCATAAAAGTTAACTAATTCTTTAATAAAGTTTCTTTATTGTGGGGTATAAATTTAAGATAATAGTAAATAGTATATTTTACATTATTTTTCTTAAGTGTAAAAATTGAACTTTCTGCACTTCAAATTTTATTTTCAGGTTGTGCATTTTTCGTAGATGTTATGGATTATGTCGTTTATGGCCAAAGTTTATTAAGCGTGTTTGTATAGTTAATTAAATAAAATATCAGAAACATAGTCTCAGAAATAAATATCACTGAAGTATTGTCTGAGATAAGCGAGTTTTTAAACAACACCCATATGTATAAAGTACTAGCTGTGCTCGCGGCTCCACTCGCGTGGACCACAAAATTATTGTTTAGGTTTTTTTTAATAAAGTCCATGCTTTTTATAATTTTTTCCTGACAATGTCTGCGCTTACTTTTCAATTTCAATGAGTGCAAGGTGAAAAACTTCGTCATTGAATGGTGCTCGCGTGGTTATAGTAACAAACATATAGGGAGAAATAACGGTATTTGTTAGTAGACAGACACTGATCATAAACACAGAACAGAGCACTAACGATGTCAATTTTTTGGTGTTAGAATCGCTCTTTTACTTTCTTTGTAGTTCTGGGTAAACGCTAGCAATCAGTTCCGTATCACTATGCACCAAATTACTAAAATCCCCTGTTATTGACACACAGCCCTCGGCATCTGTTTCTAACAGCCCATCTCCAATTTTTAATAGTGTATTAACATAATGTCCTGTATCAACGTCATTGTAGAGGTGCACACTCATATTTGTAGTCAAGCTGAATTTCTTGACATTTGCCCATAAGCTTGATGACTTGAGACAGGCTTTGATTTAATCTGCAGGTGTGCCCCTCTGAATCACCGGTAGAGTTTGGCGGAAGTCACCAGCCAGTAATACAACCATTCCTTCCATAATGTCTGTATTGTTTTGTATATCCTGTAGAGTTTGGTTTAGGGCCTCTATCGCTTTTAACAACTTACATTGACGCAGCATTGTACCCCGAGCGCTATTTACTAAAAAAAAATTCTGAGGTAATGAAATATTTTTGGGATAAAAAGTAGCCTATGTAACTTCCTGGCCCTCCAACTATCGCTGTACAAAGAATCACGTCGATCCGTTGCTCCGTTGTGACGTGAAATAAGGACAAACAATCAAACAAACAACCAAACAATCACACTTTTGTATTTATAATATTAGTTAGGATGTTAATATCACGAGCGTTTCTTTCCAAAATAAATGAACCTAAACATTTTTTTGCCAGCAATGGTTCTGTGTGGTCTTTAGGGCGTTGCCTACCAAGGCTGCAGCCACAGAGTTTATATGGGGAAATAATGTTTAAGAAATTCCTTTTAAATGCATCCATTTTAAAAATAGCAATTAAAAAAATATATCGACATGTTAAAAAATTTTGTCAACTTTTACGTTTAATATTTTTTTCTAACATTTTATTTCAAAATTAACATTTCGCGAACAAAATAATGACGGAATAAAAATTTTTTGAATACTTCTGTGAGAAAGCAGTGTTTAATAATTTTTGTTTGAAACGGTTATCTTTAATATTAAATCTTTAAGAAGGAATTTCTTGAACATTTATTCCTCATTTAAACTCCGTGACTGCAGAAAAAGTCGCTTGGTAGGCAGAGCTCTTCATACACTCGAGCTTGCGCGTCACCCCTTGCCGCTGCACACGACAACGACGGTAATAAAGACATAGTCCCTGTGTGACGGTGCAGTCAGCCGTGCGACTGTTCGTAGGAAAGTTCGCGCCATCGTAGGGCCAAGTGACCCTTGCCCTTTGAAGACCCTTCTCGCTGCCCTTGTTACCCCGCAGCTCTGCACTCCAATTACCCAAGTTCAAAATTCATACCTGTCTACGGTGGCTTGGGCTGAGTGCTTCCGTCCATAACTATAAACTTCGCTCCTGCGAAAACCGTGCCAAGAATATTTGCCGAAGTCGAATTGTTTTACAACTGCGACGCCAAATATCTCTGTCCCAAATAATTTTCTACTGGTAGTTATGTGTGTTTTATAACAGCGAGCTATACTCTTGAATTAACCATTGTCACCAACATTTAATTTGAAGAAAATTAAACATTGTAATTTAATGAAGTATTTAATTTTCATTTTGTTTTCAACTTTTGCAACGTAAAATTAGCAAATATTTCTATTTATTTATAAATAAGCATGTTTATATGGTTTAACAATGCGGTGTTAAGAGCGCAATTATTTTTAAACATTCTTTTGCATATAGTTTGCTTTTAGTAATGAAGTGATATTTATGAACAGAAAAGATTCAGATGACGCGACAGGCACTGTAGGCTCCGACCCACAAAACTGCCGACTTTGACGGTTTGCAAGCCATCCCAGTGGACAATGTTAGGCTATTAGTTGACTGTAATTAATTTTGTAGATTTACTATCTGACTTGATCAAGTGTGGGGATTATCAGTACAAATGTCATATGTAGTTGTCGTTGACCACTTGTGTTTAGTTAGTAGTATACGATCGATAGTGGCATTGTGTAATTATATTATAAATTCTTCAAATATCATATTTTTACATTAGTGGCCTTTGCGATTTGGCTATCACTCATAGCTCGTATTGTTAATGATTCTGTTTTCGTGATTTAAATTTAAGATTACCATTTTTAGTTTGTTCTGGAAGTGTAAATTTACACCGACGAAATTTTATTAATTATTACGGCGTTAATTTTTTACTGAAGTAAATCAATTCTTTAATTAAATATTCATGCCTTTAATTTATCCGATACGTGCTAACTACAAAAAAGTATATAATTATTTACGCAATTAAATGGGAACACTATTTTATAAAGAGTGGGGTTATATCCTTTCAGGATTATTTGCTTGTAGGTAAATTAAGAAATCATGCGTTCAGTTACCTACATACGCATTCAGTCCGTATCACAGAAAATGAAAATTTAAGAGGGAGTATGTCTTATGTGTATTACATTTGATTTATTATTTATATTTTGTCATAAAACTCAGCATGAGCAGCATTCGTGATATTAAGTATATTGATGAAAACTCAACTTCATACATAAGACAGTATCCTCGCAGTTACGGAAAGATATCTTTAACTCTTAGAGAAAGATGATGTGTAATGTGGCATACCACCCGGCTGCTAGCAAACTGCAGTAAATAAGCACAATCGGTCCATGTTTTTAGTGTGTATATAAAGTGTGAATTGTGTTTAGCTTAACAACGTTTTGAGTTGGGCTGTAGGCGCAGATTATTACTGTTTGCATTCTTTGGAGTGGAGATTTTTGAACATCTTTTAACAACAAAGTCTTGAGATTCGATGCATTGTTTGGAATTTAATCTTGAAAAAGCCTGAGCAATAAAGGATAACCTCATAGCAAGAAATACGTTAGAAAAAAATCTAATGAGAAATACAAAATTCTTAAAAGCAGCATGTGGTACTGAGAAAAACTGGTACTTTTAAATATGCTAAGTTCCTTGAATTCTGATTGCAAACAGACGGAATTATTCAAACACTATGAAATGTATTTATAAATTTCTTAAATTGTGCATACCGTTTTGGGATTTTATACTGTTCCACAGGTGGAAATATTTTTTATTCAATCTTTGAATGAAAGTTACTCGTTCGTAAGTGTACGTATTTAAAAGGACACGCTGACTTTAATGCTGCCAATAAAGTAAGCAAAGACAAAGAAAATTTAGTTTATGTCTTAAGTCGACGCCAAACACATCGCTTTACGTAATTGACGGACTTCGAGAGAGGGCTCATGATCGGGCTGAAAACCGTAGGGTGGTCGTATCTCCGTATAGCCCACCATGAATATCGCTTGCACCATATTGTCCGATGCTATTGGGAGCAGTATATACGTGAAGGTAGCCACACACGGAGAACCAGCCATTAACCCTGCAAAAGTGGTAGCTCCGTTTGCAGTGGTGCCAGACCAGAGCAATGTGAAATGTCACAGACTGGGGATGTATGGTGTTTAGTGATGAGTGCCGCATTGTTATGTGAACTGACGATCATCGCGACCGGGTGCGGAGGGCTCCTGGTGAACGCCACAATCCCAATTTCGCTATCGAGCTGCACACTTCCCTCTGATCTTGGGGAGCCATAGCCTACGATACGATAACGGATTCACTCTCATCGTGTTACATGAAACATTTATGACCCGGCAGTATGTCGATGAGATCCTACGCCTCCATCTGCTCCCTGTTCTGGCCGGGATTCCAGGTGCGATGTTCCAGCAGGATAACGCACAACCGTACATGGCACGGATCACCCAGTTCTGCCTCCATTGTGCCCAAACACTACCATAGTCTGCTCGCTCCTGACATGTCCCCAATGGAGCATGTGTGAGGCCAGTTGAAACGCCACCTGCCACCGTGTCACAGTATCCAGAATTTGTAACACACCACCCAACAATTGTGGGTCTTCCTGTCTCAGGACAATATCCGGGCTGCTGGATTCCATGCCGCACAGTTTTGCAGTTTGTATCGCAGTGCGTGGGGATATAACGCACTTTTGAAGATGACCGGACGGCGAGTCACAGATCCATATGTACTTGTCCAGCTACTCTGTTTATTTGATCATGTGTATTACTCATCTGTATCGCTATATCTATAGACTTTCTGTGCCATTCAATGCATCCTTCTGTGTGCACTATTTTTATTTTCCGGCAGTGTAGTTTCATGAATATTACATAGCTTGAACTAACCGATAAACGAATGATAGCAGTAATCTAATCCATGACAATATTAATTCATCAAAAAGTCGGAAGGATACAAAATTGACAGAAAATTATATCTTAAGCTAGGCTTCTATTATTTCTCAATAACCTCCGAACAGCCAACAAACGTACGGAGTCTTTAAGGTACAAGTAGCGTGGCTTCCAATGGATCACTGTACCCGACTGTACAACATTTAGAACTCATTAAAATGTAGTACACACTCTACAGAAATTGTCAGAAAAGTACAATGTATGCTGTTATGAAAGAAAAATGCATATAATTTTATATTACTGTAAAATATTTTTCTATAATTCACTTATTTAAGTGTTTTAAAAATAAACTAATAAAAGTATTTTTTTTTTATGGAAATGTAAGCGTATTTACATTTTGGATGCTTTACAAAGCATTAAAATTTATTAATAAAATTAAAGAGAATATTTTCTTATATACAACAAAAGTAAATATTATGATAGTCTTGCTTGATGAAGAGGGGCAGGGATTTCAAAATGGGCTTTCTGAAAAATCCAAAATGGAAATACGATTAAATTTCGATAAAAATAAAGTCTTAGTTAATGATTTTATTAAACATTTGAGTAAGTGAACTCTAGCAAATTATTTTACAGTGTTACAAAATATATGCATTCTTATTTCAAGTGCAACATAAATCGTATTATTCTCGCTATTTCTAAATGAGTTCTGCAAGTTGTCCAGTAAGGTGCAGCGCTCCATTGAAAGCGACTCTACTTTAACCTAAGAAGGTAGTTGGAGATTCAGGTGTGTCCTGTGGTGCAGCGGAGAGCTGCCAGCCCAGGGCGAGGAACCTGTCTCCAAGCCGACTACATTACATCACCCCTGGAGCCCCGCTAGATGCTCCGAGCCTTGCAGGGTGCAAGCCACCTCGCTCCTCGGTCTGTTCCTTGTCACATCCCCTTCGCCCAAAGTAATGGCTCTAAAAGCCCTGCTCCCTCCACCCTCCCCTCCCACCTATCCGTCCGATGCAATATAAGTCCACTTTGAGCTTGTAGGAGCAGGCGACCGACTTTACGCAGACGTCGTTCATTCTTCCGAAGACACCCCCCGTCGACGTGTAGAGTGGGCTGCTCCTCAAGCAGCAATGCGCTGGGGCAAGGATCGTTTCACGTTGCAAACCCCCGGAGATTGTACTTAAGTACGCAGCTAAAGTAAGCTCTTAGCGTGTGATGCCAACTCCTTTTTACTCTTCTTTCCCAGTTTCGCCTCGTTCCACGCTGGCTCGAAATATTCGCAACACATGCGCTTACATTACAGTCATTCACCGTTGAATGAACATCGCCAAATACAAATTTGAGAGCCTAACTTGATAAACCAGTAAAGAATAATATTAATAAACATTTTTTCTTCTGACCTGCAATGGCATAAAAAGGGGAAAACGTTTCAATGGTGATGAAATATTTTGTGATTTACAGTAGTTACAACATAAACCTACGTAGAGCGTCAAAGGCAATTTTGTGGTTTGACGATAAAACTGATTTTCCTGTATGTAAATAGAACATGTTTCCATTATTTATGGAGCTGTATTAATGAAGCTGTAAAATGGGGTTTTTAATTCTCTATTATTACTGCTTATAGCTTGAAATGTTTGGAATGAATGGCCTTACGTAGATATTAAAATGAACTCTTTTAAGGAATTTTGCATGTTTCAAATTTATTGGGTAAAGGCAAATTTATTTTTATATTCTATAGGCATGTTTTATCGATTTATTTCCTTTAAATTAGAGATATCGCCTTAATTTTGCTGCAACTCTTAAACTTACATTTTATAATACAGATTATAAGAAAAAAACATTTTCTACTGTCATTTTCTTTCGTTAATGGTATGTTGGTGATTTTATCATGTTAGCGTTTACGGAAAACAATGCAAATATTTCAGAGAGCCTGTCTTAAAATCATATTTCATAATGAAGTCTGGGCCTATTGTCATGCCAGTTTGTACATTTTGTGGGACTATAAAGTGATGAGAAAGTTAATGTGGTATATATAGGATTTCAGAGCCAATAGTTTACTGCTGTTGTCACGATCTTGGTGCAGGGGGCTCAGATTCTACCAGGTTCGCTGGTTATAATGGTTGATATGATCCTAATAAAATTCCTTACCATCTCATCCGTAATACATGAACCTTTCCAAAAGAGTAAGTGAAATGAAAGGTTTATTGTAGTACAGTAAAATAAGTAACATTTTTACCAAACAAATGTAATAACGTTTTCGAAAGAGAGGGTAAACGTTGTCAGTGAGAAAATTTCTTTAACCGACTGTTTTCTTTCATTTTCTCTATAAGTGCGTTGTATTCAGAAATTCTACACATGGTCAGAAATTATACAATAATATATGTAAGGAAGAGCAGTGTAAAGTGGCCACTCTTAACGAACGAGATATATAAATGAAATTAAAACAAAAATCCAAAATCACCCTTCATAAATTACGGTTATTCTACAAACAGTAAGACATATAATTTTGTAGGTATTGCAAAATATTACTCTTTTTATTGAATTTTAAACACTTGTCTGCCAAATGGCCACTTTTCTATGCCATTTCGGGTAAAGTGGCTAGTATGGCTGGCAAAATTACCAAGTGGCTTGCCCCACTTTACCCGGTGACTTGCCATTTTACCCGGTGGCTTGCCACATTACCCGAAGTATGTAAAATATAATCAAATACACTCAAATGTATCACTTTTGATGGGGAGTGGCGTCACTGCTTGCTACTGCTGATCATGAACGACCGTTGTTCTGAAACTAGAGGACAAACATATCCCTCCATCAATCATAGCTGCAAGACACCGAATAAGGCCTTAGAAGCAGTGTGCGTAGTGAAAACCACAGGACCACCAAGCTCAGTGAACACGCAGCATGCCCCGACGGCGCATTCGACAGCCTTTACCCAGCAGGATGAGTTTGAGTGAGGCCGCATCGTCGGCCTCCGAGAGACAGGTTGGACGTTTCGGCGCATTGCTCGCCGCTTGAACCTTTCTGCATACACCGTGAGTCTCTGTTGGACGCAGGGGGAACAGCATGATACATACACCCGTCAAGAAGGCTTGGGTCAACCCCGGTGGACCACCAGCAGGGAGAATCGTTTCATCGTGCTGTAAGCACTCCACAGACGTCTCAGCTCACAATCCAGGAATATGTCACGGAAACTGGGGAAACGCATGTGTCCACAAGTACCACATCCAGGCGGCTATCAGAGCGGGATTTGTCGTCGCGGTGTTTCATACGTCTACCAATACGATCTGCGCATCGCCGAGCATGTGCAATCTTCTGCCGGGAATGGGCAGCGTGGCAGCTTCCGGACTGGCGACGAGTGGTGTTCAGCGAAGAATAACGGTTCTGATTGTACACAGATTACCGCCGAATTCGATTCTGGAGACGTCCTGGCAAGCGCCGTGATCCACGCTTTATTGTAGAGTGGCACACCACCCCAACGAGAGGTGCCATGTTTTGGGGTGCCATTTCTTACGATTCCCGCAGCCAACCGGTGGTGATTGGAGTAACCCTGTGGCACGGCAATACGTCTAGGAAATTATACGATCATGTGCACTCCCGTTCCCGGTGCAGCTTGACAACCCCATTTCAGCACACGTGTCACTGGCCTTTCTTCGTGATGTCAACATGCTTCTTAGGCCAGACAGGTTCCCCAGACCTCTCGCCCATCGAGAACATTGGGGATCACATTGAACGGCAACTTCGGCCAGCGGCAACTACGGCGGATTCGGAGGGTCAGTTGCACAGCTGGGGCAGGATCTTTCTTTGGAGAACATTCGATGTTTGTATGTCTGCATGCCCGACCGTTTCGCCACCTGTATACGAGCTACGGGTGGTCCAACGCCATACTAAGAGCATTATGCAAGTGTTGGTCCCATGGAATACATACATAGTGAGTTACAATATTTTGATGATTTCTGTATACATACTACTACCATGTCCTGTGCCTATACCCACTTACGGGCCCCTGCGATGGCACCTTCAGGCAAATCAATTTTTTTGCAAAGGACTATATTATATATATATATATATATATATATATATATATATAATATCAGACAGCAACTACAAAAATAAGACATAAAATATTATATTTAAATTTGTCAACAAACACATACAATGTAGCTGTTTAGGGTTTAAAGTTTTCAAACAGAAAGTATTCACTACATAAAAAACGTAAAATTGCAATATCTCAACCCGTTTTACAGCACTGTTGTTAGAAAATTAGATCATTTGTCTTTTATATTACTTAGTTGTAATTAAACAAAACTTATTATATCGTTTTGGCTAAGTAGCTATTTCGTTGGGTAAAGTTTTCAGGTCTCTGGCAACTTTGCCTTCATGGATGCCACNGCACCTTCAGGCAAATCAATTTTTTTGCAAAGGACTATATTATATATATATATATATATATATATATATATATATAATATCAGACAGCAACTACAAAAATAAGACATAAAATATTATATTTAAATTTGTCAACAAACACATACAATGTAGCTGTTTAGGGTTTAAAGTTTTCAAACAGAAAGTATTCACTACATAAAAAACGTAAAATTGCAATATCTCAACCCGTTTTACAGCACTGTTGTTAGAAAATTAGATCATTTGTCTTTTATATTACTTAGTTGTAATTAAACAAAACTTATTATATCGTTTTGGCTAAGTAGCTATTTCGTTGGGTAAAGTTTTCAGGTCTCTGGCAACTTTGCCTTCATGGATGCCACTACACAAAATCTTGTCTAGAGTAAAAACTAAGTAATCTACTATATTATATAATACGTGATTTTAAAATCCAAAAAAATAATATATTAAGATGATAAAAACAAATAATAACAAACTTACTATGTACTGAGGAAAAATCAAAAGTATTCATCATGTGCATGATATCATAAATGAAAAAACCACATAAATTCTAATAAAGCATATAACTTATACGATAGCCAGTTCACATACTCTCAAAACACTACTGGATTCCCTTCAAACTGTTTCAAATCCTCGCCGCCAGATTGCAGTACTATCCTGCGGAGTAACAGCTGATGGCCACTTTGCCTGTACTGGCCAACTTACCAGCGCTTCCCTATATCAATCCTAACTAATCTTATAAATGCGAAAGTGTATTTGTTTTTTTGTTTGTCATTCTTTCACGTTGCAACGCAGCAACGGATATACGTGATTTTTTTTACACAAATAGTTGGAAAGCCGGGAAGTGACAGGCTACTTTTTATCCCAAAAAAATATCCCATTCCCTCAGGAAATGTTTTTTAGTAAATAGCGCTTGGAGTACAATGCTGCGTCAATGTAAGTTGTTAGTGTGGGACGAAAGCACAATGTCACACAAAAAAGCGATAGAGGCCCTAAACCAAACTCTAAAGGATATACGAAACAATACAGACACTATGGAAGGAATTGTTGTATTTCTGGCTGGTGACTTNCGAAACAATACAGACACTATGGAAGGAATTGTTGTATTTCTGGCTGGTGACTTCGCCAAACTCTACCGGTGATTCAGAGGGGCACACCTGCAGATGAAATCAAAGCCTGTCTCAAGTCATCAAGCTTATGGGAAAATGTCAAGAAATTCAGCTAGACGACAAATATGAGAGTGCACTTCTACAATGACGTCGATACAGGACATTATGTTAATAAACTGTTAAAAATTGGAGATGGGTGGTTAGAAGAAGATGCCGAGGGCTGTGTGTCAATAACGGGGGATTTTAGTAATGTCCTCCGCAAGACTTCGTTATTGGTACCTGGGGGTGTGGAGGGGAAGGTGCCAAACCTGGAGCTTGTCACCTGCGGGGTTTGCGTCTTTCCCGTCTGCTGGAATAATCAACAAATTGGGTAGCCATTGTGCGAATTATCTCGGCAGTATCAAAGTACCTTCTGGACCAGGTCACCTCAGCCACAAAGTCCGCTGTGTGCCACTGTGTCGGCAGACTTGAATGGTCATTAGTGCTGAATGCAAGCGAGCCGGGTAAGTGGCCAGTTCAGAGAGAGTGGCCGTCAGCTGTTACTCCGCAGGAAGAGTACTGCAATCTGGGGGCGAGGATTTCATTCGTGCTACTCAATTATAATCGAGGTCCTATAATCACTTTCCTTATACTAACCTACAGCCACTTTATTATAGTTTAAGTTCTAATCAGTATCCATATACTAATCTATAACTAATTAACCTTCACTCATTAATTGCAAAGGGGCAGTCAAAAGGCTGTATGATATATTTACAACTTCCAAATGTCCATTAATTTATGAAAGAAGTATCGCTTCCTAACGATCCAGCCAGTCAGTCCATTCTCTGTATCTGTTTGACACTGAATATTTTTACTTGCAAATATCAGGCAATCATTATTAGAGCTGTGATTTGTGCGTGGTCAAAGCATTAGCTTGTGACCTAAAATTTTTAAGCGTCAGTTTGTTAGGTAAAAGTATTTTCAGTTCTTTCGATTCCAATTTGTTATATTTGGTTTTTTTTTTTCTTTCTGCAAAATAGGTCGCTTACCAGTGAGTTCTGGATGGTTACACTGGTAAACACAACAAATAAAGCTTTTTACTTTCCTTCATATAAATAGTCGATTCTAACTAAAAATGGTTTCAGAAACCCAAATTGGCATCAGAATTTGTATTAGTTCTTATTTTCAAGAATATATATAACTCTTAGCTATATTTCTGTGTTTTTGTGAGGTATCTCTTATCACATTCCAATGCAATGATAGTCAGCAAGCATTGATGCGTTCCATTTGCCCTGAAACGTTATTTCCATCTTTGTACTATGTTGGTAGAACTTCTCTCCATTCTTATCACTCACTGCACCGCAGTTGCTTGGAAAGAAGTCAAGATGTAAATGAAGAAAGTGTATCTTCAGTGACATAATATAACCTAAACCTTGGTATGACCTCATACGTTCATGAACAACTAGATAGTTATTTTCAGCTCTTAGATTTCCCAATAAATTGACAATAGATTTGAAGACTTCCTAAACTGTTTCTCATTCCCTTTAATGGTCTTATTAAAGGTTTCGTTCTTAACTAGTTCACGAATGTCCGGGCCAACAAAAAATTTCTCCTTGAACTGCTTTGTGGGAATTTGTCTTTAAATACTTGAAAGCTTCACTTTCTCGATTCATTGCCTGCACCAAATTCTTCATTATATCGAGTTGTAGATTTTAATGTAGCAATACGATTTCATTACGTGTGACTTATGGAGTGTACTGGATACTAATTTTATGCGGGCTCCATCATTTTTGCAGGCCAGTTTTCTCTTATATAGTGTGAGAACCTATCCCGACTGTCCCACTCGTGAGCATGCACAATGAATTATATCTAATATATAAAATTGTCCCGTTACAGTGTTAGTCACTGAACTCCTCCGAAACGGCTGGACCGATTTTTATGAAATTTTTTATGTGTACTCGGTAGGTCTGAGAATAGATTTATATATATTTTTTTCGCCTCTAAGTAATAAGGGTGGCCACCTCCAAACAATTTTTTTTTATTGTTTGAACAAAATTTTTATTTTTTATTTTTTTATGATGTGGCATCAAAAAATACATACCCTCCTAAATTTTCACCCTTCTACCACCAACCCTTATTTTTTTATAGCGATATTAGTAATTTAATAAATTTTACCCTAGGTCGATAACTGATCAATTATCATCGATCATTTATCGATCTAGATTACAATTTATTCCCACCAGGTGTCTCCCAGCGACACAGCAAAACAACGTTTGCCGGGTCAGCTAGTATATATATACTAGCGAATCGGCTCAGCTTCGCCCGGTAACAATTCAGTTTTTACAGCGATACTTTGAAAGACAAAAATCGTTACTGTGGATCATCCTTAAAAGATAAACATATGCTATAGAGGACTTTTTGTAGGCCATTTCGAGAGATACAATTCTGTAGTACATTAATTTGATGTACGAGTATCTATTATGGTTTAGTCAGCGCAAACCATATAAGCGCCCTGAAAGTGGTTTTTTACGACTTGATTACAAACGGTTCGACATTTCTCTTCTATCCATGCATTAAATATAAATTTATTATGCAACAAAATCTTTCCCAAGAAATTCTCTAAATGAGGTTGAAAACCGCATCAAAATCCATTAAGTAGTTTAGAAGTACTAAGTGAATACACAGACAGACGCGTATAAGCGACTTAGTTTTTACAGCGATACTTTGAAAGACAAAAGTGGTTACTGTGGGTCACACTTTAAAGATAAACAAATGTTATTGCGGACTTTTCTGTAGAACGTTTTGAGAGCTACAATTCTGTAGCAGATTAGTTTGATGTATATCTTATGGTTTAGTCAGCCCAAGCTATGTAAGCGACCTAAAAGCGGTTTTTTTGACTTGATTAAAAATGGTTCAACATTTCTATACTATTCTTACATTAAATATAAATGTATTATACAAAGAAACCTTCCCCAAGAAATTCTCTAAATGACGTTGAAAACTGCATCAAAATTCATGACGTAGTTTAGAAGTACTATGTGAATACACAGACAGACGCGGATAAGTGACTTTGTTTTAAACTATATATATATATTCAAAAAATTTCTATTGGAATAAAAAACTGCTCAAAAAAGAAATCTGACCACGTCTTTAGATGTTCCGAACTACGTTGTACAAATGCATAGTGGGATGGGTATTTGACTATTACGGCAATAACTTATCATGTTTAGATAACAGAAGACGCTACTGTCATCCCGATGTTTGGGAGGTGTCAGTGTCAGTTGAAAGGTACGAGTGCCTCGATTCAGAGTGTGTGCGAAGGTTGGTATGTGTGGAGTGTAATATTTACAAGTCATGGCTGATCGTACGGACCGAGTTATGGCTGATCGTACGAATGAAGTCACTCGTGCACTTACACTATTCAAGCAGGTGACTCGCAGAGGTACTTTGCCAGAATGCTAGGGATTGTTAAGAATACGATTTGGTAACTGTGGAAATGTTTCCAGGAGACTGGAAGTGCTTACAGGCGCTAAAGGAAAACAACCCCAGGGCAGGATCGTTATGTGCGTCTACAAGCTCTCCGAAACCACCAAGTTACAGCACGAGCACTACAGGTGGACCTACAGCAGGTTTCTGGAGTACGGATTAGTGACCAAACAGTCAGAACAAGGCTCCGAGAGGCCAATTTAAGATCCCGACGACCCACTCAAATATCTGCACAGGACAGACGACATCGTGGCAGGCGACTGCAGTTTGCTAGAGATCATCTGCACAAACAACTAAGACACTGGCGTCCTGTGCTGTTCGCGGATGAATCCCGTTTCACGTTATATCGTTCAGATGGTCATCTGCGAGTCTGGAGAAGACTTGTGGAACAATTTCATCCGACAGCTGTACAATCTGTGGTAGCTTATTAAGTTTGATCTTTTATAGTGTGGACAGGCATAAGTATTGACACGAAAACCGAGCTCTTGATCATTCGCAATATATCCTTAATCGCTCAACGCTACATTGACGAGATCTTAGTGCCACATACCATTTCTCATGTGAGGCAACTTGGAGAAAATGTAGTATTAATCTATGATAATGCCAGAGCGCATGATGCCAACATTGTACGGAGATTCCTCCAAGAGAATCACGCGCAACGAATGGAGTGGCCATCCAGAAGTCCCGACATGAATCCGATCGAACACGTCTGGGACCAACTGGAGCAACGCATCCGAGCGATAAATCCACCATCCCAAACACTACAAGCCCTTGAAGACGCCCTTCTGGAAGAGTGGGGAAGTCTGCCTCAAATGAACGCGCGGTGCCTTGTCAGAAGTATGAGAAGGTGTTGTGAAACTGTTATCCACGCGAGGGGTGGCAATACACCTTATTAAGACTTTTAATTACCATGTAGCCATTTTGGTGTGTGACCATGGACCACTTTGTTCTTTGACACGTGCAATGACGTTGTGTATTGAGTGTCCAAAGAATGCTTTACATGTTTTCATTTCAAATTGTCGCAAAGATGGTTTGTTTTCATTGCGTATATGTTTTCATTTCAAAATGTATGCGTATCACGGGGGNGGGGGGGGGGCTGAACATATCAAGACATGTCGACCTCCTGTGGTAATTATAGGAATTTTCCTCTCTGTACTTTACCATCTGTTGGTTGTTCTAGTTAACTGCAATTTAATTATAGTCTTGGACAGTACATTTTATGCGGAGCCTGTAGATGCCTATCATCAAACTGAAGTGTTGCCAAAATGAGATCTTAAGGCGTATCGGCGACGAAATATAAGGGTGAGGCAAATAGAAGGAACTTGGGTAAACTCACCTGTGAAAGAAAACTTGTGCCATGTATCCCTCGTGTGAAAGGTGTGTGACTCAACCAGGGCTGAGCGGTTACCCTGATCGCCTCCCACCAAGGTGAACCGGGTTCAATCCCCGGCCGGGTCACTCCCGGATTCTCGCATGTGGGAATCGTGCCGGACGATGCCGCTGGTCGGCGGGTGTTCTCGGGGATCTCTCGTTTCCTCCATCCCTTCATTTCAGTGCTGCTCCATACTCACCTCTAGCACTCTCATCGGCTCTTAAGACCTTGCTGTTAAGAGCCGTCCATATCTCTTCACTCTTCATTCACTCACCCACCAGGAATCGGATACGAAATGGCGTTTGGAAAATCCAGTGCATTTCCCATGTGTCCACCACAGTCTCTTATCGATACAGTGTCTTCAGGAAATAGTTGTCGTGACAATAACGATTATTATTTCTGCGACATAAATACTCTGAGCCCACATTGACTCAATAAAATGCACTGCGTCAAAACTCGCATAAACCTTTTACGAAATTATGTTTGAAAATACTTGCTACGAAGTGTTCCTCACGCTTCACAGATGAAGCACTACGACGGAATGCAAGGTCTAATAACGTTCCTTTCTACATCCCAATCAAACACTAGCTCTTTGCTGCACAGAGAGAGAGAGAGANAATGCAAGGTCTAATAACGTTCCTTTCTACATCCCAATCAAACACTAGCTCTTTGCTGCACAGAGAGAGAGAGAGAGAAAGAGAGAGANACGGAATGCAAGGTCTAATAACGTTCCTTTCTACATCCCAATCAAACACTAGCTCTTTGCTGCACAGAGAGAGAGAGAGAAAGAGAGAGGGAGAGAGAAAGAGAGGTGACGTAATGGTGACACAATGGACTCACATTAGTAAGGAGCCAATTTTAATTACCAGTTCAGTAACTCTGATTGTGATTTTCCAGAGTTTTTTCACAGTCTTCCAAGGTGAATGATGTGTTTGTTTCGCGAGATATCTAATTTCTGCAAACTTCTGTTGTTTTCTTGGGTATAACAAGCATACTGGTCTCTATAGCAATACTCTCTCCAGTCGTTACCAGTGTCGTGCTGACATATACAAGCTTTCAAAGTTTGACAGCTAAGCCGAAGATAAAAATTCTACAATACAGTAAAACTCCAATCATCCGGACTAATGAGTGCTAAGCGAAATCCGAATATGCAGAAATCCGGATAGTTAAAATAGTCACTCAAAGAAGTTATTTTGTGAAATAAAACGCGGAAATTGCTCTAAAATAACTTTTTATTTCGTTTTTATTTCGTAAATACTACATATTAGAATGCCATCGTAATAAAAATGTATGCCTACTATACGTTTTCAGAACAATTTTGAGACCTTGGTTACGTTTTCCTTTTCCATTTTTTATCCTTTAACTACCTTTATTTAATAAATAAATATTGCTATTTAAGTAATAAACACAGTGTGTATATTCTACCGTAATCGGAAGTTAACATCTAAGGCTAAAATAAAATAATTTATTGACTATTATTCAAAACGAGAGGACTTTCAAAAGTGCTTACTTTACCGTGAATAACTTATACTGTCGCATCCAAGCTGCCGCTACATCCACTTAAAGCCAGTATCAAAACAAACTAATGCTATACTCGCAGTGTGACTCTTTTCCGGTTCAAATGAAGCGACGTCATCTTTTTCGTCCACCTGCTGTGATTCATCCATTATGCTTTGGGTAATTTCATCGTTCCTCAAAATTTTTAATCCACGGCCCGTTGAATCTCGGTAACCACTAGCTTATGTCGTCTACTTTGCAGTCAGAACGACCAGGAAACTTTGCAATGATGTTCTGTATGTTTTTTTAATTTACGTTAATTTTTTAGCTTAATTTTAATTTTCTTTGTCAATTAAAATAAAAATAAAAATTGTAAGTTACTGTACAATTTACATCTTCATTTGCCAACTGCATATTTCTCAAAAGTTGTCATCTGTAATGGTGTTTCATACACTAGGTTATGCCCTGATCCAGCGGCTACAACAAGATAGTTACATTGAAAGATGNCTTTCGAGTAAGCAATTCACCAAACCACTATGAGAACAATACAACAATCATCCACGAGTTCTGTTCATTTTTATTTACAAGCGAGAGCTTTCAAATACACTGCCGGACAACTAAAATAGCCCACCACGAAGAAACGAAGTGACAGGTTTTAGGCCCGAAGGCCAGCACACCCTCCATCCTCCCGCATTGCAACTGTACCCTGATGGGTAAGACAATGCACGGCACTTTCCTCTTGGTTTCTTCGGGCCATTCACTTTACTTTATGCCGTTACACGGTATATCTACCGGTATATCTATGAAGTGACAGCCAGAAAACTATGAAAATAGCGAGAGTAAGGGCTTGTATGCATGTAATCTCATACTGGTGGGACCGCGGTGTCAGAGTGGTTAGGCTGCTCGCCTCCCGCCATGGCGAACCGGTTTCAATCCCCGACTGCGTCACTCCGGATTGTCGCAAGTTGGAATCGTGCCACTGGCCAGCCGGTTTTCTCGGGGATCTCCTGTTTCCCCCACCCCTGCATTCCAGCGCTGCTCAATTCAACCTCATTTTACCCTTATCGGCTCTCAATACCTCGTTGTTAAGAGCGGCCCAAATCTTTCAACTCAACTCGTGCTGGTGCATTTCCATTAGACTTGGTAGTGACGCTACAAGCACTGACCAGCGGTCGTACACATTGGCGTATAGCCGAAGCCACATTAACGCGAGAAACACCAGACGATACCAAGCAAGTGTACATATTTAAGAAATATGCCGGAAGATATCAAAAACGTTGCTTTACGCAACTCACGGACTTTGAGTAATTATTCATAATCTGGCTGAAAACCATAGGGTGGTCGTATCGCCGTATAGCCCACCACATTGTTCGTCTGGACCATACTATCAATGACGTTGGGAACAGTGGATACGTGAAGGCACCCACAGGCAGAGGACCGGCTCAAGGCGGACTAGGTCGACTACCATTTTAGAGGATCGATGGATCGTGCGCCAGGCTCGAAGAGATCTCATGGCCTCCTGGTCCACTACATACTGGCCAGTGTTGGGTCTTCTGTGTGCCCACAAAACATTTCACGGTGTCTCGCGGAAGCGAATCTGCGATCCCAGCGCCCATTTAATGTGCTGCCATTAAGTCTGCAACAGCGGTGGCTCCGGTGCAGTGGTGCCAGGCCAGAGCAATGTGGAACGCCACAGACAAGTGATGTGTGGTGTTTGGTTATGAGCGCCGCTTCGTGATAGGGACTGATGATCATCGCGCACGGGTGTGGAGGGCCCCTGCTGAATGCCACAATCCCAATCTTATTATTGAGCTGCATGCTTCCCCTAAGGCAAGCATTACAAACAAAACATAAAAATTGTTTTAACGGGGAGAGCTGTTAACTTACCAAAGTTAAATTATTTTCATTTTAAAATATTGTTTTCTATTTTAATTATGATTAATGATTAAAAAAATTTCATCATTCCTTACGAGAATTAACGTAATGAACAATTCACGCAACGTAGTACTTAGGGACTCACAAACTCAAGAAAGGCTGACACGTTCGCAAACCGCCCGCGGGGCGTCTGCCACGCTCACGTGGAAGACAATTTGCAAACCAAGCGGAAATGCAAGTTCAAGGCCACACGACCACTGCAAACACACAGAACAGCGTTTGTACGGCTCACCCTTGACTGAGAGCTGCAAGACAGCAACAGTTGGAATTTCCTTATACCTAACTTATCCGTCTACTATAATTCCTTTCAAAAATATTTCCTACCGTAGTGAAAAGGACTTCAACCCGATCCATATTCCTGCTGCCACAACATGAACCCCGCAACTCCCAGTCATCTACATAATCCACACGGACTCTAGAGTGAGATGAGGGCATCTCGCTAGTGGACATTGGGGGAGATGTTATGAAGTGATAAGGCCTTAGCTGAACGACCTGCCTGATTACACCTTCAAACATCGAACCAGGGCACGAGCGTGATTGCAATAACACCTTGCGAAAGACAGTTGCAGAAATCCCCTCCACCGGCCAGTAAACGGGACCCGAAAATATTAAACAACGCACACGATATAGGCCAGCGTAACACCGGGAGCGGCGTCTTTTGTCGTCGACCCGACAAGAGAGAAGACCGCTGAAGATGGGTGTGTCCGGCCGTCTTTAACCGCCTCCTAGAAACAGCCTCTGGCAACATGAACAAGGTGGGGACTTTCCAATTAGATTGTTATATTAGTGGCGTCAGGTAATAACATTTAATATAATTAATTATCATCTTGGTATTCAATCTAAACTCCCCCGATCAATAGTCACATAAATAGTTATTGTATAATCTTTATGTTCAATGAACTCCATCTTATACTATTGTACTCTACCAAATCATGACTCATTAATGAGCTACGTCCTTAGACACTTTATCTTATGAACGGCTAAAAAGCTCGTTCATTATAACCTGCTTAACGAAAACTAAATATAATATTTCGTAATCTCTCTTTATAAGCCGGAATACAAAATAAACTAGCAGCAAATTTTCGGAGAGTTTCCGTGATTTCACAGAAATTTTTGTGATGTTTACAGAAAGCGAGTTATTTAAAGTAGCCATGTGTCTGTAATTTTACAAATATTTCTGGAAAACTTTCAACCAGTACTTTTCCGTTGTATCAGGGAGATGTTTTTCAAAACCTGGTCTACAATAGTAGTTGCAGAAGAACTTGTAGGTCGTAACATGAGTCGCAAGGTGCTGGTACGCAGAGTCGTAGAATGCCACTCGTACGACTTGGATTAAATTCAAGTCTTGCGACTTCGACTGCCACAGCTAACCAATCAATATTGACAAGCTCATGGATAAGGAACTACAATTACAAAACAACACACAAAATCTAGGAGGTTTTTTATTTATAAAATAGCCACGGTTTTGTGTGTACAATAACAGNTTTTCTTTTTTTTTTTTTTTTTTTTTCGTGTTTCATTATCTTTGGTGGTTTGTGACTATAGTTCTTAAAATACTTACGAAGTAGGTGCAGCACATTTCATTCTGTACTGCATTGCGATTACCACTGCGAATTTCACAGATATTACGGTCTAGGGATTCATTGTAGACCAGTCTTGACAGTGTGGTGTGCTCTCCTGTATTTCCTTAAGGGGCCCGTCTACCTGGCTCTTGAAATGCGTCGCAGTGTGTTTGAAATACAAGTTTTTCCAAGAAACTATTAAATGCGTGTCCAATGCGCTGGCCTAAGAAAATAACACATACTTCGTACGAGGGCTGTTGAGTGCTTTCAAGACACCACTCACATTAAATGTATCATTGCAGAGCACTCCAGCATAGCTAAAAACTGTTTTTTCAAAGCGTTGTATTTCAAAATATACGCCTCAGATACATACAAAATACTCATGGAGCCCTGCGTTGAACCTTGCCACAGACTTTCCAACGTCAAAATGATAAGGTGACCTCTTGAAGTCTTACAGGTGCACGCAGCACGAAGAGAACACTGCACGCCAGTTCACATCCTTCTACCAGCGATGGCCTACTTGATGCACATAACAGTGTAGCTCTAAATCGCACCCGCGCTTTTCTATCTCAGAGGTGGAAAATAGCTCCAGGTAGGCGGGCCCGTCAAGGATGCCAGTCGACACTGGATTATGGAGGGATGAGGCTAGAGTCTCGTGCACGCCACTGCGCGTGTGATTTCGCGCCGTATGATCGGCTCCTGCAGTCGCGTGTTGAAGTCGACCAGTGCTAGCAGCCGGTCCACTTGCAGCGGCTCGTACGAGAACTTGAAACTGGAGTACGGGTTGTCTGGGTCGCTGAAGATGTTGAAGTCGGCGAACTTCTTATCCTCATCCGTCTCGCGCGGAACGCCTGCAACCCACACTTGGTTAGTGTCCGTCTACATGCCTGTGGTCCCTTCACAATTCATTGACCTCTTATGAAATCAACCTTTGAAAAATTTCCTCTACCTGCGTATATTTTAACTAACTTGTCATATGCGCAGTAAAGACGGTAACGACAGAGGAAAAGTAGTGTCATGTCTTAAAGTTGAATTTAAAATGTTAGGTAAACATTCGTGAAAGCTGAAATAATTTATTTCGTTTTAGGTATTTTTAATGCAAGTAAGTCTAAGAATGATTAAATTGGAAAATATTCACTTTTCTAATAATTTCACAAATCCTCTTGACCAACGCTTAAGCAAAGATATCAGGCCCGTGGCAATGTTAATTGTACACATGGTGGAAGAATACACAATGTGCATACAAGTAGATCTTAAGTAGAACTTCCAAAAGTGCTCAGTGTACCGTGAACAACTTATACACCCCTACAGCTTGCTGGTTCAGGCTGTTTGCCGTTTAAGTGAGCATTTCTTTAAAAACCCAGCTAGGGATATCATTTACTTCCCAATTTGTATATTTCCACTATTTGAATGCACTGCCGTGGACGCAAAGGTTTTATTCACTAGATGTTAAAGTGTTTCTGTGGAATTGTTAGCAAAGTAAAAATTAAAAATATACAAAATTTACTCGCATGTAAAGAAAAAAACAGTACTAAAATTAATTTCGTGAGCACAGAAAAAATTTTATTATTAATAACACGTTGAAACATACAACTCGTTTTGCTACATCGCTGATAACTTTACTGGGAGTATACCAGTCAGTATTCCCATAAATGTACATGCTGTTATGGATACTGATTTTTTTCCAAAGGTTGGTATTAAAAATGCTTTTATAACCAAGAATCAGCTTTATATAAGCTATATTTCTAGAATGATACTTTTTTTTCAATGTTTCATTGCTTGTAATTTTGCTAATTAAATGGCTGTTTAATTAATGTTAACCTTTAAATCACCCCGCACTCTTAAACTGAAACAGTAATTTAAGTCAAAACAATGTTTCTAAATGTAAATTTATTTTAATATTACATGTGCTACAAATTGGAAAACATATGGAATACTGTGGGGATTGGTGTACAGAGGCCATGAATATAAATCACCGTTCAGACCATGTAATTAATGGGCTTAAATAGTAAACTGGTTTTCAGTTACTCTGATGACGCCATTTTCACTGGTTCTGACCATATTTTACTGATTTTGAAATAGGCCTCCTTTTACTGTTCCCGTTTTTGATTGCAGAACATTTAGTTGAGTGACAAAACTGAGATCAATATGTTTATTTGACCACTTATAGTTAGAAAGCTCATCGTATTATCTGTTGAGGGTTCTTCTATTCGAAGGAAGAATTTCTCCTAAAAAAAATTTATTTTCCACTACGCAACTTTTAAAAGGTAATAAATATACTTATCTTTATTTAAGCTTATTTTGTATTCTTTCAGCTAATTCCGATGAAGACCTCTAAAAATTATCCAGATATTCTAGCAATTCAACTATTTTTGTGCTATGAATGTTTTGTTGGAAAAGGTTTACTTGTCTATTAATTAATTATGATTTTAATCTAATATGTTTTCAAATCGCAAAATTTGTTAAGGATGAAAGTATCAGTATACCTGCTTATGAAATCATTTTGTAATATTAGTATTGAAAATATTTAATATATTTGTGCAAATAGTTGTGCTCTTCATCTTGAAAATTTTTGGAAGTTCATAAAGGATAAAATTCCTCCCGCTGTTAATTTCTGCGGTTGGTGCTTGAGAGTTTCTCAATTATAAATTCCTGCCCAAGACAAATATCTTTGCAATAATTTTTGCTTGAGAATGAAGTGCCAAAAAAGGCGTGTGCTAAATTATTGGCGAATTGAAACACAGCAAGAGATCCTTGTGTGCAGAGAAGCACGTGCATTGTAGAGAACTCACGACCAGTGGAGAATATAATGCACTATTATGTCAGACAGAAAACATTTTTGCCCTAACGCTATGTCACGTCAACAAATTGGAAGAAACTCTTATTGGTTAAGTCGTTTAAAACTTACGTTCATATTGAACTTTATCAGAATCAGATTTTTTTGTTGCCAATAAGAACACTTGTTTACTTTTCTAACGGAATTTCAGAAATAACATCAAAAAAGAAACTACAATTTTATTTCGCACTTACATAAGTGGTTTAAGTTACTTTACAGCCACGCTAACTTTTTTTTACTTCTCATAATTGGCAAATTATGGAAAGTGACTTAGAGTTAAACTTGCTATAAATTAGTAAAAATCTCTGAAGTAATTCGCAGATTTTCTCTGTCGTTTTTTCTACATTGTTTTTAGCACGCTGAGACATTTTTTCCTAAGTTTACATCAATAATTCTTATTACAATAAGCCGTATGCTATTTGTTGCAGTTGTTCTTGACACTTTCATTTAAATATTAATCAACAATGTATTTACTATACAAAATTAATTTCACACCTAGCCTAGTTCTGTCTCTGTTTACATTGAATTTCAATGAAGTCACAGTAACTTGCAATCATATCATCTAGGAAAATATTAAACGAGTTACATTTTTTTGTGTTGTGTATATTGTTTTGTCAACTTGTTATATTACTAAGAGGCCGAATTTTTCCCAATATTATTTGACATAATAAAGCTTCCGAAGACAAGATGACATTTTAATTTCGCAACGACTGATGCAGTTGTGTATATGAACATTTATAACTGTACGAAATTTATGGCGANTATATATATATATATATATATATATATATATATATAACACGAACTACTGGCTATTTCAAATTATTAAGATGTTTGAAAAGGTCACCTGCTACATGCTGATGATGGGTCCGAAAGTTAACTACCTTAAGCCCCAAATACGTGTAAATAGACATACTGAATTCAGAGAAGCACAATATGTTACTTGTCTACAAACTTCAGCTACGTGTCTGAAAGTTATTGAGGAGTTGTCTTATAAACAAGGTAAACTACAAATGCACAAGAATCTGTGAAATGATGCACTGTGTATATACACCGAAGAGCCAAAAAAAACTGGTACACCTGCCTAACATCGTGTAGGGCCCCCGCGAGCACGCAGAACTGCCGCAAGACGACGTGGCATGGACTCGACTAATGTCTTAAGGTATGTAGGAGGAGGCATTGAAATCTGCGCCAATTTGAGAAACGGTTGCACGTCTGTCACCTTTAATGATTCTCGTCAGTTGTCGTTTGTCCCTTTCGTTCACGATCTTTTTCCGGCCGCAGCGATGTCGAAGATTTGATGTTTTACTGGATTCCCGATATTCACGGAACACTCATGAAATGGTCGTACGCGAAAATCCAAATTTTATCGCTACCTCGGAGATGTCCCATCTCTCGTGCGCCAACTATTACACCACGTTCAAACTCACTTAAATCTTGATAACCTGACATTGTAGCAGCAGTAACCGATCTAGCAACTTTGCGAGACGCTTGATGTCTTATACAGGCGCTGCCAACCGTATCGCGTTACTCTGATTGGTTCCATACCTCTGTTATTTGCATTCGCACGCCTATACCAGTTTTTTTGGCTCTTCGNTCGCGTTACTCTGATTGGTTCCATACCTCTGTTATTTGCATTCGCACGCCTATACCAGTTTTTTTGGCTCTTCGGTGTAGATGTCCTTTACGCGAAGTTTTTTCAGGCATTTTGCGTGAATTGTTATAATGTAAACCCGTTTTACACATCGTGAAAATACAACACGGGCACACGAATACAGAGATGGCCCGCTTGACAGAAAGCTATGTCCGAAATTTTCCCCGAATATGTGAACGAGGTTTTTTCGGATATAATTCTGTATCGTCATTTTGCTCTTTCGCGAGATATGAAAATCAACCACTAAGTGTTCAGTCTTAAGATCACGTGCAAATTTCAGCCCCTTTATTCATGATTAATCAGTATATTTCTTACTTAGGATTCGTTAGACTATTTATTGGTGGCGCAGTTAAGAAAAGACCCTCTCTGACATTGAAAAAAACTGTAGTTAGAAAAAATATCTCGTCATATTCAAAAATACACAAACGTACAAAAGCACGCACGCGCCTACACATAAGTACACGCGTCCACTCGTCAACGTGGTCACGTAAGTTACTAAAGTTAANACAAAAGCACGCACGCGCCTACACATAAGTACACGCGTCCACTCGTCAACGTGGTCACGTAAGTTACTAAAGTTAAGTGATCACTGTGGAGCTTGTTCGAACAGGTGAGAGCGATCATTCTTTTCAGGGTGGTGACTGAGTATAATTGCATAACACACTTTCTAAGACCATTTCTAAGGCCATAAAAACTGACATTAAATAATATAGAGTAAGAATTTTCGTAATGAAAAGAAATATAAATTAACCTGTTTTGAGAAAGACAGTCAGAACTTCAAGTAAAGAATTAAAAAAGCATGTGTTGAAATACTGTATACGCATTTTTTTTTAAATATAATTATTTATTATTAAAAGTTCTGATTTTACGAATTTCTGTACAAACGAAGTGGGGAAAACGACTTAGTTGCTAAGTCGATCTAAATTACCTTCTGAAAACGTCGTACACTTCCTGGATAAAGTGATATTCCGACCTAAGGTAATGCCTTTGCAACTTCGGACACGGAGGTCACGTTAATCCTCATTAAAACCAGTACACACATCCCTGGCAGTAGGGTTCGATGAAGAGAGTGAAACACCACACACAAGAACCACTGCTAGTGTAGTCGGCCGGGTGGAAGCCACAAACTTTCAAATGCAAGTGAGGTACGCAACACACAGTGGCGTTGTACATCTGAACATAGACATCGCTATAAGCACATACGTCATTGCGTGTTTTTGACGTTAGTTTGTGTGCCCTACACAAGATGGCGCTGTAATCACTTGTGCATACTTGTAGTACCTTTATGCGAGCAGACAAGCGGCTATCAAGATACGTCAGTCCACGTCTCTTTCACTCCCAGCGTTTCTACCAATATTCACCGGGAGATTGAGACAGGCCGAGAAAGATGAAGATTGATATTTAGTGATTGCTTCTGGATTCCCGCACTTCGGCACCACGATTAGCACAACTCTTGTTGGGTCAGGAATAATTGCGTCAAAAAAAAGGGGGGGGACATATAAAAGGTTTCGCTTCTTCAACTACCAGTATTCAGAATGTTCGCTTCCCACCGCNCAAAAAAAAGGGGGGGGACATATAAAAGGTTTCGCTTCTTCAACTACCAGTATTCAGAATGTTCGCTTCCCACCGCGGTGGACCGGGTTCGATTCCCGGCAGTTAACTTCCAACATCCACATGTGGGAAACGTGGCAGTGGTAGCTGTTGGCCGACATGTTTTCTCGGGGTACTCCCGTTCCCCCAGCGCTTGCATTCGTCAGGGCTGCAACTCAACATCGCTTCACTCCCATCGGTGCTAAAGACCCAGCATCTAAGCACCACGCATATATGTAGTCTGTCTCACGAACGAATGCACTTTTCTGACAGTTCTGAAATAAGTCTTGGTTACAGTTATTTCCAGTGCAAAATATTGTTGACTTACTGGGCAGGTTGGCTATCAGCTGAGTGTGTTCACGTAACATTATCTGTGGCGGGAGGAGACACCGCTGTATCCATGGAAACAGCTGTGAACAGGACCACTTTCTAATAGTACATTCACAGTTACTTCCAACTTTTCTGAAGTCCTGCTAAAGTTCTACTTTGAGGTTATTCCTCAGCCTCATGCAAACAAAGCTTAACGGAGTCTAGAAAATCAAACCAAAGGGGGGCACTGTGTGTAATAACATTTTGCATAAGAACTTTTTATTGCTAGGTATTACAAATATACCTAATTTATCTCTTTTTGTATTCATATTATTAGTTATAAATGAAATATTATAATTTATAAATAAAATAAAAGTAAAATTTAAATTTAACCAGAAATAAAGTACTTTTGTGTTAACAGAAGTATAAAACGCCTGTGATATATGAAATATTTGGGATACAAACAAACACGTCATACTTGGGGTGCTTTTCCAAAGGTTTGATTCAAAAAGTGTGGAGAAATCGAGACTCGCGTCTAACTGGCAAAATAGTGGACTCGGTGGTGAGACAGGCTGACAGTGCAGCTACTAACCGACGTCCTTGTGCGTGCGGAAGGCGTTGTTGACGAGCACGAAGTGTAGGACAACTGGGCAGAGTGGGTCGCTGGGGTGCCGGAACACGTAGCACTCTTGCAGCGGACCCTCGGGTAGCTGCTCTACTAGCTGCGCCACCGGCGGGAAGCGCACGCAGTGCAGGTGTGCCCACCGCTCCGCCAACTTCAGTTCCTGCTCAACACACGCACCACTTCCATCTTAACACTTCCGCCTACCCGGCGCTTCAAATGCGCTGCAGTGTGTTTCCAGTACTTTTTTCTACGAAACAATGAAACGTGCATCCAATGTGCTGACCAACGAAAAGAACACACATCAAACGGGTACAACTGAGTGCTTTCAAGCTCTCACGCACATTACAAACACCATTTCACAGCACTACAAAATGGCTAAAAACGGCTTTTTCAAAGTGCTGTAACTAAAAATATACGCGTCAGATGCACACAAAATTACTCTCAAGGGGCCTGCTTTGAACCTTCCTACAGACTTTCCACGAGTAGAAATGTAGGGTCACCGCTGAAATTCCTATAGGTCTAGGCAGTGCGACGAGAAAACTGCGTGGCAGTTGAGAGCCTTGCGCTTAGCGGCGATGGCGCACTTGATGCGTGTGGCAGTGTCGCCCGTATCATTCTGCGCTTCTCGGCCTCAAGCGCAGAATAAAGCGCTAGGTAGGCGGGAGTCTTAAGGTGGCCGCCTGGCTGGAGGTATTTTGCGAGTCTACGTTCCAGAAAGGCAGGAGCGTTAAGAGCGACCCAGGCACGTGCATCGATTGTCTGGTCACCTCTGAGCACAAGGCACTCGACTGACGCGCAGTCTTTCTTTCGGCAACGCACCTATACGAGTCTTTCGGCGGTCACCATGTCATTTTATGATATAATAATAATAATAATGAGGGTGTGACGTATGTCCCTATGTTACTTTAAAGATTTTGTGCCGTAATGTTTACTCCTAAAAATTATTGAGAAAACACCCATTTTAGACATTTTCTCGCTTTAAGAACATGATTTAGAAAAAAATGGTGCCACTGTTAATTGTATACACAATCACATCGTTTCTTAATTGCTACTCGTAGGCAGACATCCCTTAAACATATTGAACCGTTTTTTAATGAAATGTTTCCTACTGACGCTCTTCATACCGTTTGGTGGCTTAGGCAGACAGCCGCCCTATGTTGGTGGTATCCTTGCAATTTTGTTTTTATTTATATCAATTTATAATTTGCTGTTAAGTTTTAATATGAAAATTCTAACATTATTATTACATACTTAACTACTATACAGAATTCCTGAAACGGTTTTCTCATGTGAGACTGAAAAATATAATATAATAAGGTAGGTGCTAATATTTATTACGGTTGCAGACGAAACACACTACATGGACATAGTATTGTGGATTAAAACATGTCTGTTAATATATTCCCTATGCCCTGGTCGTCCTAGTTTTAAAATATTTGATCTGAAAAGTAAGCCACGCCAATTAAATCCGAGATGTAAGGGATATCTCCTACTAAGAGGGTTTGGGACATATATAATCTTCAAACTAGTCAACTGAAATCCACAGGTTTTTGGAATACGAAATAGGAAAACTAAAAAATGTTTATCCTAGAGAACGAGTTTTGCCAACTATTTTGCAATATTGGTTCATGTATTTTGCATTAAATTTTGCTCAGTGGCAACACATAAAATTTGTACTGAGGAAGAAACATATTGGCAGAAATATATCACTCTTGTAAAATNTTTTGCTCAGTGGCAACACATAAAATTTGTACTGAGGAAGAAACATATTGGCAGAAATATATCACTCTTGTAAAATATTTATTCTCTTGGTTGGTGAAAAGAATTCTGCAGGAAGTCTTTCCTTCCATTTCTTCTATTGACTACCATAAAATTTTAGAATTCCGTTTACCTCTATAGCGTAGAGTTATATGCCATGGCTGGCACGTGATTGCCCTCTTACAGTCCACAACCCCACTGGCGTTAAAATACCTCTAGGACAATTTTTATGTAGGCCCATCATGCTCCCAATTAATTGAGAATTTTTTTAATCGAACTGNTTTTGCTCAGTGGCAACACATAAAATTTGTACTGAGGAAGAAACATATTGGCAGAAATATATCACTCTTGTAAAATGTTTATTCTCTTGGTTGGTGAAAAGAATTCTGCAGGAAGTCTTTCCTTCCATTTCTTCTATTGACTACCATAAAATTTTAGAATTCCGTTTACCTCTATAGCGTAGAGTTATATGCCATGGCTGGCACGTGATTGCCCTCTTACAGTCCACAACCCCACTGGCGCTAAAATACCTCTAGGACAATTTTTATGTAGGCCCATCATGCTCCCAATTAATTGAGAATTTTTTTAATCGAACTGNCTAAAATACCTCTAGGACAATTTTTATGTAGGCCCATCATGCTCCCAATTAATTGAGAATTTTTTTAATCGAACTGTTACCATGCAGGAAAATTGCGTATTGAGGGTGTTTTTTTTATTAAAATAGACAATGTGCATATGTAATACAGGACAATATATTGAACATTGAAGGAACACATGTCCTGAAATGTGTAGTTTAGCCGCTATGGGGCAACAATATTGGGTAAAAATTTTGAGTGATTCCTAATGATGCGTAACCCACTAGCCATCGGCGCAAGATCGGAGGACTATCTACGCCAAAGATACTTTCCTACGCATGAGCGACTGCACTTTGTAGTCCACGGGTATAACCTATTATACAGGCTGGTCCGCCTGACGTGGACACCCCAACATTTCCGGAATGGTTGCAGATCACGAAATGCGGTATTCGCTAAATGAAATTACGTACGGGGGCAAGTAATTTGCCACAAATTGACTATTCGTAACACGTGTATGGAGAGAAATAATTAAGCCTCATATGATTTTTCCCCTGGAAACATAGATTTATTTCAATGGCATTTGAAAGTACGCGTGAAGAGGAATTCAGTGATATAGCAAATGCAATCGAAAGGAACACCGAAATGCTAAAAAATAATGTGCAAATATGATTAAGTTAGGTGGACCGGTAGACTGGGTCAGTGGACCTGTACTCACAGCTGTAAGCATGCAAAACGCGCTGTGACTTATCCTGGCGGGACCGCTTCCTTATAGCAGCGTAGCGCTTACATTAATGGGGAAAGGGGTACGGAATGCGATATTGGACAAAGGAGACCACAGCAGCGGAGGGAAGACGGGCAATGTGATATCAATACATTACATTTTATTCAGATACCAACGTAATTCAGGAGATTGGTTTCCTAGTCATTAACTGTACTGAGTAAAGTGTGCGTACAGATGTACAACAAAAACAGAACAAACAAACCTATGGAGAAATGCAATCGCATCCCCATGCATAGTACAAAAGAGCACAGTTTTGTTTGAAACGCTTCACATAAGGTATTTCCACAGCATGTGCACGATGTTTACCATCGACAGCAATACACATCTGGAAACGCACATGTAGCGAGAGACGAGTTGCCTGAAGTGTTTCTGATGTAATGCCTCTGCAAGCTGTCAAAATGCGTTCCTGCATGTCTGCTGGCTTAGTTGGAATCCTGTTGGACACCCTATCTTTCAGTGTTCCCCACAGAATACAATCGAGGGGTGAAGCAAGCTGACCATCTTAAAACACCACCACACCCTAACCACCAGTTTAGAAACGTTTCATTTAACACTTGCCTCGCCACCAAAGCAAAATGTGCAGGACAACCATCATGCTGAAACCACATATCANAAACGTTTCATTTAACACTTGCCTCGCCACCAAAGCAAAATGTGCAGGACAACCATCATGCTGAAACCACATATCATGACGTATGTCGAACGGTATGTCTTCCAGAAGTGCCGGTAAGGTCTCTCTGAAGAAATGGACGTACGTACAGCTGGTCATTGTTCTTTTAATGAAGTATGGCGCTATGACGTAGTCTCCAACGATTACACACCAAACATTCACTTTCCACTGTCGCTGGTTCTCCACATGCCGGACCCAATGTGGATTCTCCGTAGCCCAATAGTGCATATTTCGTACATTTACGCGCCCATAGTTTGTGAAGGTAGCTTCATTGGTAAATGGTATTTTCAGAAAATTGATGTCATCACTTACAGATATCTGANCCCATAGTTTGTGAAGGTAGCTTCATTGGTAAATGGTATTTTCAGAAAATTGATGTCATCACTTACAGATATCTGAACAAACCACAAAACTGAACGTGCTGCTGAGAATAACCTTCATGTAATGCCTGATGAAGAGCCACGTGATTTGGATGGAATTTATGTTGGTGCAGTATCCGTAACACACATATTTTACTTATTCCTACGAAACTGGAAAGTTCTCGCGTACCTACCCATGCGGGGTTTTGCATTGACATGTGCCAACACGTCGTGTTGATGCGTCTCGCCCATAGCAGTCTTTCGTCNCCCATAGTTTGTGAAGGTAGCTTCATTGGTAAATGGTATTTTCAGAAAATTGATGTCATCACTTACAGATATCTGAGCAAACCACAAAACTGAACGTGCTGCTGAGAATAACCTTCATGCCTGATGAAGAGCCACGTGATTTGGATGGAATTTATGTTGGTGCAGTATCCGTAACACACATATTTTACTTATTCCTACGAAACTGGAAAGTTCTCGCGTACCCATGCGGGGTTTTGCATTGACATGTGCCAACACGTCGTGTTGATGCGTCTCGCCCATAGCAGTCTTTCGTCGCACTCGTGTTGTGTAATTCCAATCACCCCGTGACAAGAGACGTATGCAAATTCTTCGTATCGTTTACCGTGAGATGGGCGTCCGATTAGGATACCTTTCATCATACATTTGGACGGCTTGCATGGCATTTCTGCCACATTCACTGTAAACAAGTAGAGCATCCAGTTTTTCCTCATTCGTGAACTTCATTGCGTACGTACAGCCACACACTGCAATACTACTTACCATAACAGATTACAGGGACTGATGCTGCGCTGCTATTAGGAAGCGGTCCCGCTAGGATGAGTCATGATCCATGTTGTTTGCTTACAGCTGTGCGTACAAGTCCACTGACCCAGTCTACCGGTCCACCTAACTTAATCATATTTGCACATTATTTATTGGAATTTTTGGTGTTACTTTCCAAGCATATGCTGTTTCACAGAATTCCTCTTCACAAGTACTTTCAGATCTCGTTGAAATAAATTTATGTTTTCGGAGGAAAAATCAAATGTGGTTTAATTATTTATGTCCATACACATGTTACGATTAGTCAATTTGCGGCATATTACTTTTCGCTGTACATAATTTCATTTAGTGGAAACCGTATTTCGTGATCTGCAACCTTTCCGGAAATGTTGGGGGTGTCCGCGTTAGGCATAACATCCTGTATAGTGTGTGTGGTGTGTTCCATTCACGTTGTTGATGGCAGGAAGATAACATGTATCAGTACACAACTTGAAATGCTTAGCACTCAACCAGATATATTTCTACTGAGGCAATGCCTTCTCTGATTTGTATGAAACAAAAATATATTAAATCCAGATAGCTAGAAATTTAAGAACTACTTTGGCCGAAAATGCTTCAAAATAACTGTAGTTGAAGGGCTTGGNTTGATGGCAGGAAGATAACATGTATCAGTACACAACTTGAAATGCTTAGCACTCAACCAGATATATTTCTACTGAGACAATGCCTTCTCTGATTTGTATGAAACAAAAATATATGAAATCCAGATAGCTAGAAATTTAAGAACTACTTTGGCCGAAAATGCTTCAAAATCACTGTAATTGAAGGGCTTGGNGAAATCCAGATAGCTAGAAATTTAAGAACTACTTTGGCCGAAAATGCTTCAAAATCACTGTAATTGAAGGGCTTGGTGGAAGAAGGGCATATTCCACACATCCATAAAAATGTGATGTATAACGAAATATGATACCTTATACCTTCTAATCTGTACATGTAGGGCCTATAAGTTTTCTGTTGTGAGTAGGTCTCAAGGAACAGCAAAAGAACACACTGCTTCCCTTCTTGGCGGAAGAAGGGCATGTACTACAGAGGTGTCATGCATTGTTGCAGATGTGGGATAGTTCCTTCTTCCACCAAGCCCTTCAATCCAGTAATTGTATACAAAAACACGCTGTTATACCCCCTCGCCTTTCCCTCTTATGAGAGCTTATGATCATGTTGTTTGAAGGGGGGATAGGTTTTCTTTCTTATTTTTTCTAAGTTGATATGTTTTAATATTTAATTACCTTTTCTATTAAATGGACATTACTGAATAAAGTTGTTACAGATTTTATAAATATGAGTTAATGGGTGTTATTGACCGCCTCTGAAAATGTTGAATGACCTCGTGATACTTTTCTTCATTACTACTTACAAATTTAAATGTACATATTATGAAACAATGCAAAACATATCATTAGTCTTAGTTGCGATCTACAACATAATGGACGGAGATTTTCCATTCGTTCTCTCCACTGCATTATCTACCTTTGTATTTCTTTCTAACTCTAAATCTGTACGTTCCTTACCCCGGAATTTGAAATAGTGCAGTGCAATTGTACCAGGCTTTTACTCGTTTCTAAATATTTTTCACGATACACTACACAACAGTTACTCTAAATCACTTAACATTGCATGCAAATTTATGAAACTGAGTTTTAGAAATAATTCGTAGGCTTTCGCTGTCTTCAGTGATGCAACTTTCTGTGATTTGGCTTTCATTGGTCCAGGTTCAGGGTGTACCGCAGAATAATTCCAAAATTCTATGCCACAGTCGTGTGACCAAAAAGGGCAAGGTTGGAGACGAAAATGCATGTAGCTTGACAATAAGTACAGAATTGCTTTCCTGAATGGAGAACGCTCAGTGGGGCGCTGGGACATATTCTGCCCACCTAACATCTGAAAGCGTCTCTGTTGGCAACAAGTTGTCACCCTTTACTTCTCACATAACCTCCCCGATGTTTCACAATCTCTTGTGCAAGGGCGCGTCCAACACAGTGTGAATATAATTTGTAGGCACCACTGAGGCACAGAGTACTTAAAAACACAGAGGATCAACAACTGCTTATAAACCGAACGCCAGCCGCATACTCCAGCAAAATAGCGTTACTGGCCAGCAAAATGTTGGAACGCGGTTCACCAATCATAGCATGCTAACCTACTTGCCAAACGGCAGCCCAGTAGATAGAGAAACTTTCGCAGCATACAGTAGCCAATCAGATACACTGCACGTTCCCAGAGCCTCGCACAACCAATCAGAAATGGGTACGCCCACATCAAAGGAACACCACGCCATTTCGTCTCTGTGTAATTACACAAGATGTTTCCAAACAACACCGACAAATTCTGGCAGGATATTCCTGACAAAATTGTTTGTACCACTTTTCCATAAAGGTAGTAAGACAGCTATTTGCCCCCAAAAATTTAGTTTTGGAACGATTTTCGTTACAAATACCAGGAACTACTTGCGATTAAGCAACAAATCGGTGAATTGTGTTTTGTAGAATGGAGATCTTATACCTCTGAAANTACCAGGAACTACTTGCGATTAAGCAACAAATCGGTGAATTGTGTTTTGTAGAATGGAGATCTTATACCTCTGAAACTGCTGTTTGTAATATCATCCCCCCTCAGCAGGAAAATATGGATGCTGATTCGTAACAAAACACAGGCTGGCAACCTCTATTTTGCTGGTGAAGGGGGATAATATTATCAACAGCATTTTCACAGATGTACTATCTACGTTCTACAAAACACTATTCACCGATTTATTGCTTAATCGCAAGTATTTCCTGACATTTTTAACGAAAATCATTTCAGAACTCGATTTTTAGGAGAAAGTGGTACTCATATAGTCTTTTATTTTCGTCAGGAATATCCTGCTGAAGTTTGTCAGCGTTGTCTGGAAACACGTTGTATACTCTATGACTGAGACTGCTCGCAAAGCTTCCTCGGTTATGTCTGATTCCATAATGGAGGACTTTGTGCATTGCTAGCGACATCCTGAATAATTTATTTGACTCATAGTTTGCAGGTGTAGGCTATGTGTATTTTAAAATGGCAGCTCATACCACCGAGAAACAAATGTCCATACACCTGTAATAAACAGATTTCATGCAAATCAGTTTTAAAAAAATGGAGCTCGCAAAATTTTGATTTTAATTAAGGTTTTTTTGTGTTCTGACAACCTGTTCTTTAAACACGTAATTTTCCAGACTAATTCAAGTATTTACTCTGTTTTTAAGCAACGAGTTGCTTGAAAGTAACTCAAACCACACTACAAACAAAAGTGGCATCAACTTTTGAAGTTTTTTACATAACATTGTGGAGTAAAATTCCATTAATTATGACATTTTTGGCATGCTCTCTTACGCTCCTCGTTCATTTCAGACTTTCCTTTGCCCGCGCCTCAGTGATTGTATTATTTTCAAGGCTGGCCATGAACGAGACCATCTCAAGTAAGAGCAAATCGGATCCTTCCACTGATAGTCACAATTATCTATTTGAGCCCAGCCACTTGCGGAAAACAAAAAAATATTTTCGGTTTCATGCACACGTCCTCTTAACGGTAGTTCAGCCCTAGGTTCGGTTTAGTTGGCCAAGAATTACAAGGTAGGCCGATTCTGCGGCAATCTACAGTTGCCTCCCGCATTGTAAGAACAATGATACTACGCAACAGTGAGTCTGGGGATTCATAAGAAAATTTTCCACAATCGAGTCAACCGGCAGTCGAAACCAGAACCTTTTACCAGTCACATAAGTGTTCTTTTCATGGAACTATGAGGTCATAGCAAATACAATAGAGATAAATACCAGANGCCATAGCAAATACAATAGAGATAAATACCAGACTGCTCTATAGCAAACAGAAGCCAGAGTGCAAAAAAATAACCTAGTAATGAGGGGTGAAGCTACAATAGATATTACGCAAGACTTTTTTAACTTATGCATATTTATTAACTGCTTTCATACATTTTCTCTTTTTGCTGAGGTTTTGAATTGGTTATTATACTGTCATCGTTCCAAAAATAATACCACAGAAAAAGAATGATAAGTCTCCGAGTCAATTATGTTGGTATCAAGAATTATTGATCAGTTAAATGCAATACTGGACTGTGGTGCTANTACCAGGAACTACTTGCGATTAAGCAACAAATCGGTGAATTGTGTTTTGTAGAATGGAGATCTTATACCTCTGAAAATGCTGTTTGTAATATCATCCCCCCTCAGCAGGAAAATAGGGATGCTGATTCGTAACAAAACACAGGCTGGCAACCTCTATTTTGCTAGTGAAGAGGGATAATATTATCAACAGCATTTTCACAGATGTACTATCTACGTTCTACAAAACACTATTCGCCGATTTATTGCTTAATCGCAAGTATTTCCTGACATTTTTAACGAAAATCATTTCAGAACTCGATTTTTAGGAGAAAGTGGTACTCATATAGTCTTTTATTTTCGTCAGGAATATCCTGCTGAAGTTTGTCAGCGTTGTCTGGAAACACGTTGTATACTCTATGACTGAGACTGCTCGCAAAGCTTCCTCGGTTATGTCTGATTCCATAATGGAGGACTTTGTGCATTGCTAGCGACATCCTGAATAATTTATTTGACTCATAGTTTGCAGGTGTAGGCTATGTGTATTTTAAAATGGCAGCTCATACCACCGAGAAACAAATGTCCATACACCTGTAATAAACAGATTTCATGCAAATCAGTTTTAAAAAAATGGAGCTCGCAAAATTTTGATTTTAATTAAGGTTTTTTTGTGTTCTGACAACCTGTTCTTTAAACACGTAATTTTCCAGACTAATTCAAGTATTTACTCTGTTTTTAAGCAACGAGTTGCTTGAAAGTAACTCAAACCACACCACAAACAAAAGTGGCATCAACTTGTGCAGTTTTTTACATAACATTGTGGAGTAAAATTCCATTAATTATGACATTTTTGGCATGCTATCTTGCGCTCCTCGTTCATTTCAGACTTTCCTTTGCCCGCGCCTCAGTGATTGTATTATTTTCAAGGCTGGCCATGAACGAGACCATCTCAAGTAAGAGCAAATCGGATCCTTCCACTGATAGTCACAATTATCTATTTGAGCCCAGCCACTTGCGGAAAACAAAAAAATTTTTTCAGTTTCATGCACACGTCCTGTTAACGGTAGTTCAGCCCTAGGTTCGGTTTAGTTGGCCAAGAATTACAAGGTAGGCCGATTCTGCGGCAATCTACAGTTGCCTCCCGCATTGTAAGAACAATGATACTACGCAACAGTGAGTCTGGGGATTCGTAAGAAAATTTTCCACAATCGAGTCAACCGGCAGTCGAAACCAGAACCTTTTACCAGTCACATAAGTGTTCTTTTCATGGAACTATGAGGTCATAGCAAATACAATAGAGATCAATACCAGACTGCTCTATATCAAACAGAAGCCAGTGTGCAAAAAATAACCTAGTAATGAGGGGTGAAGCTACAATAGATATTACGCAAGACTTTTTTAACTTATGCATATTTATTAACTGCTTTCATACATTTTCTCTTTTTGCTGAGGTTTTGAATTGGTTATTATACTGTCATCGTTCCAAAAATAATACCACAGAAAAAGAAAGATAAGTCTCCGAGTCAATTATGTTGGTATCAAGAATTATTGATCAGTTAAATGCAATACTGGACTGTGGTGCTACTATCTGTTAGCTGAAGGTGGTACTATAATCAGGGTTTCTCAAATAAATACGCAATATTTTCGGTACTGATCTCTGGTGTTTTTGGTAATACTTCGTGTTTGTGGATGTACATAGTTTGTTGCCTGTTAATTGAAGACTTTCGAAAATTGTCTGTGCCAAAAGAAAGTTTCTTTACTACATGTATCACAATGTAAAGACTGTATTGGGAATTCGCAGTTAGATCGACAACAAAGTTCTAAAAGTAATTGTATGTGTAATTTCTTTAAAAAAAACTGTAACGTTTAATATGGTGGCCACTGAAATGGCTTTCCTTTAAGATTTGTACTAATATAAGCAAGCAATGTTAATAACAACATAGTCTTGTAACTAACAATTTCACAATGGCAGTGTTTCTACGCACGACTTACCAAGCCCTCGGGAATGTTCATAAGCCCCAATATCCTGTTTCTATGGTGAGGGGGAGGGAAGAAGCAGATGGCNTAGTCTTGTAACTAACAATTTCACAATGGCAGTGTTTCTACGCACGACTTACCAAGCCCTCGGGAATGTTCATAAGCACCAATATCCTGTTTCTATGTTGAGGGGGGAGGGAAGAAGCAGATGGTAGACTCTTCGAACTATAGCACGATCATTTTAATATTCTCACCCTCTTACGGTATGTTGTATGTTTCAGTTTAAATAAAATAATAATGTAAACTAAAGCACTGCCATTTTTTGTATTTTAAATTCACAAAATTAAATATATTTTATAAATAATCAGGCAAACAGTTTACGATAGGTTCTTAAACAAGAAGTGACTGACTATTGTGTGTTAACCCGGGGGAGAACTCCCCTTCTGACTGAAAATTTGGGGGGAACAACCACTCCCTTTGCTCCACCCTCCACCCCTTCACGCATATATGGTGCCTATAGTACTGTTGTCACAAGTGGTGGAAAGATTGTTGAGTTGAGTGATACTAGTGGGCACTTAACTAACAGCGAGGTTTTGGGCGCCAGTAAGGGTAAAATGAGCTGAGGTGGAGTAGTGGTGGAATGCAGTGGTGGATTACATGGCAATATCCCAGTAAAATCCGTCGTGCAATGAGAACGTCTGTCACGTTTCCCGTATACGAGAATCCGGGGAACCCCACCAGGAGCCGAACCCGATTCACCTTCGCGAGAGGCGAGTAATCTGCCTTCTACGTCATCACGGCTCCTAAGTAGCAGAAGGATACCTAATGTAATAAAACACTTAGTAAGGCTTTCGAAAGTGCTAAGTCAATGGTGAATCAATTATGCACAATAGTCAAGCAGGTTAATTGCGGCCTCCGATTGTAGTATTGGGAAGCCGTAGCATTGTGGTCAGAAAAACTCATTTTCCACTACTAGATTTTCTTCCGAATTTCTGCTGCCTATGGAAAAACGCCAATGTACATCATGCTTATTTGTAAATTGATATATTTCTGTACAATTGTGTGGTGAGGGTGGGCGGTGGGCTTACCTCGAACGGCGAGGCATCGTCCTTAGAGCGGGCGGAGAAGTCGAAGGAGAGGTAGAGCGCGACGTTGCGATGCGCCCTCAGCAGCGGCGGGTACGGCACGTTGAAGCTCAGGCCGGAGTCAGCGACGTACAACTTCCTCGTGTCGGGGTACACCGGCTCGTAGAAGCCCTCAAAGTCCTTGTCTGCAACAACACACCGTCACACTCTCTCAACACGCCTTCATTTTGCGATACTTACACTTGCGAATGCTCTCGCTGTCTGTCTCAAATATCTGCTCCTGAAAGTATCAGTTTCACTACTAGGAAAAACATGGGCTTGCTTCAAGTAAACAGTACTTATGTGGAAAATTGCAGTTTTGTGTGTTGGCACTAACCGAAATGTTTGATAACGATTATTTTTTATACATTTTCATGTATGTATGCATGTATGCTTTTATGAGTTTATTCATGTGTATTATTTTCTGAAATTCGCAGGACATCATCTAAACCTCTATGGACGTTTTTAGCCTCCTTTCCGAAGGAAACAAAGACTTATGAGATCACTTTCCTGTCTGTGGATCTGTGTGTGTATGTATGTGGCTGTGCTGTGTGTGTGTGTCCAACTCTTTCAATTTTTGAACGCTTAAACAGAATTTCACCANTGTGTATGTATGTGGCTGTGCTGTGTGTGTGTGTCCAACTCTTTCAATTTTTGAACGCTTAAACAGAATTTCACCAAACTTGGTACGCATATAATACCTAGAAAGTCGCCTGGCTTTTATAGTTTTCGACCACGCCGGGCACTTACTTTCAAAATGGGCACCATTTTAAAAATTTAGGTGAAATATCATATATCGGGTACCAGTTAAACCGATTTAAGCCAAATTTTGTATGACGGCAGAGCATTATGTAAGAATTAAATTTTGAGATGAATATTGTTGTTGATCCACCATTTTGTATGATAGCACATATTGCAAAAAATAAAGATTTTACATTATATCTCGAAAACTATTGAAACAATTCTCACCCAATTAGGCATTTAAGTAAAACTACGGTAGGGCANATTTTACATTATATCTCGAAAACTATTGAAACAATTCTCACCCAATTAGGCATTTAAGTAAAACTACGGTAGGGCATGTAAACGTAAGTAATTGAACTTGATTGGTTACTTATTTTTAAAATGGTGCACATAAAATTTTTAAGTTTATTCTGTATACCTGCTCTACCATTTAACCAATTTCGACCACATTTTATATACTGAAAGTATATATTACAAGCATCATATATACCTAACAATAACCACTTTTTTTTTTTTGGCTATTTTGGAAGATAACGCCATGCGAATAAAGTAAAATTTTTGTGTCATATCTCAGGAAACAATTNAATTTCGACCACATTTTATATACTGAAAGTATATATTACAAGCATCATATATACCTAACAATAACCACTTTTTTTTGGCTATTTTGGAAGATAACGCCATGCGAATAAAGTAAAATTTTTGTGTCATATCTCAGGAAACAATTNCTTTTTTTTGGCTATTTTGGAAGATAACGCCATGCGAATAAAGTAAAATTTTTGTGTCATATCTCAGGAAACAATTGACAGATTCCTTCCAAATTTGGCAAACAAATAGTACTAGAGCAGGTGGTGTAAACTGGTATGTTTTATTAAAGTCAAGCACTTTTTCAAAATGGTGGCTACATAAATATTTTAGTTCAGTATATTTTCTCAACGAAACAAATTCCAACTTAATTTTGTATGCTGGCAGTAACTATTACAACCGTCAAATTTGTCTATGCAGAGCNTCAACGAAACAAATTCCAACTTAATTTTGTATGCTGGCAGTAACTATTACAACCGTCAAATTTGTCTATGCAGAGCTTCATTTCTCTGCCATTTTGTAAGGACCAAGCAACCGATTTACATCCAATTGTTCACACAAGTTGCACTACGGCAGTCCATGTAAATTTACATGTTTTAGGTGGTTTAGTCTCTTATTTTTAAAATAAAGGCCCTGTAAATATTTTATGTTAGTAAACCCTATCATTCGAAACATTAGACTAGCTAATAGCTTATAGTACGAGTTTTTCTGGGTTCGAGTCCCAGGCAAGGCGTGTATATATTTGTAATTGTTTCACTACTGTTACATACGTTTCCGGTTTCATTTCTTAAGTTTTTGCTTTCAAAGAAAAGTAAAATGCAGCCTACAAACTTAGCTTTTAAGATATTATTTAAAAATTAATTGCACCCATGTAGAGGAAAGTAGGCTTATTAGTTATATCAGTAATTTCTTGTTCTTTTTCATTTTAATAAACGTTAGATTACTTGACACAAAAAATACTTCGCATGCTAAATCAACTGTTTAAAAGGAAAATTTATGTGCCACTAACAAATTCATATACTGCTACCGAACACTGCGTTATGAATGAAGGAAAACTGCCTGCTTTAAAAGTGACACAAATAATTAAAATGAAATAATACAATTTTATAATATTAATGAATACCAGACGTTATATGATTAGAAAACAAATGTAAATTAAATTAAAGAGTTGAACAAGGCAGATTTATAACCTTGGATTTCCAAATCAAATTAGTAAATACAAAAGTATGATCTTAAATTACTTTGAGACAAAAACATTAATAATTTCAGTTAGGTAAAATAATAAAATTTGTAAAAAAAAAATTTACAAAGCTGAAAATGAAGCTGGGGGGTGGGGAATTGGGGCTTCTTACAAAATAAATAATACATTTTTATAATTTTTACACTGAACTCTAGTGTCATGCAAAAAAATATGTCATAATTAATTTAAATTTTAAATACCGTCAGTCCAAAAAAATTATTCTGCATAAATATCTTTCATGGCATAACTTTATCAATTGTAAGAAAAATTATTTATTGACTTAAAATCGATTTATAGATTCCGTTTCGCGTGACATAAAATTATGAAGTATTGAGGTAAACTAGTAGTGATTGAGCCAACTCAGCCTGACAGCACAGGAAATGGAACCCATGCTGGATTCGTCCTACTGAAGTTGATGAAGTTAAATCATTTTTGCAGAGCCAAACGAGGATGCAGATGAGCCTAATGCGCGTCCTCTCAAGTAAAGTTGTCAAACGAAAAGAAGGAAGGAAGGAAGAAGTAAAAACGGGGAACGAATAACGCAAACAAGAGTGAAGCCCCTCTGCAATCAGAGAAAATAACGACTATATTATTGACTAAGCACGAACGCGTTACACAAATACAAAATTGCTGGTGACCAAACTTACCCATAGCAGGGTCCGGTGAAAACTTAGTTATGGAGCAGCATCGTCAGCTAGTAACCAGTTCTACAAATACACACTACCGCATAGTCTGCGCTAATCTACTATCCTTTAAATGTTGGCTAACCTACGTAATTAAAATATTTAGTTAGTGCACTCGGCATCGACATTGGGTGACACAAAACAAAATTTTAGTGGTATGGCAGCGAGATGTATCCACGTGATGCAACGAATATTCGCATTCGCATTCGCATTCGCGAATATTCGCATGTTTTTTAACATTCGCATTCGCAAAAATGGTGCCAACATTTTGCGATAGTATTTGGCAATGAAAAATGAAAATGTTTATTAAATAATAATGCAACTGCTATGATTAAGACATTTTTATTTATTAATATATTTTTTATGTATAAGAGTTTATTTTAATGATATTTGGGAAACAGCCTTGTAGTTATTCACTAGATAACATAACAGAAACACACTCTTGATATTCTTTTATTCTTGTTTACCTAAGCAAAATCAAATTAAGGCAGGTAATTTCTTAAAACTTCTAAACTATATTATATCACAACTGTATGATCAAATACCACTGAACTGCTTTAACACAAAACAATGGAATAAGATATAACCCAACCTTTTTAATTATACAAATCAACCTTTCTTTTGTAAAAACACTTAACAATATGCATTCATGCAACCTAAAGGCTATCTTATTCAAATACGTGAGATCTTTTAATGAACTAGTAATCATGTTTAATTGTAAATCAAATCGACTTCTTATGAATAAAGTTAAAAATATATTGTGAAGAAAAACAAACAATATAATAATCTTCTTTTCAATTAAAACAAATATGTTCTTAACATTTTGTTAATTTTAACTTTGGTACTAATACTAACTCACTAATTATGTAATTTTTAAGATATCCATTAAACATTACTTCTTGAAATCGAAAAATAAAACTATGAAAAATTGTTTATATCTAAGCACAATTAAGTGAAACACTTAGTAATTAAATAAGAGTAGAGGAATATTAAACTTCAGAAATAGAAGTTTTGATGCCTTTTCTCCTTGCAGCCTATTTCGGTGGGGTGTGTAAAGAAGACCAGCCCCACTAAAGACCCTTTCGCTAGGCACACTAGTGGGTGGTGTTACTAAATATTGCCTGGCTATGGGAGAAATAATACCATACTTCTTATTATTTACCGCCCACCATGTAAGTGGATCTACATCATTTTCCACACGTTTATCTAATAAATATTCATTGATGGTTTTTTTTATCAAAACTTCTATAGGGTTCGTACATTCATTTTCTTCTTCTTCACTTTCGCTGGAATCCATCAGCAATTTCATGGTGTCTCTTAAAGATATAGATTTCTCTGTCAGACTGGCACTGGAACCAGATGTTTCAATCCGATGAGTAGTCATTCTGGCACGCTTAGGATTTGAACAAGACGATAGGCTTGATTCATCGTTTCCAATTGACTCTAAAATATTTTTCACAACTTGATCTCTGGTTGAAGAATTTTTGAAAAATTTTAATTTGTATCTCGGGTCAATAAAAGTTGCGGTAGCAAACAATACGTCATTTTCCAAATGGGAAAATCTGCGACATAGTTCTCGTTTAAGAACTAAAATCGTATTCCCAACGCATTCGTCGGTCACATCAAATTCACCAATAATTTTTTCCAAAGTGGACAATAATGGAATTACTGAGGATACAGAAATATTGGCTGCACTTAGTTCTTTTGTAATTTCTTCAAAAGGTCTGAGTAAAGTTATTATTTTTTCCACAAGAATCCACTCTTCGGAAGTTAGTTGTGAAATCTTGTTATTCTGGGAAGCATAAAGACATAACGAATCTTTGTTTTTCAAAATACGCTCTAACATATACAAGCTGCTATTCCATCTTGTAGCACACTCTTGTATGATTTTCAGCTTTGGCTGATCGAGTCTTTCTTGTAGAGCAGCCAGTTCATCTTGAGCTACATTTGAGTGATGAAAATGTGTTGCCATCTTTTTACATTTTGCAATCACTGTTATAACGGAATCTTGTGCCTTAAGCCTCTCCTTGGCAACCAGCTGAATTTGGTGTGACGAACAATCAATGTCTCTAATTAATAACAAGGAAATACCTTTTTTCATGTTTGTGCCACCATCTCTAACAATGCATTGCACTTTTTCTTTAGGGATTTCCCAATGAGACAACATGGTTTCAAGTTTTATAGCTATATTTTCACCAGTATGTCAACCATCGTTTAATACCTCTGCGTTTAACACAATCATTTTTCTCTCAAAGTTTTTTGCCATACCATGACATGTAAGACTCAGCAAAGATATTCCTGAACAAGAATCAGACCAAATATCAGTTGTAAACGCCAATTTAATGGAGGTTCGATTAAATAACTATACATGTTGTGCGCTGTATTTGATAATGATTACTGGGTCATACACATATGGACAGAGGCTACAGAGTGTCTTAAACAACGTTGTCAGTATCTTGTGTAGCCGCCATTAGCGACGATGCAGTCCTGCAGTCGTGCGTGGAGACGATCATAAATATTTCGTATGTCATCTTGGGGAATAGTGTCCCACGCTAATTCCACCTGTTGTTGCAATTGGTGGATGTTTGTTACCGGTATTGCAGACCGCACCGAACGCTGTCCCATCATGCCCCACACATAGTCAATGGGGGACAGGTCGGGTGGTCGTGTCGACCAGGGGAGTTGACGAACATCTTCGAGAGCACGTTGAGTAACACGAGACGTGTGTGCACGAGCATTGCCCTGCTGGAAGAGGACATATCATTAGCGTTGTAGGAACGGCAACACAATGGGCTGGATGATGTTCTGGATGTAGCGTTCACTGTTCAGTGTTCCCTCAACAAACAGCACAGGCGTACGGTCATTGTAGGCAATTGCTCCCCAGATCATGATGCCAGGAGTTGGTCCTGTATGTCACTGCCGTATACACTCTGGCTGTTGTCGCTCTCCTGGTCTACGCCGCGCTCGCTCACGACCGTCATTGGTGCCAATACAGAATATGTTCTCGTCATTAAACACAACTCCACGCCATTCATCTCTCCAGTTGCGTCGTTCACGACACCATCCGAGGCGGGCTGCACGTTGATGAGGTGTAAGAGGAAGCCTGGCGAGCGGCATCCTTAAACGTAGCCCAGCGTCCAGCAAACTGTTGGTGATGGTCCTAGCTGACACCCTGGGTGCAACAGTGGTCCTAATCTGTGCGGCGGTAGCCTTACGATCAGCAATGGTCACTCGTCTGATGCGGCGTTCCAGGTGGGAATCCGTATGCCGCTGCCATCCGGAATCAGGTTGACGAGCATGTGTACCATCGTTGGACCACCGGCACCACCAATGATGCACAGAAGACACAGCACGTCCTATGCGTTGGGCAATCTTTCGGAAGGACCATACAGCCTCCCTCCGACCCACAATACGACCTCGATCAAAGTCCATTAATTGCTCGAAGTGTGGTCGCCTATGCCGTCGTGGAATGTCTACAATACTTACTACACACAGGCCGATGCTTGAAACAACACACTATTCTCTCACTGATTCAACTAAAGTTGTATTGGGCTTCGCGGTGTTATGCCTAGTACGCGGTTCCTACTCTGTCCATAGCACAGCACTGTTTATCATTTGAATGTACTACCCTCTATCGGTGCCCCATGCGCATATGGTGTTTCTACGTCACCGCTTTAATGCTGCTCATTTTTCATTTTCCACCACTGTATATTCATAATTTCATACAATAATACAGAGATAAGACCACGACATACAGTTCTGTTGCAATTACTTGTACGTAAACAGTATTTAGATGGTACCAAAAATCCTTCTGATTGCTGCAGAGTGGAGAGATTTGGGTGGCTCCTAACATCGAAGTCTTGAGAGCCGATTAGGGTGCAGTGAAATGAATATAGAGAAGCACCGGAATGCAAGGGCGGGGGAAACGGGAAATCCCGAGAAAATCCACCGACCAGCGGTATCGTCCGGCACGACTCCCCCGTGCAAAATTTCAAGAGGTACTATGCCGGGAATAGAACCCAGTTCGCCTGGATGGGAGGCGATTAGAGTGACCCCTATACTAACGCGGCACCCAGTATAATTGCTGTCATTTTATTAAGAGTCTAGATGTGTTATGGGTAAATAAATTTGGTTCCTGTAACAATATTGTTATTCTCTGTGTAGGAGTGCAGAGGGTTAATCTGTGAAGGTGGCTGGCAGAGAGGAGAAACTTGGTGCTGGAGGCAGGTGAGTTGAGACGGCGTGCAGGGATACTGACCGTCGTCGGCGGTGGTGAGCGGGTAGATGGGTCGTGGCACGCTGGCAGAGAACTGCAAGCCTCGCATGGGGCTGAAGACGACTCCGGCTCGACCAGCCCTCGTGTCCAGCAGCTGTCCTCGCAGCAGCCATCTGAGGATCTGCTCCGACCTGGTCGGCTGCCGCCTGCGTCTCCCCGACATCCTGTGTCTGTCCACAGTCACATCTTGTCACGCACTAGTGTCTACAACTCCCGCTGCGCATTACACACACACACACACACACACTCTCTCTCTCTCTCTCTTCTCTGCTTCGTTCTGTTATTAGAACTAAATACTCCATTCAGGGGGTCGAATTTCCGTGGCGCAATCGGTTGGTGCGCCGTCGGTCTGGGCCGCGGGAGGCTGTGGGTTCGAATCCTAGATAAGGCATGGGAATTAGTTAAAATTAGGTTGTATATTAATTTGTAAGATATTCCCTGATAAGCCTTCAGTCATAACACCTAGGGACGTTCATAAGCCCATTCCATTATACGTGCAACTATGCTCTGGACTACATGCGGTGGTATTTCCCGTATAATTATAGTCTGATTCCATATTTTCCCATAATCACATGGCAAAACTAGAGTTTTGTTTTTATTTTTGTAACACGCAAATTCAAAATGAGGAAAAAAAATACTGAAAGGTGACAAATATGCAAAACTTCGCTTACATTCAATAATTTAGAGCAATGCAAAATATTATTTTGTGGGTAACAACATACATATCTGATTATTTTTCATAAGTACATTATTTCTTTTATTTAAGTGAGTTAGTACGTTTGACGTCAAAATACTCTAAAATAATAATTTTGTTTGCTTATGCGTATCTAATCTACTTTTTTTTTCATTTCTGGAAATAATGTGAAATATGAAGTTAAACGATATTTAGAATTAATATAAAATTACAAAATCTTTGCTCTCCAGCAATTGTTAATCAATGGAATTTATTCTGTATTAAGGAAAATTCTTGTGATTTTCTAAGTCTCGTGGTTTATAACAGATCAGCATAAAATGAATTTCCACTAAAACAAATTTGGCCTAAACGCGTTCATCTGAAGTTTCAGTCTGTTATATTTTAGGCTAAATGACGTGTGCCCTTCAGCCACTTGTTTGCAGTCGGATTTCACTCATTTGAAACAAATTTCACTGTTTAAATTTAAAAAATGTATATTTTGGGTACTAATATGCTGTACTGGTAAGCACATAGAGACCATTAGCGTATCGCTTCCCCGTTACACGAACGAGTACCTTAAGCCACTGACGGTCTGTCTAGTTTTCACTTCCATGCGTGTTTAGCAGTAATTGTGAAAAATACATTTATTTATAAAACACGAAAAAATGCTGATCATGTCATTTCAAATATGTTTGTAAATATGCCACAACATAAAATTATATAATTCAATAAAATATTTATATAAGTGATTGAAATTTTATTTTCAAATTTGAANGTGTGTTTAGCAGTAATTGTGAAAAATACATTTATTTATAAAACACGAAAAAATGCTGATCATATCATTTCAAATATGTTTGTAAATATGCCACAACATAAAATTATATAATTCAATAAAATATTTATATAAGTGATTGNCATTAGCGTATCGCTTCCCCGTTACACGAACGAGTACCTTAAGCCACTGACGGTCTGTCTAGTTTTCACTTCCATGCGTGTTTAGCAGTAATTGTGAAAAATACATTTATTTATAAAACACGAAAAAATGCTGATCATGTCATTTCAAATATGTTTGTAAATATGCCACAACATAAAATTATATAATTCAATAAAATATTTATATAAGTGATTGAAATTTTATTTTCAAATTTGAACAACTCACTGTTAAAAATGTTAAATTTTATTCCACTCTGTAAATAAAATTTGAATGAACGTCCCGGGTGTTTGCTGCGCGATGAAAATATATTTCGTCTATTCTTTCAGTTGTATTATAAAACTTGCACTTCTGACAAGATATAAGTACAGATAGATACCATAAAGTTATTTATATCCATGGTTTTCATTTCGCTCCCTTACGTTGTCTGTCGTATTAAAGTATAGTGGAGTGGGGTCGACCGCACTCTAAGTAATCGTTCGCAAATGTTCCATATCATTGTGTACGCGTACTGAGAAAGCATGAATGTTTTTTTTTCCTTCCCTACTTTGCATACTAGCGTAGCGACGGTGTGATTCCAGTTGACTTATCCCATCCTACAGTCAACTAATTTTATAACCGTGCTATAAACAAAATATACTTACAGCATATTTAAAAGAAAATGAAGCCCCCAAATTTTTCAGGTCGATATGACTGCGATATTGACTAGTCAATGACGTCACAACCGTCCAATTCTCTTCGAAGCAGACAAAATCTGCCATTACGTTAGGGACTTCAGCGATCGAAATCCTCAAACCTACAAAGTGGGATGAAGAGTTCTGATCGGTGATGGAGTCAACCTCAAAACCAGACGCGATTCGTAATTTTTAAACACAGAGTTGTGTCGTAAGTGGTCTTATTCAGCTTGCTGTGGATAACGTGCTACTGAAAACTCGAGGGAATTGCTAATGTAGCTGCACCGAAAATGCTTATTTCGCCGCTAGAAGTGAAAAACATGAGGTGTGATACGCAGTAGGAAACAGGCGTGATCCATACTTACGTGGCCAGTTCGAGAGAAGCACTGTGTTTAAATTATTGTAATGAGGTGAGCAATGACCGCAAATCAAACGAAATTTGCTGATTCAGTTACAAACGTTTGCATATGCAATGTAATATGTACCGAGTATCACGCTTACTTCAGAGATATGGAGTAGGAACTCTAAGTACCCCGCCTCATATGTCTTAGTACTAGCACCTGCAGCTTACTGGACAGGCTACCCTATCAAGCTGAAGTAGCGAAACTTGCTCAAATTCAGTGAAGTATGTTGCATGCATATTGTTTTGAGAAATGTTTTAAAGGATTTTAACATGCTTAGGTAGAAACACACAGTTTACACTATGTATGAAATTGTGTTGCCAATAATTATGATTTGCGGCCATCTTTACGGTACTTATAAACTCTCAAGTTCATTTTATTAACAAAACGTAACGTTTTAACCAGTTTAACCAGTTCTGTAATACACTTAAAAATTGGTACACACGCACATATTTTCTTTTCAATTCTGTCCGGAAAAAATTAGGATTGTGTGTCACTTTTATGTGTTCTAGTAGGCGAATAAAACTCTTAACTCGTTGTATTAAATTTATTTTCAAGGTTTCAGAGTCTAATTGTTTAAAAGCAAAGAATTTCCTTTAAATATTTATATTGATTTAGTGGGCACCACTGTCCTTGGCCCTGCTTATTATACAGTTAATTCTTCCGTATAATCACGGGAAGTTTTCGGAAACGTACGTAATAAATACACAAACGCGCTTCATAATGACAAAAAAACCAGCTCCACACGTGTTAATGTAGGATTTGTCAGTATTCAACATAGCTTCGGGTTCCAGAAACGAAAAATGCTGGGGCTACTTGAACTATTATTCGCCACGACAACCAGAAGATTATCGTTCCTGCGGTAAAATGGATATTCTTGCCACTTAAACCTTTTTTCCAAATATCAGAAAACAGCACAAGTCACCTGTTACAATTTTCAATACTTAAAATATTAAATTATATATTTTTCTAAGTGTATATTATACACAAACATAATTTAAAAATGAAATGAAAAAGGTACTTGCGTTACTTCAATAAAAGAACACGTTTGCTCAGGTTATGACAAAAGTGGGGTAAGTAAGCGATAGCAGTCACGTTCTGTCACATTTTTCATTCGTGTTCAAATCCCACTGCAGTTCAAAATAGTTTAACTTTTTTTAAAAANTCACATTTTTCATTCGTGTTCAAATCCCACTGCAGTTCAAAATAGTTTAACTTTTTTTAAAAATTCTTTTGTATATACAGTAAAACACCAGCATAACCAAATTTTATCTTTTTTTCCGTAATCCCACTTTATAAACCGGAAATGCCAAAAAATCAAGTAGAAAATATACGGAGAGGCTCCTTGAGCTCTAAAAGTTCTGTTAAATATACGTAAAATCCATTGTTGAAGGAAAATCGCAGTGTCCTTATTTTAAGGGATATTTGTAAATAATTTTCACCTCTACTTTCTCGTAACTTCACAGGAATGTTTTTCCACAGTGCAAGGAGTCGACTGAAGCTATCAATTGGCGTGAAAGAATGTATTACTTCACCGTTCGGCTCAAGAGTACGAGAGGTTAAAGGGTGAAATGAGGTGAAGATGNTGCCACGTTTCTCCGCATGCGAAAATCCGGTCGACCCCGCCGGGAATCGAACCTGGTCCACCTTGGTAAGAAGCGAGTAGTCTGACCACTACATCACCGTGGTCCCCAAAGAGGGTACGAGGGAGGTTGGTCGGCGTGCAGGAAATACCTTATCTTGTCGCGGATCATTCTGCGCAGTTTCTTCCCAGGTGATTTCCCAGAGGCCGCCACGCCATTACAGCTTCTTCTCCCCACCTGCGGCCCAACACAGTTCCTGTTAGCGATCACAGCACCTACGACCAGGTGAGCTTATACATGCACAAAAACTGAAAAATAAGTACACTGATTTTTTATTCTGCGTATGTCATCAACATCAATACACAAATTGCCAAAATAAAGTCAAAATCACGTTATGTGTTAGTNTTTTTTATTCTGCGTATGTCATCAACATCAATACACAAATTGCCAAAATAAAGTCAAAATCACGTTATGTGTTAGTAACGTAGACGTCTTTATAAGTTCGATTTGCCAAAATATCGATGATTTAAAACCTTTTTCAGGATGACGATGTCCTACAATAACATTTTATTTACTACGGTTTCTCTCTTTGATAGATGTTTGCAGTTTGCAAGAGGCCTTGTGTATAAATTATAGGCCTGCAGAACGTTCACAAATGTTGGCTGCCGGTTTCCTTAGCAGCATCGGCTGTTCGCTTTTCTCTAAGATTGTCTTCATTAATATTACTGTAGAACGTTGTCATGTAAAAACCCTGTAGCAACCGGCGCAATGAAAAATTTTACAAGGTTTAAAATATTTTTGCTAGTAAATTTGTGATACTCAAATATATGGAATAAGAATTCGTGCCTACAAAATTTGGATGTGTTTATAATATTATGCGCTAATCACAAGTGCAAGCCCCATTATTCTGTCAGTTATATTGGCAAAAAGAGGTGCTCAGTGTTGGGGCACAGGAATTGGTCACTGTAAAGCTACAATGAGCTCTCTTAGCATGGATGTTTGGGCGTTTTAAGAAACGGATTTGTGTGAGGGTGAAAAAAAAAGGGGTGTTTGGCGGGAAATGGAGTGGACGTAAACATTTTCACCACGTATTTGTTTCCACTTTTACTTTCAAACTTTCTCAGTAATAAATATAATACATAAAATATTCAATGTTACAACAATCACGAGAAATAATTAGAATGAAACTCTTCCTAAAGTCATTCTTCTTTATTCAAACATGTTGCAGCAACTCCTTTTTATGAACCGAGTCCAAGATATTGTCAACATATTTATTAAAAGAAAAACTCTAAACNCATGTTGCAGCAACTCCTTTTTATGAACCGAGTCCAAGATATTGTCAACATATTTATTAAAAGAAAAACTCTAAACCTTATTTCACGAGTTTCCCTATAAGTACCTGTATATAAACGTTAACACGACCAATGGTAGTCAAGACACCGCAACTACCAACTAACAAAAAAAAAATTAGAAAGGCAAATTATCGGCAAGAGGAAGGGTGCATCCCATCTTCCCCTTTCAGTAACGACGCTTATAAAAATCTCTCTTTTTGTTCATTTTTGAGACGCAAAGGTTCGGTACTCNTCTCTCTTTTTGTTCATTTTTGAGACGCAAAGGTTCGGTACTGTGCTCTGCTAGCATGGTAGGATTTGGGTTCGATGCATGGCACAAATGCTCAGATATCAGTGGATTAAGTTTGTTTACCTGAAGATCACATGAATATGTTTCTGTGTATTAGTAAGCCAAAGCAAGAAAAGCACAAGAGGGTGGTATACATAAATAATTCCGTATTTATAATGTCTTGAGACAAATTGCTATGTAGCTGGTGCTGAAAACGAAAATAAATTTTTTTGTGAAATTAGTGTTCCAAGGGTGAGTTGCTCCGCACAGATTGCGTTATTTGCTGCGTAGAGAGCTGTAAAGCGTATAAATAAGGTTGTGAATATGATCAGACTTCTATGTTCTGTCAACCTTTAGTGGCAAGCCACCGTGAACAGGTGAGCGGAGTTCGTGTCATGGTAGGTTATCTGCTGGATCTGGCCTCTGGCGACCACATGTCCTGATAAATGTGGAACGGTTTTGGAGAGTGTAGGCGAAATTTGATTTTCAGCATTTCAGTATCGTAATGATGTTCCGCGAGTTAAACTCGTCAGGTAAAGCGAGGCAGGGAATAAAATCGATGCTCTGATGCGTGCGTAAATTTTTGCTTTTTTCGCCCCGCCATTACTGCCGAAGCATGCGTATTTTAATAGCATTCTATATCGGTGTCATATGTTGATGTGAACTGGAGGCGAACTACATAATTCAACTCGGTAGGTGTTCCGGGACATTAAACAATGTTAAATATAAAATAATTACAATTAGGCAGCCAGCTACAAGTTTCATCAGTAGTTGCGCACTACAACGAAAAATTCAGAATGTGAAAGCATGCAAAGAAATGCGGAAAATATAAACCTGTATTTCAGCAGCAATGGTGATGAAGTGTTAGTCCTCGCTCATGATCAGTTGTGCACTACCGTAAAAATAAACTTCTGGGTAAAATTCTTTCCTCGTAATTCTTTATTTTTGGACTAGATTACTACAGTAATGTTGACAGTGACTCAGGCAGAGTCANGTGCACTACCGTAAAAATAAACTTCTGGGTAAAATTCTTTCCTCGTAATTCTTTATTTTTGGACTAGATTACTACAGCAATGTTGACAGTGACTCAGGCAGAGTCATTCTAAGTATCTTAAAGAATGTGTGGGTCCTAAAGTTTTCAATATTGGCAAATGAAATTGGTTTATTCTGGTTTCACGCTTATGGAAATAATAATAAGTACAATAGGTTACCAAATATTCGTAATAAACTTCAATTCACGCGCTCGGCATATGAATACTAACTGGTTATAATATAAACAGACGATTTTACTTTTTTCACGTGGCGGGACCGCGGTGGCTGAGCGGTTAGCCTGCTCGCCTCCCACCAAGGCGAACCGGCTTCAATCCCCTACCAGGTCACTCCCGGATTTCCGCACATGGGAATCGTGCTGGACGAGCCCATGGTCGGCGGTTTTTCTCGGGGATCACCCGTTTCCCCGTCCTTTCATTTCGGCGCTGCTCCAAACTCACCTCAATCACCCTCGTCGGCTCTGAAGACCTCGCTGTTAAGAGCCACCTAAATCTCTTCACTCACTTTTTCACGTGGCGGGAGAAGACACGAAGCATAAGGAATAAACAACGCAGGACTTTAAAAATGGTTTAACTACGAACCTGCTACACTCAGAATCTGATCATCGGTGACGAGATTGTTGGGGCAAATTAGTGCTTCCGAAGACAAGACTACTGTGCGGTGCTTCGCCGGTATGTATCGTAGTATAATGGGGAAGATAACCAGGAAGAAAATCTTTGATAGCTGAAAAAATTCTTCAGCCTTCTAAGAATCGATGTTGGGATCTTCGGCTCACGTGTCCTTAACATTGTATCAGGCAGACAAATTAGTCCCAGACATGCACTTAAAACAGTTTGCTTTACCATTATTCCTCAGAGACGTATATATTTGCTTTCAGATTGTTGCCTTAAAAAAATTGCCAGCTTACGGTNTGCTTTACCATTATTCCTCAGAGACGTATATATTTGCTTTCAGATTGTTGCCTTAAAAAAATTGCCAGCTTACGGTTAGAGGGGTCCTGGGTTCAACCCGGGGTAGGACTCATGTTTTTGCTCTATTAATTGTGTGACATAAAACCGATATATTAAAGAAACAACAAAAGTGCTTTCTCCTACATTTCCAACCACAGCAAACCAACTACTTTTAATATAACTTCGTATCACTTGAACAATTAAATTTTTAACAAGTGCGTAGTACCGGCAAAAGAACATACTACATCCAAAACGTGTTCGGTAAAAAAAAAGAAGATAAAATACAAACTAATTGAAAACGTACTTCATTGAGTAACTTAAGATGTACAAATACGGCATCACACCACAACTGGGTAGCTTTAGTACACCGATGCTTATTGAGGCCTGTATAGTGGCCAAATAGTCAGAGGCAACGAATAAGTGGTTTATACATTCACATGACTACACGGTACCAATTACAATATATGTTTTTACCTAAACAACATGAAAACTGCAATTAAATTAGTGGCCTATCTACAACGAAGTATTTATAGAATTTTGTGTTGGCAAACTACGGTACATCTGTCTTTTAAGCAAAACATTGTAATGGATCTCGTTGTGACGGAATGTTCTTCGTTACATTTTTCATATGTCTACATTTCGGGTTTCACATGATTGTGGCGCAATATTTTTGCCTGTCATCTGAAAGTGTTTTGGTTTTAGTTTTGATGCTCGTGAGAAAGGATATTTGCGAAATGTAAGAGAGAATCCTGTTCCACTCAGATGTCAGTGGACGAAGAATGGATCACTTGTGTACCGCCTATTTGTGCTCCTACTTGTACAGTATTAATGCTTTGCCGGTTGCAGTATGAAGGCTCTTAAGAGAATTGTTTCGCGCCAAAACGGGAGTTTATTTCCAACTTGTTGGAAATTATGAAATTACTTAAAAGGTTCTTGATCAGCCTTGTTGCCACCATTCTTGTTCAACGTGGTTTTAGGTTTCTTGATGCGGGGTTCGCGGCGAGGGAAGTAACGTGTGTGTGTATATATATATATACACACACACGCACACATACACACACACGCTGGGAGAGCTCGATGAGTTCCAACTGATGGAGANTATATATATATATACACACACACGCACACATACACACACACGCTGGGAGAGCTCGATGAGTTCCAACTGATGGAGAAAATGCTTACCAGCTACTGCGATGAACGTGAAAGATGTCTGCCCGAGATAATAAGTATTCGATTGGAGCTTTAATAGTGTTACGATGATATTGTGGAGAATTAGTTGCGCGAAATTGAGTGGTGTCTTTAGATTAATGATAACGCTACAAAATCATCAGATTTTGAGGTACTTGTATGCCTTTTGATGCAGGAATGCATTTCTGTTACTTCAGGGCACGATTGAGGAATGTTACTTCTCGGGACAGAGTCCGTGCAGTAGAGATATGGAGGCGGGCCTGGTACACTGACAGAAGGATAGGTATTTCGTGATGATTGCACTCGGAGATTACCTCTATGAAGGAGAAAGTGTGTGAGATGGTGTGGACCATAGAGAGATACCTACATCTGAGAGGTTCTATGGTTAGGGGAGTACCCTCGGCTCGCTACTGACGGGGATGCTGTGTTAGCTGTTGTGTGCGCAAGTACGAAAGTAACTTATACGTTGGGTTGAAGGATCTCTCACCCTCAGTTTACAATATATATATATGTTTGTCACATAAATTAAATATAGTTTTGGGAGATCATGCTGTATATTATACATGAAAGTTATTTTGTGTCGTGTCTTTTTGAATTTCTTTGTAAACTGTAACATAATTCTGAGTGGCTTGTTGAGAGAACATAGAACATAGAAAAGTGAGAGACACAATTAAATGTTAGAAACTTTACATGTTGAGTGGTTTGTTTAAAGATGGCTTCTCCTCGCTCCTTGCCAATGTGAAAAAAACATTTGGGGTAAAATTAAATTTTTATCTTGTTGTGATTTTGAAATCGTTACTTTCCAACCATTCCTTCTTCAGATTCCTTGGGCGTGATTTGTAGAGGTTGGGAGGTAGTNGATTTTGAAATCGTTACTTTCCAACCATTCCTTCTTCAGATTCCTTGGGCGTGATTTGTAGAGGTTGGGAGGTAGTGGTGGATCCTGAGGTAGGGATACTCACAACGCCTACATTCAATAGCTGATTGGCCAGGAGAAGATAACTATTATTGTGCAAAGTGAATCAATTCATTAAACACTTATCAAACAAGCTTCAGTACTCTTATATAGACTGTTAGTTAAGTTTTTGTCCTGTTGTAATAATAATATTTCTTGANGATTTTGAAATCGTTACTTTCCAACCATTCCTTCTTCAGATTCCTTGGGCGTGATTTGTAGAGGTTGGGAGGTAGTAGTGGATCCTGAGGTAGGGATACTCACAACGCCTACATTCAATAGCTGATTGGCCAGGAGAAGATAACTATTATTGTGCAAAGTGAATCAATTCATTAAACACTCATCAAACAAGCTTCAGTACTCTTATATAGACTGTTAGTTAAGTTTTTGTCCTGTTGTAATAATAATATTTCTTGAATGCATGGCTGTAGAAAGTCTTGCCCAACATCTTATTTACCAAGATAGGTCAAACCGTGTCATCTATTTTCATTCACTAACTATTTCCAATAATGTATACATTTGGCCCTCTGAAGATGATTAGCTCTCACCTGAGTGAGGGCGCTGTTTAATTGGGTCCCATAGGTTGCAATTGTGGCTGAAGACTTGACATTTTATGAGTACCTGCGATAGAGCAGTGACCAAATCTAATGGTGGAAGAAATTGAAGTCGTCGGGGAAAATCCAGCGACTATCGGGTAGGTCAGCCCGCAAGACGTAAGACAAAGTAAACTGAATTTCGTCTTCCGGGCATGTCTCCAACGCTGAATTGCCCATCACCATCAGAACTGTCATAACCACATGGTCAAAAGTAAACAGGATGTTTATTTAACCAACAGATCCCAATTTTTATTTTTAAAAAATATTTCATGCAACTTGAAAGTATTCTGTTTGCATCAGAACTCAGTTAGGGGATATGTAAAATCACTTAAAAGCTCGTTTTTGTATAAATGTGTTGAATCCTACAATCCAAACCATGTTGTGATAGTGTTTTCCAATGTCAAAATAGTAGTCCGAGTTGATATGGGGAGACTGTGCATGCCGGTTGCACAGTAATAATCTCTGTATCGCAACATGGAACGGCTGTTATTCCATTAAAACTGTGGAAGATAAGTGGCTTCAACTGTGGTTAACACAATGTTCACATAACTACGTTCTTTAATACGTTAGTTAATTTCTTCTGACCAAGGTGTAGTGAAACTTCGATTTAAATAATATAAAATTTTGTACAAGCGGACGTGAACAAATGGCACCTCACTGTCTAAACATGTTATTTTGACAGTTCTCAAGGTAATTCGTGATCCATAGTTGAGGATATGTGTGGAAGACGAAAATAAGTGTATCTTATCTTCAATTTCTGTTTGGAATACAGAGATTGGTTACTACGCAACTGGCATGCGCATTCTACCCAGATATTTATTTCCTCTGCAGGTCCATCGGTGAAAGAATCCGGATCATCGTGAAGGGAAAGTTGGTTTGCTAACCGTACGACCATCCAGATCTCCTCTTGTATTTCATGCTTGTAGAGGCTGTTCACGATAAAGTTAAGCACTAGTGAAGTGAACGTTTTGAAAAATATCACAGCCCATAGCTACCGTTTACGATGAAGTCAGCACTTTCGACATCAACTTTTGAAAAAAAAAAAAAAGTTACCGCTCCTACCGGCATATATTTTAATGGAAATGCTGACTGACATGCGCCCTGCAAAGTTGGTAACGACGGAGAAAAAGTAGTTCCATTTTTAACGTTTAATTAAATGTGTTAGGTAAAAATTTGTGAATTATGAAATCATTTAATTTACTTTCTGTTTTTNCATTTTTAACGTTTAATTAAATGTGTTAGGTAAAAATTTGTGAATTATGAAATCATTTAATTTACTTTCTGTTTTTTAAGGCATTTAAGTGTAAGAATCAGCAAATTTGTAAAATGTTTACTTTTAAATAATTTCATAAGTTTACTTAACCAACGCATGAATAAGTGATCAGGCCCCCAACAATGTTAAATGTACATTATGTGGAATAATACACAATGTGCATAAAAGTGGATCTTAAGCAGAGCTTTAAAAAAATCTCAGTTTACAATGAACAGCCTTTGCCTTTCATAATGGCGTGCAGGCTCCTGATTAAGTTGGCAGCAAATTAGTAAAAGTAGTTCTNAATGAACAGCCTTTGCCTTTCATAATGGCGTGCAGGCTCCTGATTAAGTTGGCAGCAAATTAGTAAAAGTAGTTCTGAGCCATAACTGTGTGTTACGAGTGTAATGTTTGCATTTGTGGCTACTGAAATTAGTGTTCTTGTTTTATGCACATACAAGCATGAATTCGCAAATTACTTACACATTTATTTTCCTAAAAATTCCATGTATTTAATTGGATGATGCTTGAATAAATTGGGACGGTCCATGACAATGATAATCTGACATATATCGGAATGATACACAGTAAAGGATATCGTAAGCAGGGTTTTCAATAGTGCTCAATTAACCGCGAACAGTTTATAACAAAGTAATATATGTCAGAAGTTGTTTGCCGATGCGCACCTGTGGCCGTGGCTGATGATCGTCGTCATCGTCGTCCTCCGAGTCTCCCTCGTGGCTGCCGTAACTGGCGTCGTCGTCGTCGCAGGGCTCGCCGTCGTCGCTCGTCCAGGTGCACCCGTCTGGCTGGCTGCACGCGCCGCTCCGCATGTCCCCTGCAGACACACGCCACCGTCAGCACGTCACATCGCAGTGGGCTGGCCTAGCCACAGNCATTTTTAACGTTTAATTAAATGTGTTAGGTAAAAATTTGTGAATTATGAAATCATTTAATTTACTTTCTGTTTTTAAGGCATTTAAGTGTAAGAATCAGCAAATTTGTAAAATGTTTACTTTTAAATAATTTCATAAGTTTACTTAACCAACGCATGAATAAGTGATCAGGCCCACAACAATGTTAAATGTACATTAGGTGGAATAATACACAATGTGCATAAAAGTGGATCTTAGGCAGAGCTTTAAAAAAATCTCAGTTTACAATGAACAGCCTTTGCCTTTCATAATGGCGTGCAGGCTCCTGATTAAGTTGGCAGCAAATTAGTAAAAGTAGTTCTGAGCCATAACTGTGTGTTACGAGTGTAATGTTTGCATTTGTGGCTACTGAAATTAGTGTTCTTGTTTTATGCACATACAAGCATGAATTCGCAAATTACTTACACATTTATTTTCCTAAAAATTCCATGTATTTAATTGGATGATGCTTGAATAAATTGGGACGGTCCATGACAATGATAATCTGACATATATCGGAATGATACACAGTAAAGGATATCGTAAGCAGGGTTTTCAATAGTGCTCAATTAACCGCGAACAGTTTATAACAAAGTAATATATGTCAGAAGTTGTTTGCCGATGCGCACCTGTGGCCGTGGCTGATGATCGTCGTCATCGTCGTCCTCCGAGTCTCCCTCGTGGCTGCCGTAACTGGCGTCGTCGTCGTCGCAGGGCTCGCCGTCGTCGCTCGTCCAGGTGCACCCGTCTGGCTGGCTGCACGCGCCGCTCCGCATGTCCCCTGCAGACACACGCCACCGTCAGCACGTCACATCGCAGTGGGCTGGCCTAGCCACAGCTGCTGAGCCCCGGCATTACGATCACTTCGCGTCTCACGTGACGCGTAACACGTTCGCGTAACCCGACTGCACCTTCACTAATGTGTTTCGAGCAGATCTCTCACGACTATTTCACGCAATTTCCACGTTAAGGAAAAGCTTACCAATGTGATACGTAATACGTGACTCTCCACCACGTGATCNCTATTTCACGCAATTTCCACGTTAAGGAAAAGCTTACCAATGTGATACGTAATACGTGACTCTCCACCACGTGATCTCGCTGGCCAGTCACAATAGGGACGATGTTGTGTTTTGTTTGCTTTTCATGTGTTTGTTTTTAATTTAAGTGATGATGTCTGCTCACGTTTTTTGAAATGAGGACGAAAGAGTCATAAACGTTAGGCAGCGATAGTTTTTTTTTATTCGTAAATATTTAAGGAACTTTTGCCGCAGTTAATTGATTATNTCATAAACGTTAGGCAGCGATAGTTTTTTTTTATTCGTAAATATTTAAGGAACTTTTGCCGCAGTTAATTGATTATATTTCTCACAAATGTAGAAATGCTTGCATGAAAGGGAGAATTTTTTCGCGAATCATCATAATATACCGCCCAAAATACCACGTTTTACGTACATGCGATGCGTGTTACGTGTAGTCATCAGAAACCCGACCTAAACCCCTTTCATTCTCGTCAANCACGTTTTACGTACATGCGATGCGTGTTACGTGTAGTCATCAGAAACCCGACCTAAACCCCTTTCATTCTCGTCAATACCTCTATGTTTCATCCCTGGGGTACAGTAGTTTAGGTTTACGTTTGCAGCAGTCAGTCTACTTGCCTCCCACCACGGCGAACCGGGCTCGATTCCCGGTGGGGTCACCGAGACTTTCTCATGAAGGAAACTTGACGGACGTTGCTGTTGACCAGCGGAGTTTCACGGGTACTCCCGCTTCTCCCGCCCATGCAATCCGCCGTTGGTCCACACTGAGAGAAATGTTCGTTCCAGCCAACATTTGCAGCAAATGGCCAAACAAATATGTGAGTTGCTCCAATAAAATATTTGGTTTAGTAAACAAATCTCGGTAAGCAACAACATTATTTTGTTCACCTAACAAAACACGTACTTGAGTTTTAAAAACCTCTTTATNAACAAATCTCGGTAAGCAACAACATTATTTTGTTCACCTAACAAAACACGTACTTGAGTTTTAAAAACCTCTTTATAGGGCCAATAAAATTTGACTGTAAGCAAAACAATTACTTGGATCAACTGTAGTTATTTGTTTGGGCATATTCAAATGTATGTATTTGTTGCTCAGACACACCTATTTCTCTGTAAGTATTCACCTCACTTCACCCTCACAGCGTCCTCCCTAGTAATAAAGGTTACGTCCCGCCATAAGGAAGCATTCCGAAGGCGATGGAAAATAGCATGAACAAGATTCATATGTGTTCTGTTTCCTCAGAATTTTAAGCGGTAGCTATTTGGACTTTAATATAGCATTCTGTTCAGAGAAGATACAGCATTGTCTGTCGTTATAATTTAAAACACTTTTATAGAAGGAAAAACATCGCAAAAGAGGGCTACTTACAGCGTTTTTCGGTGACTTTGGCATTTTTCATAAACAACATTCATGTTTCCATAACCAAACTTATGAATTGGCAACAAAATATAGACTTTCATTTCTGCCCCGAAAAAAAGATTTACATCGAAATATTGCAGATTTTTTTTATTGTAATAGACACGAGTTCTTACAATGAAACCCACATGACAACTAGGAAGGGGACCTTGAGCACAGTCCAACACCTCTCAACTCAACTACGTTCCACGTGCTCCTTGTGTTTACACGTGCGCTTCAAGGCCGCGCTACAGTAAGTATAGTCTATTCGCGGTTTCTTCACACTTCTTGAACATAATTTTTGCAAAATCACGCCATGTATGACGTGTTTGGTTGTGTCCCAAATATGTCACGTATTACAAGCGTTTTGTACTTCTGTTAATATAAAAGTATTTTAATTATTTTACATAAATTTCTGCATAAATAATAATGATTCACTTAGACCTAACTAATATTAATAAAGCAGAGAGGAAATAGGTATGTTGGCAATGCTCAGTAAGAAATAGTTATCATGCAAAATATTATTAAACTGAGTGCGCACGAATGCGGTGTGTTGTACCTTTGGTGTAATTTTCTACATTTGGTTAAGCTTTGTTTGCATGAGGCGGAGGAATAGCCTGAAAGTAGAACTTTAGCAGGGCTTCAGAAAAGTTTGAAGTAGTCATTAATGGACTATACCTTACAACCCAACACCGGACACACTCTGCCTATTTTAGCATGAAGAAGACTGTAAACCACATCCACTCGCATCAGATGCCTGAAAATTCGGTAAGAATTCGCATTTCTCACTGCTAATTATGACACATTTTCTCAGTCAATTAGTAAATATGAAGAGATGACTTTCTGGAAATTTGTTCTTGGTATTATTATGCATGCAAACATACATTTCAATTTCAAGCAAATCACGCAGGGTTTATTAAATAAATATATGTCTGCCGAGTGTTCTGTATGAGGATGTTAACTATTTGGCTAAACAGAGAATAAATGTTTGAGATTTAAAAATATTTACTATCAAGATTTCTGTAATACAGTAAATTATTATATCACAGTCACGCCATTACCGATAATTTTTGTTTAGCGCATAAAACCAAGAAAATTACAGAAAAAACGCGTACAATAATAATAGAAACAAAACTCGATATCCTTGAACGCAAACCTCAGACACTAATACACTGTCATCCGGCCAGTCTCCTTATGCATCGGAATGCCTTGCCATCAATAAGAAAGCCATGATTGAGAAATTGAAAGCCAAAGAAAGGGCAATTTTGAGGAAAATATTGGGTCCAGTCAAAGACAATGGTGAATATAGAATGTGGCACAACCAGGAGTTATATACATATGTGCAAACGATAACTGACGTGATGCGTAAAAGGAGGATTGCTTTTTATGGACACGTAATTCGAATGAGTTCTATAAGACTGACCAATCGCATCTTCACCTTCTTCCAAGACAAACAGATGAAGGGGGCCTTGTTCAGTGAAGTGGAAAAAGAACTACAGGAGATTGAAATCTCATCTGAAGACATCATGGAGCGTGACTCAGTAAAGAAGAAACTTCTAAAACACCAGGGTTTCCAATCAAAGCCGAAGCTGGAAACAGAAAAGGCGTGGACTAAGGAGATAAAGGAGTGACACTGGCTACGCTTGAAGGAATTGTGGGTGGGCAAATGTTAAAGCCAGAAGGAAGCAGTTGAAGTGACGTGGTCCTTAGTTTGTCGAAACGGAAACAATCATAAATAAATAAAATAAGAAGAGCTATTTTGAGTATATGAATGTCCACGTTCGTTTGTTTGATCACTAGTTTGAGAATTTTTGTTACGTTTTCTTTGAGAATACAGAAGTCTCTGTACACCGTTTAAATATCTGCTAAGAACTGCTAATATTGGCTAGTTTTAATTTTTATTTATTTTTAATTCTTAGTTTCAATTTTTATCTATTCCATGTTTTCAATACATTGCGGCGCACAATATACTCTGTAAGAGCGTATAACCTAAATAATAGTTCGATGTATCACTCAACCTCGCTGTAAGAATGACTGAAAAAGGAATCACCAGAGAACCGTACTGTCCTAATTGTTGTCAATAGTGAATCTAAATTTCTAATTATGAACCGAGGAGTCATAGCAAACTATAAATACTATAACGTGATTTAAAAATTTTTAATTTATTGCTGAAAGAAGAACTGTGATTGTAGACGAAGAAATGTAAATAAAGATACCGTTAACTGTACACTTTTTGTATACAAACTTTTTGAAACGATAGCGTTTATGGAAAAAGAATTAATGTAATAATGTAATGGTGAAAAGAGCAGAGACTATAGTTATGATTGTCAAAGATATTTACCAAAATCTAAATAAACTCAAGAAAAGTACCTAATCATTAATTTGGGTGGATTATGAGCGGGAAGAGTAAGTACAGGACGTGGATTTGTCAAGCCAGGAAACATATTCAACAGCTATGGGAAAAGAGTAGATCCCAACTATCCCAAGTGTTTAAGATACTTAAAAATACTCATTTCAAAATGCTTTGTTTACATTATGGGGTGAAATTATGGGCAAAGTGTGTAATATGCCGAGGGAATGAAAATAACTTCGCATCTGTGTTCAAAGCTTACAGCAGGCAAACTGAGGAGAGAAATTATTTTACCAAATTTAGGGTGGAAATGGGAAGCTAATATGAACCTCGAAGGTTGCACAAGACCCTTTTTGGATAGATTACTGACGGGTGACTTCAGGAGACTCATACGCTGAACATGTAAATAGTAATGACACGAGGAAAACTATGAGGATACCCCTGTTTTTAACCGTTGATTCTCTGGAAATTATGAAAGATGGACGTCCTGCTATCTACAGGTTTAAGAACGGAAAAGCTCCAGGACACAACAGGCTATGGACAGAGATGATAAAAAGCGTTGATGAAGACGAAATATTCCAATTTAAGCATTATTTTACTAGATAGGTAAATGACTTATTCCGATTGTAAAAGGTGTTTGGAGTCGTTATAACTGTGTACAGAGTGCTGTAAAGTACTCATTAGAAGTCACCTCGTAGAGACCATCGGAATTTCTTGTTATTTGAGCAAAGTCGATAAACAACTAGCAAGCAGGCACCTCACTGGAGCATCATATACCGAAGACTCACTAAACGTAAATCAATACAGCTTTAGGAAAAGTAAATATTCGTACAGGTTGATGATTCGGCAGGGATAAGTTAAAAGAGGTTAATAATGGTGTTATTATTATATGTTGAAAACGACTTTCACTATTCCTAGTGACCGAAGGTGATGTATAAAAGTATAAAAATAAAGAAAGTAATTGCCATAAAGTAGTATTAGTGGTACCGGATACAGCACTTTATAGAGGTTAGACATGTCCACAAATAACATTTATCAAGTTATACAGTAGATTTGCAAATTAATTACGTATATTCCTTGGGTTCGATGCTGAAACCAATGAACGTCGTTTTTTTGCGTATTTTTGGAGCTTTGATTGTCATCCAAATGTGGTGTATATAAATATGTACATTGGCAACTGATTAGTTCAGTATTTATAAAATCAAGACTGGTGTTGTAAAACAATATTCAAGAAATAGTACAAAACATAACAATGATACAACATGGTTAATCTAACTTCCTCAATCGATAAAGGTAAGTTCATAATATAAAAGAGCACATTTTAGCTAACTCAGACTATTCACTGGTACATGACTACAGTATAGTAGGGCCTCTCAGAAAGGGTATTTAGTGAATAGTAATAAGGATTAAATCTGTATGACTGCCTACAAAAAATCCTGGAAGTCAGAGGAAGTTTCGAAGGAAACAGATGATGCTAAACACTTAGGTGGTGCAGTTTTTAGCTGCACATGGAAACTATAAGGCCAACGCTGCATTCTTTTAAACTTGTTGATTCACTGATGCATGGCTCATGTATAACAGCCAACTTTATAGAAAACACATTCTGAGAGTGTCTANGAAACTTGTTGATTCACTGATGCATGGCTCATGTATAACAGCCAACTTTATAGAAAACACATTCTGAGAGTGTCTAAAACTGATGACTTTAGTGTATGTCTGCTAGAGTAGATGCAGAAAAAAGTGTACATTTCGTAGAAGGATCACTGATGAATGACTCCCTTCTGGTAAGGAACACTTTGCCTCATGAATCGGCTAGATGTTTGAAGAGAATGACTATTGGACGCACTCTAAAACAGCAAAAAATCTGATGATGTGTTGTGAAAGAGTGTCACAAGTTCTTGACTGCATGGACAATGGATANACTCTAAAACAGCAAAAAATCTGATGATGTGTTGTGAAAGAGTGTCACAAGTTCTTGACTGCATGGACAATGGATATGCTGGGAGGGGAAATGCCGGCTGCCACACAATCAGGCTCCTTAGTTGGCTTCGTCTCCACTACACCAGAGCGGGACATGTTAACTGTACCTAGTGGAAGATATCAAATGGCCACTCGCTNGTTGGCTTCGTCTCCACTACACCAGAGCGGGACATGTTAACTGTACCTAGTGGAAGATATCAAATGGCCGCTCGCTGCTTAAGATGGTGGATGCGTAGACTTCCCCGCCTTCCCCTGCTGTCTGACCACCCGGTAACGTCATACGTACCTTAATTCGTCGGAACTGATCGAGAAGTTCGACAAATATGCATGTTTATGACAGACTGTTCCAGAAGTGACGCAAGAACGTTTGAAAATAAGGATTTGTAAGAGACTGTTATTGAAAGGGCGCATGAGGGATAAAACTAAGTATAAATAGTGTGCAGAGAGGCCGAACTGGGAGAGACGGCCAGCTNATTGAAAGGGCGCATGAGGGATAAAACTAAGTATAAATAGTGTGCAGAGAGGCCGAACTGGGAGAGACGGCCAGCTCATTACTTAAGATAAGTATTTTGCTTGTTCGATAGCTTTGTGATTATATGTTCTTATGATTGCTGTTAAATTTTTTAACGTAGGTTTTATGGAGTAATTGTTAGGTAAAAAACGTTTTAATACAAATCTCGGTAAGCAACAACATTATTTTGTTCACCTAACAAAACACGTACTTGAGTTTTAAAAACCTCTTTATCGGGCCAATAAAATTTGACTGTAAGCAAAACAATTACTTGGATCAACTGTAGTTATTTGTTTGGGCATATTCAAATGTATGTATTTGTTGCTCAGACACACCTATTTCTCTGTAAGTATTCGCCTCACTTCACCCTCACAGCCTCCTCCCTAGTAATAAAGGTTACGTCCCGCCATAAGGAAGCATTCCGAAGGCGATGGAAAATAGCATGAACAAGATTCATATGTGTTCTGNGCCTCCTCCCTAGTAATAAAGGTTACGTCCCGCCATAAGGAAGCATTCCGAAGGCGATGGAAAATAGCATGAACAAGATTCATATGTGTTCTGTTTCCTCAGAATTTTAAGCGGTAGCTATTTGGACTTTAATATAGCATTCTGTTCAGAGAAGATACAGCATTGTCTGTCGTTATAATTTAAAACACTTTTATAGAAGGAAAAACATCGCAAAAGAGGGCTACTTACAGCGTTTTTCGGTGACTTTGGCATTTTTCATAAACAACATTCATGTTTCCATAACCAAACTTATAAATTGGCAACAAAATATAGACTTTCATTTCTGCCCCGAAAAAAAGATTTACATCGAAACATTGCAGATTTTTTTTTATTGTAATAGACACGAGTTGTTACAATGAAACCCACATGACAACTAGGAAGGGGACCTTGAGCACAGTCCAACACCTCTCAACTCAACTACGTTCCACGAGCTCCTTGTGTTTACACGTGCGCTTCAAGGCCGCGCTACAGTAAGTATAGTCTATTCGCGGTTTCTTCACACTTCTTGAACATAATTTTTGCAAAATCACCCCCTGAATGTCGTGTTTGGTTGTGTCCCAGATATGTCACGTATTACAAGCGTTTTGTACTTCTGTTAATATAAAAGTATTTTAATTATTTTACATAAATTTCTGCATAAATAATAATGATTCACTTAGACCTAACTAATATTAATAAAGCAGAGAGGAAATAGGTATGTTGTCAATGCTCAGTAAGAAATATTTATCATGCAAAATATTATTAAACTGAGTGCGCACGAATGCGGTGTGGTGTACCTTTGGTGTAATTTTCTACATTTGGTTAAGCTTTGTTTGCATGAGGCGGAGGAATATCCTGAAAGTAGAACTTTAGCAGGGCTTCAGAAAAGTTTGAAGTAGCCATGAATGGACTATACCTTACAACCCAACACCGGACACTCTCTGCCTATTTTAGCATGAAGAAGACTGTAAACCACATCCACTCGCATCAGATGCCTGAAAATTCGGTAAGAATNACTCTGCCTATTTTAGCATGAAGAAGACTGTAAACCACATCCACTCGCATCAGATGCCTGAAAATTCGGTAAGAATTCGCATTTCTCACTGCTAATTATGACACATTTTCTCAGTCAATTAGTAAATATGAAGAGATGACTTTCTGGAAATTTGTTCTTGGTATTATTATGCATGCAAACATACATTTCAATTTCAAGCAAATCACGCAGGGTTTATTAAATAAATATATGTCTGCCGAGTGTTCTGTATGAGGATGTTAACTATTTGGCTAAACAGAGAATAAATGTTTGAGATTTAAAAATATTTACTATCAAGATTTCTGTAATACAGTAAATTATTATATCACAGTCACGCCATTACCGATAATTTTTGTTTNAATATTTACTATCAAGATTTCTGTAATACAGTAAATTATTATATCACAGTCACGCCATTACCGATAATTTTTGTTTCGCGCATAAAACCAAGAAAATTACAGAAAAAACGCGTACAATAATAATAGAAACAAAACTCGATATCCTTGAACACAAACCTCAGACACTAATACACTGTCATCCGGCCAGAGTCTCCTTATGCATCGGAATGCCTTGCCATCAATAAGAAAGCCATGACTGAGAAATTGAAAGTCAAAGAAAGGGCAATGTTGAGGAAAATATTGGGTCCAGTCAAAGACAATGGTGAATATAGAATGTGGCACAACCAGGAGTTATATACATATNGTTGAGGAAAATATTGGGTCCAGTCAAAGACAATGGTGAATATAGAATGTGGCACAACCAGGAGTTATATACATATGTGCAAACGATAACTGACGTGATGCGTAAAAGGAGGATTGCTTTTTATGGACACGTAATTCGAATGAGTTCTATAAGACTGACCAATCGCATCTTCACCTTCTTCCAAGACAAACAGATGAAGGGGGCCTTGTTCAGTGAAGTGGAAAAAGAACTACAGGAGATTGAAATCTCATCTGAAGACATCATGGAGCGTGACTCAGTAAAGAAGAAACTTCTAAAACACCAGGGTTTCCAATCAAAGCCGAAGCTGGAAACAGAAAAGGCGTGGACTAAGGAGATAAAGGAGTGACACTGGCTACGCTTGAAGGAATTGTGGGTGGGCAAATGTTAAAGCCAGAAGGAAGCAGTTGAAGTGACGTGGTCCTTAGTTTGTCGAAACGGAAACAATCATAAATAAATAAAATAAGAAGAGCTATTTTGAGTATATGAATGTCCACGTTCGTTTGTTTGATCACTAGTTTGAGAATTTTTGTTACGTTTTNAGAAGAGCTATTTTGAGTATATGAATGTCCACGTTCGTTTGTTTGATCACTAGTTTGAGAATTTTTGTTACGTTTTATTTGAGAATACCGAAGTCTCTGTACACCGTTTAAATATCTGCTAAGAACTGCTAATATTGGCTAGTTTTAATTTGTATTTATTTTTAATTCTTAGTTTCAATTTTTATCTATTCCATGTTTTCAATACATTGCGGCGCACAACATACTCTGTAAGAGCGTATAACCTAAATAATAGTTCGATGTATCACTCAACCTCGCTGTAAGAATGACTGAAAAAGGAATCACCAGAGAACCGTACTGTCCTAATTGTTGCCAATAGTGAATCTAAATTTCTAATTAGGAACCGAGGAGTCATAGCAAACTATAGATACTATAACGTTATTTAAAAATTTTTAGTTTATTGCTGAAAGAAGAACTGTGATAGTAGACGAAGAAATGTAAATAAAGATACCGTTAACTGTACACTTTTTGTATACAAACTTTTTGAAACGATAGCGTTTATGGAAAAAGAATTAATGTAATAATGTAATGGTGAAAAGAGCAGAGACTATAGTTATGGTTTTCAAAGATATTTACCAAAATCTAAATAAAATCAAGAAAAGTACCTAATCATTAATTTGGGTGGATCATGAGCGGGAAGAGTAAGTACAGGACGTGGATTTGTCAAGCCAGGAAACATATTCAACAGCTATGGGAAAAGAGTAGATCCCAACTATCCCAAGTGTTTAAGATACTTAAAAATACTCATTTCAAAATGCTTTGTTTACATTATGGGGTGAAATTATGGGCAAAGTGTGTAAGATGCCGAGGGAATGAAGATAACTTCGCATCTGTGTTCAAAGCTTACAGCAGGCAAACTGAGGAGAGAAATTATTTTACCAAATTTAGGGTGAAAATGGGAAGCTAATATGAACCTCGAAGGTTGCACAAGACCCTTTTTGGATAGATTACTGACGGGTGACTTCAGGAGACTCATACGCTGAACATGTAAATAGTAATGACACGAGGAAAACTATGAAGATACCCCTGTTTTTAACCGTTGATTCTCTGGAAATTATGAAAGATGAACGTCCTGCTATCTACAGGTTTAAGAACGGAAAAGCTCCAGGACACAACAGGCTATGGACAGAGATGATAAAAAGCGTTGATGAAGACGAAATATTCCAATTTAAGCATTATTTTACTAGATAGGTAAATGACTTATTCCGCTTGTAAAAGGTGTTTGGAGTCGTTATAACTGTGTACAGAGAGCTGTAAAGTACTCATTAGAAGTCACCTCGTAGAGACCATCGGAATTTCTTGTTATTTGAGCAAAGTCGATAAACAACTAGCAAGCAGGCACCTCACTGGAGCATCATATACCGAAGACTCACTAAACGTAAATCAATACAGCTTTAGGAAAAGTAAATATTCGTACAGGTTGATGATTCGGCAGGGATAAGTTAAAAGAGGTTAATAATGGCGTTATTATTATATGTTGAAAACGACTTTCGCTATTCCTAGTGACCGAAGGTGATGTATAAAAGTATAAAAATAAAGAAAGTAATTGCCATAAAGTAGTATTAGTGATACCGGATACAGCACTTTATAGAGGTTAGACATGTCCACAAATAACATTTATCAAGTTATACAGTAGATTTGCAAATTAATTACGTATATTCCTTGGGTTCGATGCTGAAACTAATGAACGTCGTTTTTTTGCGTATTTTTGGAGCTTTGATTGTCATCCAAATGTGGTGTATATAAATATGTACATTGGCAACTGATTAGTTCAGTATTTATAAAATCAAGACTGGTGTTATAAAACAATATTCAAGAAATAGTACAAAACATAACAATGATACAACATGGTTAATCTAACTTCCTCAATCGATAAAAGTAAGTTCATAATATAAAAGAGCACATTTTAGCTAACTCAGACTATTCACTGGTACATGACTACAGTAGCCTCTCAGAAAGGGTATTTAGTGAATAGTAATAAGGATTAAATCTGTATGACTGCCTACAAAAAATCCTGGAAGTCAGAGGAAGTTTCGAAGGAAACAGATGATGCTAAACACTTAGGTGGTGCAGTTTTCAGCTGCACATGGAAACTATAAGGCCAACGCTGCATTCTTTGAAACTTGTTGATTCACTGATGCATGGCTCATGTATAACAGCCAACTTTATAGAAAACACATTCTGAGAGTGTCTAAAACTGATGACTTTAGTGTATGTCTGCTAGAGTAGATGCAGAAAAAAGTGTACATTTCGTAGAAGGATCACTGATGAATGACTCCCTTCTGGTAAGGAACACTTTGCCTCATGAATCGGCTAGATGTTTGAAGAGAATGACTATTGGACGCACTCTAAAACAGCAAAAAATCTGATGATGTGTTGTGAAAGAGTGTCACAAGTTCTTGACTGCATGGACAATGGATAAGCTGGGAGGGGAAATGCCGGCTGCCACACAACCAGGCTCCTTATTTGGCTTCGTCTCCACTACACCAGAGCGGGACATGTTAACTGTACCTAGTGGAAGATATCAAATGGCCACTCGCTGCTTAAGATGGTGGATGCGTAGACTTCCCCGCCTTCCCCTGCTGTCTGACCACCCGGTAACGTCATACGTACCTTAATTCGTCGGAACTGATCGAGAAGTTCGACAAATATGCATGTTTATGACAGACTGTTCCAGAAGTGACGCAAGAACGTTTGAAAATAAGGATTTGTAAGAGACTGTTATTGAAAGGGCGCATGAGGGATAAAACTAAGTATAAATAGTGTGCAGAGAGGCCGAACTGGGAGAGACGGCCAGCTAATTACTTAAGATAAGTATTTTGCTTGTTCGATAGCTTTGTGATGATATGTTCTTATGATTGCTGTTAAATTTTTTAACGTAGGTTTTATGGAGTAATTGTTAGGTAAAAAACGTTTTAATAGTCAAAAATGTAAATTCTTTGTAACATTTTATACATAGTTTGAAATGGAAAGTTTTTGTGAAAGTTGTAAATTAATAATGACAGATACTTCGCTATTTGTTAAAAAGGTTTCTATGACTTTTGGAAAAAGTGATGTAAAATGTTTTGGCCCAAAATTAAATGTAAAAACTCAAATTTTTATTTATTTTAATGTTCTTCGGTTTGAATTTTAAAATTACTTTTGAAACCGCTTAAGAATATTGTAAAAAAAACAATGTCATTTCATGTCAGTAATAGTAACAGGTTTAATTTAAATGCATTTTCTTAATTTTTGAATTTTATTTGTTTTTGGGAGATAGTCACCCATCCAGCTTGTGACTATAGCCGGGACAACTTGACTAATATATCGAGTCTATTGTTACTTGTCATCACATCCAACTTTGTAGATGTACGAACGCGTGCACTTGTAAACTACATCCAATTCATTTCTCGTCGTTTTACTGCATAAAATAATCGCTATTCTTACATTTACCATACGGTTTCCTGGGGCTTTATGTTATATGTTAAGTGGAAAACCCAACATAGGGATTTGTTCGGAGCAAGGAATACTACTATAAATGAATGAGAGCTGTCTGTATTTTAATTATTTATTGGGTAACATCGGCGTGCTCCCAGGAGAGCTGATAGTTTTACAGCCCACTGTGAAAATGTATTGGGTAAAGGGTTCGAATAAGAATAAGCCAGGGCCCACCTAACTGTCGGGGAGGAAACAATTCGGTATTAGTACTGGCATAAAATCAATCAATAATGACATGTTACATAATAGAAAATGTAATAGGAGAGAATTACTTTGCGCAACTTGGAGGATATACTATGCTAGGCTTCAGCATGTAAATTGTTTGATAAGGAGGTCACTTCGAATTTGTTCATTATGGACGCCATTGCACAAAGTGAGGGAGTGCCCACCCTCAAGTTTGATGTGGGTGTATATTTTTGTAGCAGTCAAACTTGCTGCGTGTGTGGACTTACGCACAGCAGCCTCCTCCTCCTCCTCCTCGGCGTCCGTTGGGGACGACAACGCATCGCGCCGACTCTTCTCGATGACTCTCCTGAGGAAGATGCTGAAGGCGCTGCCCCACACGCCCTGCAGGTAGTGCAGAGGTGGCTCGCTGAACTTGCCGACCGTCCGTCCCAGGTAGAACTTGTTGCCGAACATATCTGGCTCCATGAACACCGCGTGCTTCAGGAAGCCGATCTGGAGTGGGCTGAACTCGACCCAGTCCTGCCACCACCACCAACCACGTAACTGAGTACATTCCACTGCTTGGGCGAGAAGCAAGCACCATCGGCAATATGAGGCGATATTTCAATATGCAGTGAACTTTTTATGAGTCCGCTGCTGTTGAGTGTCTTGCGCTAGATAAGTGTGGTCTCACAGCTGTATTTTAGAACAAAGTGTGGCTGACTTTACCAACCAAAATAAACATAGGGTTGTTGGGCCAATTAATGGTGTACCATAAGCGTGCAGCCATACGTTCTAGTTTGGCTTCGTCCACCTCACAGCAGCTAATAGACCAATCATAAGAGCCCTGCTTAAAAGTACACTTTGGTCAACGTTTCGTCATAATGAGTTCATAAATCTACATTTTGGGATCTGAAGATTTTCGCAATTTTTGTAGTATTGCGGGCAACTCTCGTTACCAAAATGGATATCAGAAAGAACATGACATTTTTTTAATTGGATAATAAAATTATTTCCTATTCCAACAATTTCAAGGAAAATTTAAGAACATTTATTATAGGAAGCTGTACCACGCCCGAGTTTAATTTGTTTTAAAATGAAATACTTTATGCATTCTAGCACGCATATGCCTAACCTTCAGAAGAATGGTTCAGAATGCACCTTATAAGTAAGTACGTATCTATAATACACACCTTACCATTTATAGTTTGTCTCTCATGAAATTTCGTCTGTTAAGAATTACAAACAGATTGTCCAACAGATTGATTGGCGAAGTAATTGAATGTTGTCAAAAGAGTTGTCGTAAAAAATGCAATTTATTGCTGTATACGTAGGCTATATTATTGGGTTAACAAGCCTTGGGAAGTTAGTAAGAGACACAATACATCCTTAACTTGTACGCATTTATCAGCACAGAGGTATGTGCATATCCGATTGCAATAAGTACTCATTGAAGAGATCAGATTCGATTAAACACTCTTGTTGTTCAGTTAAGGTTTCTTGCACAGTAATTTATATACAAAATTTCGCTGTTTGTATGTTTGAATATGCTGTTACCAAGACAGTTCTCCCATGCTATTTTAAACTTGCTAATTAAACTCTAAAAAATTAGAGTTCATGATACACTGCTTGAAACCCATCCAGATTAAAATGAGCACCAAACCATTTGGTTGCTGACTTGATGCTCCATAAATTGGGTTATGCTGGAGATAATGTATTTGCTTGTTCAATGAGATTCGTAATCACAACTCTCGTCTGTAACCTAGGCTTAAATGGCCTCAGCTGGCAGACAGAGGTTTGAATTTGTTTTACAGTTCACAAATTTTTCATTTTCTCCAAAAGTTCATACATTATGGAGTATCAGTAAATCCTCAGTGAGCTTTATACGATTCAGTTTTTGTAAATTATGTATTATTCTATTACATTTATGCAGCCATCAGAGCACAGACTATCGTTAAAGTGTTCAAAGAAATTACTGCCTGAGCATGTCTCTACGATTGGGCAAGTCCTTTTATGAGTTCGGCACAGACGAGACCAGGTGCACACCTAACAAAATTATTTTTTTATTATTATCAGTTATTTCAGCCAATTGGTTTGATTGTAAATTTTTTATCCTTAGAAGAGTCTCTTGAAATATATGTTTGGTCAGTCGGAATTGGTATTACCAAAGATATTTGGCATTAAACATGCAATTCGCTGATACAAACAACTGTTTTCTAATAACAACACTAATTCCTAGAACACAATATTTATGTTACTCTGTTTCTCACCGTTAAAATACTGTGTCATAAGCATATTAATACTTACACATATTGAAACACACGTTTAAACATAAGCACGCAATTACATAGTTACTTCTAAAATAAAATTTAATCAATTTGCCTTAGTTTAAAGTTTAAAGGAATTCTTCAATGAGATATTTGAGAAAAGAATAAATGTCATATCGTATTCCTTACCTGGTAAACCCTTGCTGAAACATCTTTCTTGATATGCACACACGTGTACAGAGGAAGTGGGGCCAAGCCAGACATAACCTTACTCTTCTGAGAGGAAAGAGTATCATCCTTTCTCTAAAATTAATAAAAATATAACATTACCAGTTACATTAATATTGATGAAAACATGAAATCAGATCACAAAACCAAACAAAATGCAAAATTTGCATATCTTTGTTAAGCTGTGGCCTTATGTTATGGTTGCTAGGTCCTGATTACATCAGAGTAGCTTATTCCTATGATTAAGTTATGCAGGGTTTAATCAACTGCAAGTGACCTAAAAATATTCGTATCTTTTTAAGCCACGTTCATATATTTGGCAGTGAATTGTAGAGGAAAATTTAGTAAACCTCATTTAAAGAAATACATTTAGCTAATATAAATAAATGCATTCAGTCGAATGACAACTTGATGGATGATGTAATATTTACCGTAAATAAAGAAATAGTTTTAAATTTAATTCGAGTAACTTTAAATGCAATAATTAATACAAAACTATTACCCCTTATCCTATCACAAGTGTTGTGTAAGTTAAAAAAGAATAAGGTAAACCGAGGTAGAGTATGTACAATAGAAGTACACGGAGTTTACAAGAGAAGAAAAAGAGAACTCGATACTTGTGCAAGGGATGGGATTCTTAATAAAGAATACAAAATAGATTTACAAAAACCGGCAGTAGCTGAAGTTCAATAAGGAAAAAGGAACTAAATAAATACAACATTTGTTTGCCCTTGCAGAGTTCCAAATACATGCTGAGATTTACTATAAATAATGTGGGTTTGTATATGAAAACTGTATGGAATTGAACATACATTCCTTTTGATAATATATGGAAAACCACGTGAATTAATCCACTTACATCAGTCAGTCAGAATGAAATTTGAATTTATATATATATATATGTGTGTGTGTGTATATATATATATATATATGAGCGGTTACTGCTACCAATACTGTGATATATTGATTGTGTAACGACTGCCTATGCAAATCGTTATGAATATCAGACTGACTGAGAGAATAAGTAACAAGGAGAGAGGTGAGAATAGACGTATTTCGCTCACTGTAAACATGAATCAGTGAAAATGAAGCGCAACAAGCGAAAACTCAGCCACTGAAAGTCTGCTGATTATTACAGTGACCCAGTCCCACTTTTTTTTTTTTTTTTTTTTTTTTTTGTAATTTCCGCTCATTTAAAGAGAATTTGACTACTCATAATCAACTACTGTCACTATACTTAAGTTAATCGCCGAACAGAAGGTGTCATACGACTGAATTTAACTGACACTGGCGTCACTCATTAAAAAAAAAAAACTTTTACAAAATAATAGAGTAACTACTGAACGGAAATTTTATACTGCATTCGTAAATCTGCAATTTTTAGGTGTTGTAACGGTACTGTTTTGAGAACTGCGTCGTTTACAGAAAGGACTTTTGTTAAGTCCACTCATTTCGTCGGGGCTTAACCGGGCTAAATGCTGATGAACATCGAGTATTTGTCACGAGCCTTCTTGTCACTGTAAAGCTTATTTATCGTATTCGTGTTGTCCCCAGAAACGTGGGAAGTGACGTAATTATAGCAAAACTGTTGGCGACGCTTTTTCACATGGTTGCTATCGTTCCTGGACTCATGATACCCACTAATTTCGCTTCTATAACACGTACTACTCCAAGGACGTAAAATAACAAACCATATTGATATTGCACATAATTTTCGAGTAGACTGAGGTCTCTGAATGGAAAGTCAACCGGTTTGGTCCAGCATAATGTTAGGTTAAGTGTGCAAACCGGTTAACTCTTAACAAAAATGTATGATGGCGATAAAAATTCACGTACTTATTTTTATGCTGCTTAAAATCACGGAAATCTTATTTCAATTAATCCGAATCTAAATTCTTTGAGAACCAATATTCAATATAGAGGATTTCCAAACAATTAACAGTTTTATTAGATTTTTCTATCATTCGCAAGGGGCAAGATATTAACGCTACCTAGCATGAAAATATGGCTTGTGAATGTAACTTAAAGACATTTTTTATTTACCACATTCACATGTGATTTAATGAAAACATAGAACTATGTGTAGTACTATACCCTAAAAAACTCATCAGCAGAAAATAAGTTGTAGCGTTGTGGAGCAGAGTTTCCATGATATTAGCAACCATGTTTCAGTGCTATCACGAGAATGTTACGGTATGCATAACAGTTGTAGCTGGGTTATCTTGGACTCCAGCACTATTAGAGAGTAACTTGCACCCTATCAGCCAAATTACGTTCCAGTTACAAATTACTCAGTTGTACGTATAGTTGTTTGGGATTACAACTGTTAACTAAAGAAACACTGAGTNACGTTCCAGTTACAAATTACTCAGTTGTACGTATAGTTGTTTGGGATTACAACTGTTAACTAAAGAAACACTGAGTCGCAAAGAAGACTATATTAAACCTTATACACATAAGAAAGGCAATGGCAGAATGCGCTGTTTCTATTATCACCTACGTTTAATCATTACATAATAATTTAACTGATTGCTGCCATTTTTAAAAATAGGTTTTGAGAATTAAATTATGTGTCGAATGAAACTTAAAATTTCAGCAAATAAAATGCCAAATAACTTAAATTGTTGCTAAAAAAATATCAGCAAAGTGAATGCCAAATAATTTAAATTATATATATTACAAATTAACTTTTATTTATATGCCACGATTTTATACGTAATAGTTTTCCACTGTACATTTTGTGAACATAATTTTTTTTTTAGAAACTTTGTATCATCCAAGTAATTGTGTATATACAAAATGTTCAGAAATTCAGTGTCAAAACTCCAGCCATAGTTTCTTTGAACCAATAGTAATATAAAATCCCTATACGCTTATAACTGGAAACGTATTTTATATCATTAAATTGTATTCAAAATTGAAGCGTACAACGCCTGGAGAACAAGGCTGTGCTATCATGCGTGTAAGACAAGCTGCATACAAGGTAGGTGCGCAACGCTGCGTATGAAATAATTTAGTGTGGTGCGCCTACGAACTATTCAACTTGTCCTACACGCATGATCTCACAACCTTGTTCTCCAGGCATTGTACGCCACATCTTTGAATACAGTTAAATTATTTAAAAAATGCGTTTCCCGATATAAGTTTAGAGGGCTTTGTTTTACTATTTGTACAAAAACTATGTCTGGAGTTTGTGCGCTGAGTTTCCGAACATTCCGTATACGTATCTTATATTTACTATGTAATGTTGTATTTTCAATGTTATCTGTAATATGGCCTACAGCAAAACTTATTTTGACAAGGTCTGTATGGCAGAGCTATTCTTGTGCACCAGATGGTTCAATGAAAACAATTTATAATAAATAGAAAATTAAATAAATAGCAATTATGTTTGCTACGGTATCACAGGAGAACAAGAAAGTAACCAACTAACACTGCCGAGTATGAGGTCTGATATGAGGTGGCCGAACAGGTCGGTGAAGCTGGTGGGCTGGCCAGCTTTCCTCTTCCTCGAAATGTTCTTGAGGTGCGAGGCGACCCTGGATGGGCTGAACACCTTCAGCCAGCCGCCAGTCAGCTTCTCTCGCAGCTCCTGCTGGAACTCCGCAGGACCTTTCTCCGGGAAGTCGGGCTGCGAGTACAGGTCCGACACGTACCTGCAACACACAGCGCCAACTTCAGCACTCGCTATAGTGGTGGTTATGTCGCCAGACCGCCGTTCTAAACGTGCTGTTCCGGCCAACAAAACACTTTTTGTATATGACCAAAAGTAATTTGTTTTACGAAATATTTTGTTGCCCTATCAAAACCAGAAATGAACCAAACTTTACCATGTTTTCTAAAAATATATACACCGGATAACCGGCCCGCGAAACTCAACAGGTTAATTTTATGATGCGCCGTGTGGGGCGCGAAAATGGAGCCACCTGAAATAACTGGTGTCTCGAAAAGGAATGGGACAGAGCCCACGAAAAATATTTCGGCAATCAGAGGAACATTTTGAAAAATGACCCTTANATCTCGAAAAGGAATGGGACAGAGCCCACGAAAAATATTTCGGCAATCAGAGGAACATTTTGAAAAATGACCCTTATTATTCTGCGCGGGTAAATCAGGTGACGTGCGCATGAAGATGTCGACGTACCCTGCAGTGACAACCTGTGAAAATTGCTCCACTTGAAATTATTTGTAACTTACAGAGTATTATGTTCGCTGCAGTTCACGCTTTGTGGCGGATACCTGTGAACAGGTTGTACTTTAAAATTTGCAAAGCGGTTCATATGCACATTTATTACCGAATAATTGAAACCTTTTCACGTGGCTCAAGGATTGGTGTCCTTTCGGCGTTGTAGTTATCTACACTGAAGATCCAAAAAACTGGTATAGGCATGTGTTATGCAAATAACAGAGGTATGGAACCAATCAGAGTAACGCGATGCGGTCGGCAGCTAGATCGGTTACTGCTGCTACAATGGCAGGTTATCAAGATTTAAGTGAGTTTGAACGTGGTATTATGGTCGGCGCACGAGAGATGGGACATAGTATCTCCGAGGTAGCGATGACATTTGGATATTTGCGTACGACCATTTCACGAGTGTACCGTGAATATTGGGAATCCGGTAAAACATCAGATCTTCAACATCGCTGCGGCCGGGAAAAGATCGTGAAAGAACGGGGCAAACGACGACTGACAGGAATCATAAAACGTGACAGACGTGCAACCCTTTCTCAAATTGGCGCAGATTGGATTTGTGGACTGCCCTTTATGATTCATGGTGTGAATTGCCTCCTGGATACCTTCAGATATTAGTCGAGTCCATGCCACGTCGTCTTGCGGCACTTCTGCGTGCTCGGGGGACCCAACACGATATTAGATAGGTGTACCAAGTTTTTTGGCTCTTCAGTTTATTATAAGTAGTTGTTACACTACGCACATAGTTAAGTATTCGACAATTCCATCTACCACGGGTATTTTTGATGGAACTCTAGGGAATAGTAAAATAATTAGTTATGTACAGGTTTCTATTTATCAGGGGCCGCGGTGGTGTCGTAGTCAGACTATTCGCCTACCACCAAGGTGAACCGGGTTCAATTCCCGGCGTGGTGGCTTCCGTATTTTCGCACGAGGGAATCGTGCCGGACGATCCACTGGTCGGCTGGCTTCCCCTGCACTTCCATTCCGGCGCTGTTCCATACGCACCTCGATGTTAAAATGTTAAGTGCCCAAATCTCTTTACGCAATATTTATTATGTACCTCTGCCCCGCATTTCTCACGTTATTGAGGAACAAATCGTCTTCAGGGGTATAGAAATATACGCATAATTTAATGTTCTCATCGTAAGCGGGAAACAAGACGAAAATTAAAACATTGTTACTTTCTAAACTACATATCAGCCAAATAATGTAAATTTACTCAGATCTTCACCGTGCAGAAATTCTGGTTCATTATATGACATATCAACTTTTATTTAAGTCAAGCCAATACGTTCTAATAGGTAAGAGCGTGTACGCATTCAATTTATAGTTTATAGTGGGCCCCGAATAGCATGACCTGAGTCTATGTCCTTTGATACTGAACTTCTGAAGCCAAGCACATAACATTTAGCTATCAATCCACACGTGACTACAAATAAGTGTAATGTTTAAGAAACCAGTGTCTTTGGACATTGCAATTCACTAGAGTTTACTAGGAAACATCTGTAGACCAGTGAAGTCCATATACTGTAATAATTCGTGAACTTTCAGTATTTACTGGTAAACTATTTTCATTGGTTTTTATTTGATTTTCACCAATTTTACGTAACGTTCGCCGTTTATGCCCATATTCCAATTCATACTGAGGATCAGTGTGGAATCGTCACATCAGCGTAAAGCGTTGGAGGCCACTCAGCAACGAGCTCAGGATAGTTACGAATACACAAGTGAAACAACCCCTTCTACCGCGAACTCCAGCAGCACACGACACCAAAATGACGTAACTGGCCTGTAACATGTCCGCCCGCAGTTCGCCAATCGGTGCCTGGTAACTTATTTGGCAGCCGGCAACCCAGCTAATAGGAAATCTTTCGCAACACGCAGTAGCCAATCACGCACAAGGCACATTCCAGAACCTCGGTTAGCCAGTCATCGAATGAGTACGCATACATGAAATGAATCAACAAGTAATTTCGCCTCCGTATACTTACTTATACTGTAATGCGGACTCGTTCATCGTGCGGAGCACACGTGTGATTCAACAAAACAGGCTATTGCTGCTTAACAGCTGTGTTACCACTTTATCAATAAACTTTGAAAACACATCTAAACGTAATCACATATATAATTGTTGACATAAAAATTTTCTCCTACTGTAAGAATTATGTAGTTTCTGTGAAAGATGGTAAATAGAAACGTCAATTTAAGATATGCACCTTATTAAATTTAGTGCTATGATTCATATGTACGTCGTACGAAGGCACTGCCTTAGCTTTTCGAGTGGCGTATCAACAGTTTCCATTATTATGACCACGGCAGTGTATATGAGGCAGAAGAACACGAACAGATTATAGGGTGATACTAAGAACGGCTTGCAGAAGTGCTCAGCCGGAACCAGATATAGGTTATGTTCCTATTAGCCTAAGAGTTTCAATCATTTAATATAGTAAACAATAGAAAATATTCTATGAGAATTGCTGCTTATTTCTCGAGAAGAATGCGCAGAACTTCTAAAGACTTCCGTGCTTGATGGATGTATCCGTAGATAGGCAGAGTGAAATCCAACAGACAAAATAATGCGCAGAAGTCCAAAACGCGTAGGGCGAGTCGGGAGAGTTCATTGCTGCTGCACGAAGGGGTGGGGTTGTTCAGTTTAGTTCAGTAGTAACAGCAGCCGAGTACGGTTAGACGAGAGTAGTATCACGTGGTTTCGTTCGGGGTGGCCTTCCCCTACACTGCCTCCCCTACTTTCCCTACCTCTAAGCCAGAGGTGCTCAGACTTGTACCATCAGCGATTGACCGCAAAAAAAGTGGGGGGCAAGCGATCGACAAAAAAAGTAAGGGGGTAAAACTGAGCTCTAACATGACAGATGGTAAGCCCGTCGCTGTTACGACCTATGCATGTTTTTCTTTTTTGGTTAAACCCCCGCCACACTTGCGTGTTACTATACCGAGTACACTTTGATCAGGTTATGTTTACATTTTGTAAATCGTTGCCGCCATTTTTCGAAGAGAGCGTGACCTAGCGAGAATATTTATAACGATTAGCGCGAGCGCTCCAGGCGACGGATAAAATTGTTGTTTGATTTTACCAAACTTGCAAACTTGCCAAAACGGAATAAAACTCATAAGGCGGTTTCTTAATCCAGAAAGCCATTCTTTACAAACAATGGGAGCAAACAATACTAAGCCGCGCCGACAACTCCGGCGGTGTGCAGGGTTCTTTTCGGGGTGACTTTACATTTTATTATTATGTATCACAGTGTCGCCGTACAAGTGACTGACGGAAGGCGCTTATTTTTAATTTCTGGAAAGGAATGTGGACATATGTCCGCGATCGACTTTTAAAGCTCTCGCGATCGACAATTTAAGTATCCCTGCTCTAAGCTGTGCGAAGATTATTTTCTCTTTTCTCTTTGTCGACAGACACAGAAGAAGTTGCTCAGAGAAGCAGAAACGAAAAAGGAATCGACGTCATCACATCGTGTTTCCAGAGTGCAGCAAGTGCCCGAGTTCCAAACGCAGGCAGGCACTGCAGGAGCTCTCGGGCGGAGCGTTCGCGGCAACTTTTTCGTCAATAGAGTTTGCGTGGGGCTGTGGCACGAGCGCTAAAAATACGTCCACGATGCCACGGCGCCTGTATATGTAGGTAGTGGAGGTGTGATCAGATTTCTTAAAGACGATGACTTCAAACATTCGCTCAGTACGTAGTGAAACCACTTGCATGAAACAACTCTACACATTGCATAGAAACAGGGGAGAGTCGACACCATAAGAAAGGTGTGTGGTTATTCAATATAAATAATACTGTGGGTGGAACGGAGCTATAAGACATTTTATCGGCTTTTTTTTTATTTACTTTGTTTCCTTTCACGACCCAAGGTAAATCTCTAGGCCTTATCACTTCTGTATTTTTGTCGTGCCATCGCGAGGTTAGCCTCGTCACTAAATACTCTACTGTAAAAAATATCGTAAATTATACTGAGACTCTTCTTAGTTTACAAACATTTGTGAAAATACAGTAATATTAGGTGTATAATTTCTTCTTTTTAACGTTAGAAGGGCCATATTTGTGACATATATAGAAAAGGGCGGTATTTACCAAGAATCACCTCGCGAGCTGAAATTTACAAGCAATTACGTTCTGTGATAATAATTTCAACTAAAACATGTGAATATGTTTACGAATGTCATATTAATTAATAATGGCAGGGAAATGTTTTATTATGAAGTTCCTTCCAGTGAAAAAAAAATGCATTGTCTTTCGCCGTACTATTAAATAAGAAGGCTTTTGCGATTATACGGCTATGAGTATTTTTGCAGCACAGAATATTTTATAACCTACAGAACATANAGAAGGCTTTTGCGATTATACGGCTATGAGTATTTTTGCAGCACAGAATATTTTATAACCTACAGAACATACTGCAATAACACGATGTAGGTATGTACAGACAATTGTTATCCTCTTATATGATACATTTGGGAGTGCTAAGTTTATATTTATATATTGTGTCTAGGGGATGTTTACGGCAATATTTAATTGCAGTTAAAGGCACTATTGAAAAGGATTTAAATTAATAATAAGCTCAAAAATACGATAAATATACATTTTTGGCGAGGGAGTCACTCAAATTCGATATATTGTTTCTGTATAGTCTATTCGCGGTTTCTTCACACTATTTGAATCAAACTTTTGAAAAATCACACCATGTACGACGTATTTGGTTTTTTCCTAAATGTGCCATGTATCACTTGGTGTTTTATACTTGCGTTCGTAAATGCACCTACTTTTTGGTTAGATTAATATTTTACTTATATTAAATTTATAAATTATAGCATTTCATTTATAATTAATATCAACAAACCATCGAGAAAACATATGTGCTGGTAACGCCTTGTAAGAAATAGTTATCATGCAAAATATTATTACTCCGAGTGCGCACGAATGTGGTGCGTTGTCCCTTTGATGTAATTTTCTAGACTTAGTTAAGCTTTGTTTTCACGAGGCTGAAGAATATCCTGGAAGTATAACTTCAGCAGGACTTCAAAAAAGTGTGAAGTAACCGTGAATGGAATATAGGCTTAATGTTATGACGGGAAACGACAAGCGGAACGCCAAGTCGTAGCTGCATCTTGAGTCTGTTCTTCTCGACGTGGGTCTACAGACAGACCCCGTTCAAAGTATTGCCAAGCGTTATGAAATTTCGTGGTGGTGCAACTGTCCCGAATAGTGCACCGCCGGGAGGGGAGATTTGCTGGTGCTACTATGCTACATNGAGTAGTATCACGTGGTTTCGTTCGGGGTGGCCTTCCCCTACACTGCCTCCCCTACTTTCCCTACCTCTAAGCCAGAGGTGCTCAGACTTGTACCATCAGCGATTGACCGCAAAAAAAGTGGGGGGCAAGCGATCGACAAAAAAAGTAAGGGGGTAAAACTGAGCTCTAACATGACAGATGGTAAGCCCGTCGCTGTTACGACCTATGCATGTTTTTCTTTTTTGGTTAAACCCCCGCCACACTTGCGTGTTACTATACCGAGTACACTTTGATCAGGTTATGTTTACATTTTGTAAATCGTTGCCGCCATTTTTCGAAGAGAGCGTGACCTAGCGAGAATATTTATAACGATTAGCGCGAGCGCTCCAGGCGACGGATAAAATTGTTGTTTGATTTTACCAAACTTGCAAACTTGCCAAAACGGAATAAAACTCATAAGGCGGTTTCTTAATCCAGAAAGCCATTCTTTACAAACAATGGGAGCAAACAATAATAAGCCGCGCCGACAACTCCGGCGGTGTGCAGGGTTCTTTTCGGCGTGACTTTACATTTTATTATTATGTATCACAGTGTCGCCGTACGAGTGACTGACGGAAGGCGCTTATTTTTAATTTCTTGAAAGGAATGTGGACATATGTCCGCGATCGACTTTTAAAGCTCTCGCGATCGACCATTTAAGTATCCCTGCTCTAAGCTGTGCGAAGATTATTTTCTCTTTTCTCTTTGTCGACAGACACAGAAGAAGTTGCTCAGAGAAGCAGAAACGAAAAAGGAATCGACGTCATCACATCGTGTTTCCAGAGTGCAGCAAGTGCCCGAGTTCCAAACGCAGGCAGGCACTGCAGGAGCTCTCGGGCGGAGCGTTCGCGGCAACTTTTTCGTCAATAGAGTTTGCGTGGGGCTGTGGCACGAGCGCTAAAAATACGTCCACGATGCCACGGCGCCTGTATATGTAGGTAGTGGAGGTGTGATCAAATTTCTTAAAGACGATGACTTCAAACATTCGCTCAGTACGTAGTGAAACCACTTGCATGAAACAACTCTACACATTGCATAGAAACAGGGCAGCGTCGACATCATAAGAAAGGTGTGTGGTTATTCAATATAAATAATACTGTGGGTGGAACGGAGCTATAAAACATTTTATCGGCGTTTTTTTTTATTTACTTTGTTTCTTTTCACGACCAAAGGTAAATCTCTAGGCCTTATCACTTCTGTATTTTTGTCGTGCCATCGCGAGGTTAGCCTCGTCACTAAATACTCTACTGTAAAAAAGATCGTAAATTATACTGAGACTCTTCTTAGATTACAAACATTTGTGAAAATACAGTAATATTAGGTGTATAATTTCTTCTTTTTAACGTTAGAAGGGCCATATTTGTGACATATGTAGAAAAGGGCGGTATTTACCAAGAATCACCTCGCGAGCTGAAATTTACAAGCAATTACGTTCTGTGATAATAATTTCAACTAAAACATGTGAATATGTTTACGAATGTCATATTAATGAATAATGGCAGGGAAATGTTTTATTATGAAGTTCCTTCCATTAAAAAAAAAATGCATTGTCTTTCGCCGTACTATTTAATAAGAAGGCTTTTGCGATTATACGGCTATGAGTATTTTTGCAGCACAGAATATTTTATAACCTACAGAACATACTGCAGTAACACGATGTAGGTATGTACAGACAATTGTTATACTCTTATATGATACATTTGGGAGTGCTAAGTTTATATTTATATATTGTGTCTAGGGGATGTTTACGGCAATATTTAATTGCAGTTAAAGGCACTATTGAAAAGGATTAAAATTAATAATAATCTCAAGAATACGATAAATATACATTTTTGGCGAGGGTGTCACTCAAATTCGATATATTGTTTCTGTATAGTCTATTCGCGGTTTCTTCACACTATTTGAATCAAACTTTTGANTGTCACTCAAATTCGATATATTGTTTCTGTATAGTCTATTCGCGGTTTCTTCACACTATTTGAATCAAACTTTTGAAAAATCACACCATGTACGACGTATTTGGTTTTTTCCTAAATGTGCCATGTATCACTTGGTGTTTTATACTTGCGTTCGTAAATGCACCTACTTTTTGGTTAGATTAATATTTTACTTATATTAAATTTATAAATTATAGCATTTCATTTATTATTAATATCAACAAACCATTGAGAAAACATATGTGCTGGTAACGCCTTGTAAGAAATAGTTATCATGCAAAATATTATTACTCCGAGTGCGCACGAATGTGGTGCGTTGTCCCTTTGATGTAATTTTCTAGACTTAGTTAAGCTTTGTTTTCACGAGGCTGAAGAATATCCTGGAAGTATAACTTTAGCAGGACTTCAAAAAAGTGTGAAGTAACCGTGAATGGAATATAGGCTNCTGAAGAATATCCTGGAAGTATAACTTTAGCAGGACTTCAAAAAAGTGTGAAGTAACCGTGAATGGAATATAGGCTGAATGTTATGACGGGAAACGACAAGCGGAACGCCAAGTCGTAGCTGCATCTTGAGTCTGTTCTTCTCGACGTGGGTCCACAGACAGACCCCGTTCAAAGTATTGCCAAGCGTTATGTAATTTCGTGGTGGTGCAACTGTCCCGAATAGTGCACCGCCGGGAGGGGAGATTTGCTGGTGCTACTATGCTACATNTAATTTCGTGGTGGTGCAACTGTCCCGAATAGTGCACCGCCGGGAGGGGAGATTTGCTGGTGCTACTATGCTACATGAGTGAGTGAAGAGATTTGGACGGCTCTAAGCAGCGAGGTCTTGAGAGTCGATGAGGGTGATTGAGATGAGTATGGAGCAGCGCTGGAATGAAAGGGCTGGAGAAACGGGAGATCCCGAGAAAACCCGCCGACTAGCGGTATCGTTCAGCACGATTCTCACATACGAACATTCGGAGTGACCCGGCCAGGGATTGAGCCCGGCTCGCCTTGGTGGGAGGTGAGCAGGCTACCCGCACAGCTATCGCGGTCCCTCTATGCTACATTTTAATAACTATAATTGTTGCAGTGCGTTTTGGATTATTCCCGTGGCCTGGATACCAACACGTCGCTGCAGTTGGCTTGGCTTGTCCGCGTTGACAGGTTTACAACACACTGACTGCAGTCCTGACGCAAACCAAACCTTTACAACACAGTGTATTATGAAACTATAAAACTGCAACTCTGCAAATGTGCAATTCGCATGAAAACTTGTAATGCCGTTCAGTGCAGCAATTATTTAATTAAATAGGAACTTAATTCGGACATTCAAAGAACGTACTGGTTTCGTCGTAACAAATAATTTACAGCATAGGGCGGAACCCCCCCTCCCCCCTCCGTTAATAAATGAAGAGGAATTATATTATCATCATCGTTTTCAGAGGTTCAGGGTCACCGTTATACAAATCACTATAGTAGTATAATTATCTTCGTTACGGCACAGGATTTACGGAGTAGGAGCTAGGAGCCATCCCCTCCAACTTGTTTGTAGTCAGAGCCAGCGCGACCATGTTGGTCGGAGGCGTCTGCCATCTTAATTGGCATCACAACCAGGTCTCAAGGCCGTGTCGGATGTTCGTCCCCTCTCTTCCGCTCCAACCCCGACAACCCGTAACCGTAAAATTTTGTTTAATAAAAATCATGTTAATAAATAATATTGTAATAAATAACAATCCAAATAAAAATTATGAGAAATTAAACCCACTTCACCACCCCAAACTATGCCCTCGTCGACCACCACCCGCCACCCGGTCCACCAACCCCACATTCACACCTACCCGCCACCCCCTC
>NQII01000538.1:0-73129 GCA_002778355.1 Clitarchus hookeri | reverse complement strand
GCAGGTGGGGCTGGGTTAGGGGATGGATGGTCGTGTTGGGTGAGGGGATCGGTTTTGGTGGGTGGTGAGGGGGTTAAATATTTTACACTTTTTATGGGAATAATTATTTAATAAAATTTAATTTATTAAAATAACTTATATTAAAATATATTTTATTTGAAATATTTTCTTTAAACTAATTTTTTGGGTTATGGGTTGTCGGGGGGAGGAGGTGGGACGAACATCCAACGCTGCCGCAAGTCCTAGCTGTGACGCCAACCAATATGGCGGACGGCTCTAACCAACATGGCCGCCCTGGCCGTGTTGTCACCGATATGGTGGAAGGCTCCTACCAACATAGCCACCCTGGCTCTAACACCTACCAAGATGGCGGAAACTCCGACCAACATGGCCGTCGTGGCTCTGACTTCAATCAAGATGACTTATATCTCCTAGTTCCTACTCCGTAAATTCTGTGCCGAAACGAAGATAATTATGCTGCTCAATATTAATCGATTTGCTACTTTATTCCTACTTTATAATATTTTCAAGTAAAAGCATTTCGTAAATTTATTTTCGGGGACACTAGCTCCCTTAACAATCACTTAGGGGAAAAGTGGTAAACAACTTTTCGTGTTATATTTTCGTAATGAGTTTGTCGGTGTTCAAAAATGTCCTGAAAATATATGTAATTATTCGTTAAATGTAAAACAAAATTTCTTAACTTATTGTCATGGTTACCCTGAAAATGGTTAATATTAAAGAGATGCTACTATTGGCCGTTATTAATTCAAAGAAAGTTTTAATAAGTTTTCAGTCAGTTAACTGTGAACCAGCCATACTGAGAGTGTAGAGAAGGCCTGAGCTTACCAGGAGGACCCGGACAGCGAGGCGAGGTAGGTGACACAGTCGAGGACGCCCATACGCTGAAGGGCCTGCAGGGCTGCCGAGAGTCCCAGCAGGGCCCTGATTCCCCCTCCAGACGCCACAACGGCCACTCGAGGCACCTGCAACAACGACACGCGTCCACCTAGCTGTCCACTGCACACCTCGCTCTTTGACCACTTTACAAGCTGCAACACACACACGCGCCAATTACGTTTGCCCTACTGCTGCTGTTTTTCGCCTTTCCTACGTTCCTCTGAGATAATTAAAACCTTCGTTCAACGTAATAAGGGTCCAATGACACGTCACCAAACCAAGAATCACTCGCTCACTCTTTCCGAGTTCTTGACATTTAGCCATTATGTTCGCGTCCCCACGACATTTGTTATACTAAGAGAGTTAAGATGCAATTTATTTACTTTGAAGACAGAGTTTTAGTTCATTTAACAAGAAGTTATTAATATAACTAATGAGCCTACTTTCCTCTACGTGGACGGTAGGTAGACCTTCACATCACGTTGACAGCAATATCATTCGAGTTGGAACCAGAAACATATACAATTGTAGTGAGACTATTACAAATACACACGTGCCTTACTCGGAAATCGAACTCAGAAAACATCTTACCATAATCTAGCATATACTCAACTGCTTTACGGAGATAGGATTCGCATCGTCAACTTTGAATGTAATCAGTCTAATGTTTTTAATTATATGGTTTAACATAAAATATTTAGAGGGCCGTCATTTTCAAAATAAATATCTGAGCTACTTCAAACACAAAAGTTTACATGACCTACCATAGCGCTACTTGTGTGAAGAATTTTGTGGACATCATTTGATTGGTTTCCGGGATATAGCCAAACAACTTTATTTTCTTATTTGGTGCTAACTTATCATGCAAAATTGCTTAAAAAGATGCTTTGTAAGTATTTTTATTATGTTCCTTCTGGCATAATGTAATTTAATTGGGATTTGTGTGGCTGTGGCTGTGGCTGGCGGTCTTCTGCTCGACTCTGACGAGCTCGGCAATCTTCGGCTCGACTCAGGAAGTGCTCGGAAGCCGACGACTCGGGTTTGTCAAACGTCCCCGAAGGTGCTCGGCAGTTACGCTCACTAATTCTTCAAGCATATGTGTGATTCTGGTAGCCAGATTGGTATTTTAGGCATAGAGTATGTCAAATCGTAAATATGTACTTATTATCCAATTTTAAAGAATTCTTTTTTATTATATATTATGTCATTCTTTAATATCGTGCCGTAATTATACATAGGGTATTGCGGAAACATCCAAAAGTCTCTCATTCAATTACTACAATTCCAGCCCCCCCCCCCCTTTTTACTATCTCTTGAAGACTGATTAATACACGATGCCAGAATCTGCAATTTATTCACTGCCTTGACTGTTTTTGTAGCTATATGTATGCTACTCAGATTTTTTAAATGTATGTATATATGAATAAGCCAAGACCATCATACTAATAGCGAACACACATGCTCGAGTATGTTATAATCATTGTAAGGATCAGCATCTACCAACAGTTTTATAGGCTTAATTGGCGTTAATTTTAATGCCAATACTGCTAGGCCCTGGAAATTTGGATTGTATTAGGGCGATAAACAGTCTTAACTTTCGTGATCTTCTTTATCATCAATCTTTCGCAATATTTCCATCAATCTTTTAATCTTCCCATCAATTTTTTTATATTTCCATCAATCTTTCGCATTATTTCCGTCATTATTTCTATCTTCCATCAATCTTTCCATCTTCCCATCAATCTTTCAATCTTCCCATCAATCTTTAGCAATATTTTGCAATCTTTCCAATTATCTTTCGCAATTTTTTCATAAATCAGCACTGGAATAAGCACCGCACCGATCACAATCTTTCAATAGTGCCACCAAAATTTTGGAATCTTTCCATCAATATTTCAATCCTTCCATCAATCTTTCAATCTTTCCATCAATCTTTCATATTCTTTTCATCAGTATTTCTATTTCCATCCATTTTTCGCAATATTTCCATCAATCATCAATCCATAATCAATCCATAGGTTTGTCGTCTGTCTCTAACATACGTATAAAAAAACTATTCACCAACTGTCTCCACATTTGTACTTGATGACAGACTTAACGTTTTGTATTTAGTCAACTATCCATGCATCTTTATACTAAAGACATTCTATATGCAGATCTTTCCGTTAGTAGTCGAGTGCTCACAGCAACACTTTAAAGTTGTGAGGGATAAAAGGATACGACAGACAAAAATAGAGAAAATACAAACAATTATTATATAATACCAATTTATTATTATTTTGTAATTACAATTTCATAAGAGGGCAGTTCATCACATCATGCGATATATCCCCGATCCTTCAGTTTACTAATGATTGAAGATAGCTCAACAATGCGCGAGAAATACCCACGTTTTTGCAGGTCAATCAAATACCTGAGTCTATCAACAAGTTCATTCGGGTCTTCGGGTAATAAATATCCAGTATCCTCTGCGTCTTCGTTGCAACAAATGTGTTGGAGAGGTGTGTCAGTGCATCGAGAAAATCGCCGTCATCATCTTCAACATCATCACTTTCTTCATGTTCATTTTCATCTATGCTATCTTCATGATCATCTTCACTACCTGTTTCATCTTCAATATTAAATTTGCTTTTATTTGTAGCATGATCTGTATGCTCATCAGTATTTAGAGCCGACGACCGTTTATTTTGAAGTTCGTCGACTTCACGCACGCGAACGTCTTGCAAGTTTACATTGCACACAAACCGACTCTACCGCACTCATTCCATCTTTAGCAGTAACTGTCTCGTCACAATCGTCTGTGGAATCAGTACCCACCGATGTAGCAAGAGGTATGGACGGCATCACTTGCTGGCTCTCAAAAGACGAATCGTTACAGTTCTTGATGTGGTTCTTCAATGTATCACCTTGCATAAACTGTGTGTGTCCATTGCCGTAATTCTTCCTCATGCGAGAAGGACACAGTCGGCAATCAGACAGCGATGATACAGATTGCGGCTCGATGTTCGATATGGTCAAAGGCAGACCATTGTATTCACAATTCATATTCACTGTATAGCGAGAGAATGCTTCCAAATCGATGTTAACATCTCGACGCCTCAACATCAACAAAGGTATCAGCGTGCATCAGCGCTCTATATATACATTCTCCCATAACTCGGAAAAATCGCTAGATTGTTTCTAAATCCACGAGAAAATTAATATTTTTTTACAATTTCAGACTTTGAACTCAGGGCCCTAAGCCATGCATTCCCTTTGTAAAGCGTTTCACAATATTAAATTTAAATTTACTTTAAATGGTTGTTCCGTGTTAACAAGTAACGAATAATAAGCCACAAATGTATTTATTTCTATGTGACAAATAATATGTAATATTTCATAAAAATATTAATGAGTTTGTGCCATTGACAACTCAATAAGATGTTAAGAATAATATAAAAAGCAAAATATATGAAAAATAAGTGACGAATTCATGGCGGGGCTAATGGATTCCATTGACTTTTCAGTCAATGCAAATGTCGCTCTATGGCAGCGGACGCATGCGTTGGCATCCTTTACGAGAATCCGCCCGCTAGCTAAAGATAGCGGCGTTAGTTACGATGAACATTTAACGGATCCCTTAACTAACGCATTCGTATGTTGACTTTCCTAAAACAGGAATTGAGAGAGCGGATAATAAACGAGTTATTTACGACTCCGTCCAATGTCATTGAAACCTCGACATTTGCCCATCTCTAACTATTGGTAACGACTATGGTAGTCTGCCTTATTCTAACCTCGCAGCAAACCAAAGACAGTCTACATTCCTCATGCTGGATTCATAGTAGAATTACGAGCATCACACAACAGCCCCGACACGACGAAAATGTATAGCAGCCGTTGGGAAGGAAGGTCAGTCCGACAAAATCGCAGTCCCGACAAGACAGAAGTGGATTCTATTTCTAATTATCATCGTGTCGGTGTCGTCATAGTACGCAAACAATGCCAATATAAAAATGTTTTGTAGAATTAAACAAAGTCCGTTTGGAGTTACAAAATTAATTGTTTATCGATTAAATATTTTGTTGCTGAAACATAATAATTTTGTTTTTCATAGTTGGTTGCCACAAACTTGTAAGAATTAGTTGGTTCAACTAAACATTTGTATAGCTCTACTTGCGTTAAACAGTTTCGTTTATCATAAAAAAGAAGCCAGAGCACGATCGAATTCGAGGCCGGAATTTTCGCATTCGAATGCTAAGCCTTAGCAACCTCGGTTAACCTAACTACTGATAAGTATAGGTCGATTGTTTGTAAATAGATATGATGTTGATATCAGAAATTTACGTAAAGAAATGTTTTCAAGTTTTACAGCATTACTTTTTTGTTTCCTGTTGAAATTTTTTTACTGGGATTATTTGCACCATAATTAAGCATCAATAAGCTCACAAACAATCACTGTTGCTGCCCTAATTGCCATGAAAATTACAAACAAACACTCAACCCGTACTTTTGGACGAAATTAATCAAATGATCCGATCACCCTATAGCCAAATAAATAAATGCCAGTTTTGGACAAAGCTGATATTCTTGCCGCAACAATTTTCAGGTAAGCTAATGCTATATTCACTTCAGACGAAATATTGAATTAACTCTACGATGATATTTATAATGTTTACGGTAACTAAACACATTAGTTGAACGTACTTGTAAAATAGTTGTGTCTACTAAAATACATAGTATAGATGTTGGATAAAGGAAATAATTTTTCGGTTCAACAATTTATTTTGAAATGACTTATTTGGTTCAAAGGAACGAATGCAAATGTTTAGTGCAACAGCAGATTAGCCGAGTGAACCAATTATTGTTCACTGTAAACAACAAGTACTTTTGAAGAAAATTTATTTTATATCGGCTACAAAATCTTTCTCTCAGCGTACTGTAGTAAATAATACACAAACTAACTTGGCGTCAAAATTATATTTCAATTTTTTTTATGTTGTTTTCGTATCCTTTAAATGTAGTTAAGAGTGAAGAATCACTCATTTATCGTAATTTTACGCCGTAATTATTAGATGATGTACGAGAATTTTGCAATTTTAGGATTTTATAACAGACAAGTACAACACTTATAGGACAGTTATTATAGTCTTGGTATTGCAACACTGAATAAAATATATAACATAAACTTTCGTAATTCCCTGACGTGTTGGGCTGTCGTGTCATGCTTGTCACGTTATTGTGAATCCAGTATCAAAGAAGATATGTTCGTTAGTTGGTATATTCTTAACAAACTTATTTTCTTGTCGACGCGACTGTACGGGAACCATTCAATGTTCACCATTTGCTCATGACATAAAAACGGTCATTCATTCTCACAGGTAAACCAAACACGCAAATGTTAGTTTTTAGCTTGTCACCCAAAATAATACTGAATTTTAAGATCGCTAGATATACTGAATTACTCTGTCATGTATTACGCCCACAACTTCGAAACTTTCATCAGTTATATAGGTCTACTGCTTGAAGAGGATAACAAATATAGACATCTTTCCAATCTTGTTCTTGTAACGGGGCTCTTTATCCCCGTGACAGCGTCTTGGAACATTTTCTGATAGTTTACTATCTCCAGTGAATACGTATTCTTTATTGCGTTTCTGTTTAGAATGTAGATTGTATTTCATTTGCAGTAATATATGTATATTAATTTCTAAAAGCCTGTCGTTCAAAATCGGAAAATAAAGTCGCACGATCTTTACCAAGAATAACAAAATTATTACTATTATCACATTTTACAGCCAAACACATAATCTTTATACACTGGAGAGCAAACACAACTGGTACAGGAGTGCGTATGCAAATAACAGAGGTATGGAATCAATCAGAGTAACGCGATACGGTCGGCAGCGCCTACATAAGACAACAAGCGTCTCACAAAGTTGCTAGATCGATTACTGCTGCTAAAATGGCAAGTTATCAAGATTTAAGTGAGTTTGAACGTTGTGTTATAGTCGGCGCACGAGAGATGGGACATAGCATCTCCGAGGTAGCGATACAATTTGGATTTTCGCATACTACCATTTCACGAGTGTACCGTGAATATCGGGAATCCGGTAAAACATCAAATCTTCGACATCGCTGCGGCCGGAAAAAAATCGTGAACGAACGACGACTGACGAGAATCATTAAACGTGACAGACGTGCAACCCTTTCTCAAATTGGCGCATATTTCAATGCTGGGGCGTCAGCAAGTGCCAGCGTGCGAACTATTCAACGGACCATCATTGATATGGACTTTCGGAGCCGAAGGCCCACTCGTGTACCGTTGTTGAGTGCACGACACAAAGCTTTACGCCTCGCCTGGGCCTGCCAACACCGCCATTGGACTGTTGATGACTGGAAACACGTTGCCTGGTCTGATGAATCTCGTTTCCAATTGTATCGGGCGGATGGACGTGTACGGGTATAGAGACATCCTCATGAATCCATGTACCCTACATGTCAACAGGAGACGGTTCAAGCTGGTGGAGGCTCTGTCATGGTATGGGGCGTGCGCAGTTGACGTGACATGGGACCCCTTATACGTCTAGATACGACTTTGATAGGCGACAGATACGTAAGCATCCTGTCCGATCACCTACACCCATTCATGTCCATTGTGCATTCCGACGGACGTGAAAAATTCCAGCAGGACAATGCGTCACCCCATACGTCGAGAGTTGCTACCGAGTGGCTTCAGGAACACTCTTCTGACTTTAGACACTTCCATTGGCCACCTAACTCACCAGACATGAACATTATTGAGCATATCTGGGATGCCTTGCAACGTGCTGTTCAGAAGAGATTTCCACCGCCTCGCACTCCTATGGATTTGTGGACTGCCCTGCAGGATTCATGGTGTAAATTGCTTACTGCATAACTTCAAACACTAGTCGAGTCCATGCCACGTCGTCTTGCGGCACTTCTGCGTGCTAGAAGAGGCCCTACACGATATTAGGCAGGTGTACCATTTTTTTGGCTCTTCAGTGTATGTATAATTCTTCTGTACGTGTGTATGTCACTGAACTCCTCCCAAATGGCTGGACCGATTTTGATGAATTTTTTTGTCTGTATTTTAGGGGGTTCATGGATGGATTAGATTTACAATTGGACCCGGTAGGTGGCGCTGCGATCGGGTTCTAGGAAATTTTTTAATATTTTTTTACAATTTTTTTTTTTTTTGAGGTTTTTCGCATATAAGAACATATAAAATTTACGGAGTGTTAAACAACATATAAGTTTGTTCAAGAAATTATAACATTCATAAAATTCAAATATAAGTTACTTATATTTATGTGTTGTGTGTTTATTACAGAACAATGCCACGTCTTCGTGGACGAGGAGGAAATATTGTTCGACGTACACGGAATTCACAAATAGTTCAGACCCGGCGGTTAAATAGAATGGCAGAAGATCAATTGACGGACAATGCAAATTTAAGAGACCAGGTTGCAAACACATGTGCAAATGAAATTCAAGACCAACGCAACGAACGCCTTCAAACTAATGCATTGAGACAAAGACAGGCGCGTCAACAAGCCACCGACGCACACAGAGCACATGAACGACAGCGCCTGTAAGTGCATCGCGCATTGACACTTGCATCACTTATCTGCCTTGCGTTCGAATATGAGTAGGACATCGACTATTCGTCACATTCACAAATTGTCATCGGCGCTGTGGACAAAGAATGCCAACACTGCCATGCATTCAAATACAAAGGTGAATCGGCCGGTTTCTGCTGCGCGTCTGGAAAAGTTGTACTGCCACCATTGAATTTACCGCCAAAACCATTGAAAACACTATTGACTGAAGCCACACCTCAATCAAAAATTTTTTTGCGTAAAATTCGTACATTCAATTCTTGCTTCCAAATGACATCATTTGGAGCAACAAAAATCTTTCAGAATCAGGATGGTCGCAATTTTGAATCAACGTTTAAGATTCAAGGCTAAGCGTATCATCAAATTGGTTCTTTAATGTCAATGCCTGATGTCGAACCAAAATTCTTGCAAATCTACTTCATGGGCGATGAGGAGCAACAAATAAACACACGCTGCCAATACAACCACATCGAGCCGATGGAGGAGCGAGAAATTGTGGCTACTTTGGAACCGTTTTTGCGGAATCACAACCAGTTGGTCCAGTTGTTCTATACTGTTTCAAACAAACTGCAAAACGACAGCAACATGATCGTCATCAAAGCAGATAAAGTACCATCTGGAGAGCACGCAGGCCAATACAATGCACCAACCGTTAATGAAGTTGCGGTTGTTATGGTTGGCGACGCATACGAACGTCGAGATATACGGATCCAACGCAGAGATAACAATTCAAGAAAGTCATCGTTCTCACGACGCTTTGCAATACCCATTGATATTTTGGGAAGGAGAAGATGGATATCATTTCAACATCCAACAAAGAAATCCAGCGACAGGTGCAATCTACACATTATTTTCTTTTTTATTTTTCTGTACGATTAATTTATTTTTGTCTTATTTATATTTTTACTTTGCAGGTGCAGAAACCAACAAGAAAGTGAGTGCGATGAACTTCTACACATATCGATTGATGATACGTGCAAATGAAGACAGCAACATTCTCCAATGCCACCAGCTGTTCCATCAATACATCGTTGATATGTATGCGAAAATTGAAAGCGAGCGATTACGGTACATCAAGTATAATCAAGCGAAGCTGCATTCTGAGGAGTGCATTCATTTGCGTAATTCTATTGTCAGTAACGTAGATGAAACAACTAATACCAAAGACATCGGTACCGCATATATTCTTCCATCATCATATATTGGTAGTCCGCGTCATATGCAAGAATACATTCAAGACGCCATGACTTGCATGCGCGCGTACGGCAGACCAGATTTGTTCATTACATTTACGTGCAATCCAAACTGGTATGAAACTAATATTTCGTTATTGCCATGTCAAACAGCAATGCATCGCCATGATATCACTGCACGTGTCTTCAAACAAAAATTGTAATCGTTGATGAACTTGATTACACATCACTATGTATTCGGGGAAACACATTGCTGGCTGTATTCTGTTGAATGGCAAAAACGAGGTTTGCCACATGCACATATTTTGATTTGGTTGGTCGACAAAGTACGGCCAAAAGAAATTGATAAAATTATTTCAGCAGTAATTCCGGGTCAGAATATCGATCAAGAGTTGTTTGACATTGTTACCGCTAACATGATCCATGGTCCATACGGTGATCTCAACACGATGGCGCCGTGCATGGACAATGGAAAATGTACGAAACGTTTCCCAAAAATGTGTATATACGATAATATCACTAATATCGATGGTTATCCATTGTATCGTCGTAGAGACACAGACAATGGTGACCAATCACATCAATTGCGCATGTCAAACGGTGGAAATCCGGTTGACATTGACAATCGCTGGGTGGTTCCGTATTCGCCATTGCTGTCTAAAACCTACAAAGCACACATAGACGTTGAGTTCTGCAGTTCGGTGAACTCCATCAAANCTAAAACCTACAAAGCACACATAGACGTTGAGTTCTGCAGTTCGGTGAACTCCATCAAATACATTTGCAAATACGTTCATAAGGGCAGTGATATGGCTGTATTTACTGTTAAAAATGTAAATGATAACGACGAAATAACACGTTATCAAATGGGCCGATACATTAGCACCAATGAAGGAGTTTGGCGCATTTTGAGTTTTCCAATACACAGCAGAGATCCTGCTGTTCTACTTTTGGCCATGCACCTTGAAAATGGACAGCGTGTTTTATTTTACTGAAGAGACTGCTATACAACGAGCGTGAACAGTCAATGTTATTTTGTACGATACGTACCACGATACGTGTGGCGAATTGCATTTTCTGGAAGATGACAACCATTGGGATCTCACACTTACAGATGCAGTACTGAGTTCCTCTCCTCATCAAATTCGCCAATTATTCGGCATATTGTTTACGACATGTTTTCCGTCATAAGCTTCTGCTCTCTGGGACAAATATAAAGACTCCATGAGCGAAGACATTCTGCATCGCATTCGGACTGCTGATCAAGATCCCAATATCGATTTTTTGCCGGAAATATATAACGAGGCGTTAATAAAGATTGAGGATATTANTCGCATTCGGACTGCTGATCAAGATCCCAATATCGATTTTTTGCCGGAAATATATAACGAGGCGTTAATAAAGATTGAGGATATTAGCATTCTCATTTCGAATATGCCACTCATTCATTTAGGTATGTCATCGCCTAACCGCCCAGCAACAGACATCATTAACAGTGATGTTCAGCGCGAACAACAGTTCGATGCGGCCTCTGTGACTAGTTTTGTTGCAAATAATGAGTAACTGCTCACTACTGAGCAAAAGAACATATACGATCGAATTAATTTGTCAATTACAGCACAACAAGGCGGATTTTTTTTTTTGGACGCACCAGGCGGCACTGGCAAAACATTCCTCATCTCACTGATACTTGCGCGCATTCGATCACAAAATCATATTGCGTTGGCAATTGCTTCATCAGGCATTGCAGCGACTTTGCTTGATGGTGGACGGACTGCACATTCAGCACTCATGTTGCCATTGAACGTTCACACAAATACAGACGCAATGTGCAACATAAAGAAGCATTCCGGCATGGCTAAAGTTTTGCAAAAATGCAAAATTATTATCTAGGATGAATGCATTACAGTCCATAAGCATTCACTTGAAGCTCTCAATATAACGATGAAAGATCTCAACGATAATACCAGACTTTTCGGTGGTGCTCTACTGCTGCTGCCCGGTGATTCCAGACAGACATTGCCGGTCATTCCACGCGCTACATATGCGGACGAAATTAACGCATGTTTGAAACNACAAATACAGACGCAATGTGCAACATAAAGAAGCATTCCGGCATGGCTAAAGTTTTGCAAAAATGCAAAATTATTACCTAGGATGAATGCATTACAGTCCATAAGCATTCACTTGAAGCTCTCGATATAACGATGAAAGATCTCAACGATAATACCAGACTTTTCGGTGGTGCTCTACTGCTGCTGCCCGGTGATTCCAGACAGACATTGCCGATCATTCCACGCGCTACATATGTGGACGAAATTAACGCATGTTTGAAACAATCATACCTATGGAGAAATGTCAATACATTACGCCATTAACAAGGTGATGACTTTCCAGTTAGGTTTAAATAAAATGGCGTGAATTAAATGTAATAATTAATCATCTTAAATTCAATGTAAAGCTCCCCCGATCAATGGTAACATAAACAGTTATTGTAAAAGCTTAATGTTAATAAACCTCATCAGATACTGTTTTGCTCTACCGAATCATGAGTCATTATTGAGCTACGCCCCCAGTAACTTTCACGTACGAATGGCTTAAAAGCTAGTCCGTAACAGCGTGTTCAACTGCAAAACGATCCATTGGCACTGTCATTCTCCGAACAATTGCTCAACATTGGCAATGGAAAAATTCTATTGCATGGAAATACACAATGCATCAAATTGCCAGACAATATTTGCAACATGGTAGTCACGAAAGATGCTTTGATTGAAAGCATATTCCCAGATTTGCGTGCTAATTACATTAATCATGCGTGGCTACGTGAACGAGGTATTTTTGCCGCAAAAAATATAGATGTTGACGCTATTAATTTCGAAATACAACAGTCATTGCCTGGCAATGAGATGTCGTTCAAATTGATCTACACTGTTGTCGATCCTGACGAAGCAGTCAACTATCCTGTTGAATTATTGAATTCACTGGATTTACCGGGAATGCCACCACATAACTTGCGATTAAAAATTTGTTCACCAATCACTTTGCTTCGGAATTTAAATGCACCAAAGCTTTGCAATGGCACGCGATAGCTCATTAAAAATCATGGGCAATGTTCTTGAAGCTATCATTTTGAACGGCAAGTTTCAAGATGAAGATGTTCTCCTGCCACGGATCCCAATGATCCCCTCAGACTCGCCCATTCCATTCAGATGCCTGCCATTTCCAATTCGCTTGGCATTCGCAATGACTATTAATAAGTCACAAGGCCAAATAATTTCCATTTGTGGGTTGGATCTAGAAAATCCGTGCTTTTCACATGGCCAATTATATGTCGCATGTTCTCGCGTTGGCAAACCATCAAGTTTGTTCATTTATACACCTCAGGGATTGACGAAAAACATTGTTCATCAACTCGCATTAAGATAAAAACAAAAAAACTTTATTTCTTTTGGTATTAAGATTCAACATTTATTTCAATATACTTTAAATTTTTTACATTAATATAAATATGAATGTTACATTAATTTTTTACATTAATAAAAATATGACCGCTAATAGCAGGCAAGCCAACGTTCGGGCAGGACAACGTCTGCCGGGTCCGCTAGTTACATATAATTATTTAACAAATCTGATTAAAAATTAATATATTACAATACCTAGTCAGTAAGTGCAATATGCATACGTCCTAATTTGCGTAATCCCATTTCCATAAAGTTTGTCTGATATTTATATGTCTGTTCGCCTACGTCAAACATCTCGGTTACGCTTTCAAAAATTATACTATGAAAGTTATTTTTTAGATGACTAATTTTTCCTGTCTAGACTTTATATATATATNTACGCTTTCAAAAATTATACTATGAAAGTTATTTTTTAGATGACTAATTTTTCCTGTCTAGACTTTATATATATATATATATATTACTTTCATTGCTATCTACATTAATTTGTCTAAAGGTCCTTTTACATTATTAATTTTTTTTAAATAAAAAGCGGTTTTTTTTTCAAACCACCGAGATATTTTATAATTTACTTGATATCTTAAGTACCAGAAAAGAAAATCTGATTGAGTAACTTCTAGTTAATGAACACCACAGTAAAACTACATTGTGCATGGACTTTTAAAATTTGATAGCTAATTTCAGGCATTACAGGTGTTTTATTAAGGAACATTTTGTATTTATTTCAAATGATATTGAGTTTCAACATTCTCTTAACTTTTAGTGTGTGTTAACCTACAGTTCACCACTGAAGAAGGAAAACAATTCTGCTATTTCTAGGAATATTGATAACGAGAAAATAAGACGACAACCGCATCGACCACAGTGTTTACCGGAAGCCAACACTCTCTCTCTCTCGCGCGCACACACACACGCAAAGAGAGAGAAAGAGAGATAGTGTATCTAAAGGCAAACCCACGTCATCACCCTTCACATTCAACAATAGTCATTTTTGATCTGATCAAGAAGATAAGTAGAATTTCCGAGAAAGCAAACTTCAGGGAAGAGCTGAAATCTGAACGTTTTCTATNAATCTGATCAAGAAGATAAGTAGAATTTCCGAGAAAGCAAACTTCAGGGAAGAGCTGAAATCTGAACGTTTTCTATGCACGAACTTTTATTCAATTATTGAAATTAATAAAGCCATAAAACCACCTAAAGAATACAACAATATTGATTGATCCAATAAATAACAGTTCTGGTCCTGCATACAAAATGAGTCTGCGACTAACTAGCTCAACTTCTGTGAAAGCGCATGATCCAGATTTTAAAAGCCACGAAGAAAATCGCGTTTACCTGGAATCAATGAAAGACAATACTTGCAGAAAATTATCTAAAAAATAACGTCCTGTTAATATGGCCAAATAGATTGAAAAATCATGACCAAGAAAGATAAAGGAACTAATCAGCATATACAAACATGAAAATCTTCGATCGGACAGAACAGAGATATTTACTGAAGTTACACTCAGTACTGAATTTAACAAGTTCAACTCAATAACTAAAATATATAAACTGCTGTAATATATAAACGTTAGCGAGTAAATATTAAATCTGTAAAGCATTTCAAACATAAAAAGTGAAGAAGAATATACATAAAGCAACATGTCCCCCCCTCCCTCTCCCTCGAAAAATGTTTTGATCAACTGAACGAATTTACATAAGAGAATATCAGATGATAAATCGTTCATTAAATGCTAAAAAAAAATTAGCCAATCAAGAAGAAAGCAATAATTGATTGACTAACAACAATCGGAGGCATTCCAGTCTCAGTCTCAGTAAATAAAGGCAGGGAAGCACAAAATAACACAAATGTCTTTATTNAACAATCGGAGGCATTCCAGTCTCAGTCTCAGTAAATAAAGGCAGGGAAGCACAAAATAACACAAATGTCTTTATTATTGTGAGACCAATGCCCACTGAAACGCCGGTAAATTCTGATGCAAATGCTTTCATATTGGAATTATTAACTGAGTCAAATCCTTTTCTCTCACTCCAAAAAGTGGAAAAATTATTTTCAATTTCTGTGAAAAAAAAAATTTTTTAATTAAGGTCGGATGCGTAGCTGATATGTATACAGCAAATGGAAGGGGTTAAACTAAACTCCTTCATATGCAAGAATGCCAAAAGCCGCTTACATGCAGCAATCACACAAATATAACATTCCTGTGTCCTCCTCTTCTCCCTTTAATATATGCTGGAGTAGGGCCTTAATCTTTACCCTCTACTTTATTTGACCATCATGAAATTACATGATACACACGGAAATACGTAAATTAGTCNGGCCTTAATCTTTACCCTCTACTTTATTTGACCATCATGAAATTACATGATACACACGGAAATACGTAAATTAGTCATCTACTCCTCAACATTTTTGAAGATAACTGGCCATTCCGTTCAGTGCATGCTACACGACTAATCTAAATTTCTCCTTTTACAGCACTGAGCGAAGAGGCACATTCGGACTCCCATTCGGGAGGACCTGGGTTTGATTACCAACATGACTATTTTGATTAGGGTTTTCCGCTGGATCCCTAAATCACTCCAGGTGAGTGTTAGATAATACCTTACTACAGGTCATGGCCGATTTCTTTCTCGTTCCGACTTTCCTGGGTAAACGTTTTCCTCTCTAGTGACCTCGCTGATGCCGAGATGTTAAGCCCTACCTACCATCCTTTCACATCATTGAATGTTATTCGCCGTAACACACCAGTGGAAAATGTCTGTCATTGAAGGGAATTTGTGAAGAAAATATCATAAAGTGTTTACATAACCTAGTCTCCTTGACATTATTAAACTTCCAGTCTTGGCATTGTTGTGATGTGACAAAAGTTGTTTACAAAGCTTACGACTTTTTCATTACTACTCTGTGGTGCAGATTAATGAAAAAGTCGTTGTACAGCGAAAAAATTGAGTCACTGAAATGTATATCCACAGATTTTTTTAAGTAAAATTTGTGATCTAAACTGTTTTCAACCATTCTGTTGGTATTTTACATCTCTGTACGTCTTGCAAGAAGCAATAAGTCCATTACGAGAGACGTCATACAAACAAATGGTTAGAGGAGCGAGGAAACCATTTTTCAATAAGAACTATACTGTGCAATACATATCCTGACAAACAAGTAGTAATTCTGTCTGTACGCACTAAAGAGAGTTTGCTAGAAGCTAGCACGTAAACTTACTTCATGTAATAAACTGGAACTTTTGCCTTTCACTATGCTGTCTGTATCCATGGGGAAGGCCGTTTGAGCGGCTTTCAACTATGAGGTCTGTGCTTGAAACCCGCTTGATTCATAACTTTCTTTTTTAAGTTAAGTAGAGGTCACGCAAGTTTGCAAAACAGCCCCATCGTCTCCTGCATAAACCATCCGAAATAAAAGCATTAATAAACACAGTAAAATAAAATATCATCCCATTGCACAGTAACAGAGATGTGATACTAACTACGGTATATTCCTCCAGCATATGCAATGAAAATTATTTTGCAGGGACTGGGTACAAGGTTCACTGAAGACATGGTTACATAAAATGATTATATAAAAAAGGAAGAGANATTATTTTGCAGGGACTGGGTACAAGGTTCACTGAAGACATGGTTACATAAAATGATTATATAAAAAAGGAAGAGATGCCTGTGGAAGGCCTCAGCATGGTCCAAATGGTTTGCATTCTCTCATACTTTCTGTTTGTGGTGATGCCAGAATGAACTCTTTTTCGTTGTTTGTTATAAAACGCCCTTACGCTGCGACCATCCTGGAAGTGGTCAACTAACGTGGATTGCCTGTTGGTGTGTATACTGGGACATCTGGGTGAGTTTACAGCGCAGTTTTACTTANATTATTTTGCAGGGACTGGGTACAAGGTTCACTGAAGACATGGTTACATAAAATGATTATATAAAAAAGGAAGAGAAGCCTGTGGAAGGCCTCAGCATGGTCCAAATGGTTTGCATTCTCTCATACTTTCTGTTTGTGGTGATGCCAGAATGAACTCTTTTTCGTTGCTTGTTATAAAACGCCCTTACGCTGCGACCATCCTGGAAGTTATTCGGTCCAGTATTATTTATAGGGCCCATGGGTGACTTAAAACATGTCAAGAACGCTGATAATTCGCACACGTCTTTCAATCTTCATATGGTCAACTAACGTGGATTGCCTGTTGGTGTGTATACTGGGACATCTGGGTGAGTTTACAGCGCAGTTTTACTTANGTGGTCAACTAACGTGGATTGCCTGTTGGTGTGTATACTGGGACATCTGGGTGAGTTTACAGCGCAGTTTTACTTACTGTGATTTCTAGAATATTCAATACCTCTAAGCGTAAGTTGCTAGGCCATTTCAGAAATTTGTGTGACGCTAAAATATTAGTTTCTGTGGTTCACTTAAAGCAAAGTTTAAAAATTGTGTAAAACTATTTTGTGGATAATTATGTACATTTCCTCAGAAGTTTCTATTTAAATACGCTCATTTGCAAAAAAAAAAAAAAGTAATGTGGGTAGTATAAGCCACAGAGCCAAGTTCAGTGAACATGCAGCATACCCCGACGATGCACGCCCAACTGGATGAGTTTGAGAGAGGCTGTACCGCCAGCGTCCTTGAGGCAGGTTGGACGTTTCGGAGCATTGTTCGACACTTGAACCCTTCTGCCTACACTGCGAGTCGGTGTTAGATGCAGTGGGAACAGGAGATTACACACACCCAGTAATGTCCCCAGACCTCTCGCCCCACAGGAACGTTTGGGACCAGATAGGAAGGCAACTTTGGTCAGCGGCAANAAAAAAAAAAAAAAAAAGTAATGTGGGTAGTATAAGCCACAGAGCCAAGTTCAGTGAACATGCAGCATACCCCGACGATGCACGCCCAACTGGGTGAGTTTGAGAGAGGCTGAACCGCCAGCGTCCTTGAGGCAGGTTGGACGTTTCGGAGCATTGTTCGACACTTGAACCCTTCTGCCTATACTGCGAGTCGGTGTTAGATGCAGTGGGAACAGGAGATTACACACACCCACCGAGAAGGCTCGGTTCGACCCAGGCAAACCACCAGCAGAGAGGACAATTTCATCATGCGTCAGGCTGCAAGCACCCCGTGGGCATCGCTCCCCACTATCCCGGGACATGTCATGGCAGCTGGGGAAACGCCTGTGTCCACTAGTACCATATAAAGTCGGCTAGCAGAGCGGGATCTGTCGTCGCGGCGTCCCTTACGACGTCTAACATTACGACTTGAGCATCGCCGAGCACGTGTGACCTGCTATCGAAAACAGACAGTATGGCATGTTGCAGACTTGCTACGAGTTATGTTCAGTGACGAATCAAGATTCTGTCTGCAAACAGAAGACCACCGAATTGGAGCCTGGAGACAGCGCCGTGATCTACGCTTCATTGTAGAGCGGCAAACCACCACAAAGAGAGGTGTCATGGTGCAGGGNCACGAATCACGGTTCTGGAGACGTCCTGGCCAGCGCTATGATCCAAGCTTCATTGTAGAGTGGCACACCACACCAACGAGAGTTACCATGTTGTGGGGTGCCACTTCCTATGATTCCTGCAGATAAATTGTGGTGGTTGAAGGAACCCCGATGGCACGGCGATATATCCAGGAAATTCTGCCACTGTGTGCGCTCTGTTATGATGGGATCAGACCTTAGCTGAACGACCTGCCTGATCACACCTTCAAACATGGAACCAGGACAAGAGCGTGATTGCAACAACACCTTGCGAAAGACAGTTGCAGAAATCTCCTCCACCAGTCATTAAACGGGGCTGAAATATATTAAATAACGCGCCCGATATAGGCCAGCGTAAAACCAGGAGCGGGGTCTTTTGTCGTTGACCCGACCAGAGAGAAGACCACTGAAGATGGGTGTGTCCAGCCGTCGTTAACCACCTCCTAGAATTAGCCTCCGGCAACATGAACAAGGTGGGGACTTTCCAATTAGACTGTACTAGTAATGGCGTGAGGTAATTAATAAATCTTAATAAAATTAATAAGCATCGTGGTATTCAATTTAAGCTCCCCCCACCAATAGTCACGTAAATCGTTATTGTACAATATGTATGTTCAATAAACTCCATCTTATACTGCTGTGCTCTACCTAATCATGACTCATTATTGAGCTGCGCCCTTAGACACTTTCAGGTATGAATTACCCTAAAAAGATCATTCGTAACAGCTCGTTTTCTCTGTGCAGATTAACAACCCCATTTCCTAGCAATATAATGCCCGGACTCACCCAGCACGAGCATATCTGGCCTGCCTTTGTGATGTCAACATATTTCCTTCACCAGTAATGTCCCCAGACCTCTCGCCCCACAGGAACGTTTGGGACCAGATAGGAAGGCAACTTTGGTCAGCGGCAACTACGGTTGTTTTGGAGGGTCTGTTGCGCTATCTGTGGCAGGATCTTACTCAGGAGAACATCCGACGTCTGCATTCGTCCATGCCTGGCCATATCGCCGCCTGTCGCCGAGCTACGGGTGGTCTAACATTGTTCTAAGTGCGTCTTGCATGTATTAGTCCCCTGAAATACATGCTTCATGTGGTACAATATTTTCATGTTTTCTGTTTGCTTACAAGCTACCAATTTTTATGTCTGTACCGACTTACATACGTTCAACTGCGTTGGCACGTTCAGTGAATTCAATTCTTTTTCAAAGAGTGTAATTTTCAACCCGAAAAAAACTATAGCATATTATTAAATAAACTAAAAATGGTTTAACACTCGCCTAGTAAAATGTTATGCTAATTGACTGACAGGAAACTTATACTTACACCATACTTAAAAAAATTACACTCCCATCCTTCTACCTAAGACACTGACACGGTGGGCGCAATAAGACTAAATGCAGCTAGCCACGGTAAGAATGACAGTTGTAGTAGCTGGAACTAGGCCACTGGGCACAGCGACCTAGCTCAGAGCGACTGCTCGAGGACGAGATGCACTCACCTCACTCTGGTCGCGAGGACCCTCTTCTTCCCCCAGGAGACTCTTCATAGCGCGCAAGACGTGCGCGAGGCGTCTGTCAAGGAACGTCAACTCGGCCTCCGCCAGAGGCAGCCCGAATGTCAAGTCGGGACCTCTGCTTGCACTGAGAACATTTTTTTTTTTGTTTCCATTTGTTCAAATATGCCTCTTAAATATAAAGTAGCATTAGTTCAACAAAGAAATGTGCATATCCAATAAAAAATAGTGCGGGCTGTTCACAGTTAATTGGGCACTTTTGAAATCAACCTTTGAAAAATGCCACTGCCACTAACTGCATACATTTCACGGGGCAAGCCAACTGTCATGCGCCCAGAAAAGTTGGAAACGACGGAGGGAAAGTAGTTCCATGTCTTGACGTTGAATGAACAGTGTTAGGTTAACATATGTGAGCACTGAGATTATTTCTTTCATTTTTTGTTTTTGACATGCATATGCGTGTAATAGTCAGCAAAGCAGTAAAATATTTAGTGTTATAATAATTTCAGAGTTTCACTTAACCAACGCATAAATAAAGTTTTTAGGCCAATGGCAGTATTAATTTTACAAATNTCAGGAGAACATCCGACGTCTGCATTCGTCCATGCCTGGCCATATCGCCGCCTGTCGCCGAGCTACGGGTGGTCTAACATTGTTCTAAGTGCGTCTTGCATGTATTAGTCCCCTGAAATACATGCTTCATGTGGTACAATATTTTCATGTTTTCTGTTTGCTTACAAGCTACCAATTTTTATGTCTGTACCGACTTACATACGTTCAACTGCGTTGGCACGTTCAGNTTTCTGTTTGCTTACAAGCTACCAATTTTTATGTCTGTACCGACTTACATACGTTCAACTGCGTTGGCACGTTCAGTAAATTCAATTCTTTTTCAAAGAGTGTAATTTTCAACCCGAAAAAAACTATAGCATATTATTAAATAAACTAAAAATGGTTTAACACTCGTCTAGTAAAATGTTATGCTAATTGACTGACAGGAAACTTATACTTACACCATACTTAAAAAAATTACACTCCCATCCTTCTACCTAAGACACTGACACGGTGGGCGCAATAAGACTAAATGCAGCTAGCCACGGTAAGAATGACAGTTGTAGTAGCTGGAACTAGGCCACTGGGCACAGCGACCTAGCTCAGAGCGACTGCTCGAGGACGAGATGCACTCACCTCACTCTGGTCGCGAGGACCCTCTTCTTCCCCCAGGAGACTCTTCATAGCGCGCAAGACGTGCGCGAGGCGTCTGTCAAGGAACGTCAACTCGGCCTCCGCCAGAGGCAGCCCGAATGTCAAGTCGGGACCTCTGCTTGCACTGAGAACATTTTTTTTTTTGTTTCCATTTGTTCAAATATGCCTCTTAAATATAAAGTAGCATTAGTTCAACAAAGAAATGTGCATATCCAATAAAAAATAGTGCAGGCTGTTCACAGTTAATTGGGCACTTTTGAAATCAACCTTTGAAAAATGCCACTGCCACTAACTGCATACATTTCACGGGGCAAGCCAACTGTCATGCGCCCAGAAAAGTTGGGAACGACGGAGGGAAAGTAGTTCCATGTCTTGACGTTGAATGAACAGTGCTGCCATCTACTGCAGCACAGATGAGATAGACAAATCGATTGTGGACTTCATAGTGTTAGGTTAACATATGTGAGCACTGAGATTATTTCTTTCATTTTTTGTTTTTGACATGCATATGCGTGTAATAGTCAGCAAAGCAGTAAAATATTTAGTGTTATAATAATTTCAGAGTTTCACTTAACCAACGCATAAATAAAGTTTTTAGGCCAATGGCAGTATTAATTTTACAAATGACAGAATACATGACTTGCATAAAAGTAAATTTTAAGCATGACTTTCAAAAGTTCTCAGTTTACCGAGAACAGACTGTAACACTATATACCACAAAAAAAATAATATATATATATATATAGCAAAATTTTGAATAGTTAATGCTATAAAACCCTGGAAACAATCGAGTATGCAACTGTGGGCGTTCATGATGCACTTCAATCACCCCCCCCCCAATTACCCTCACTACCCCAAAATTCCTTAGAAGAGCATATTTATTATTTTCTTTTATGCAGCAAGAATGCGACGAAGGAAATGCATTAGCATTTTCCTGGTATGAGGAAGGAAAACCATCTGGTAAAATCTCCAGTGCTGTTGGCCAAGATACCATGACATCCCGGATGAGAGTCGGGAGACACACTAACACTCGTGTAAACACGTTATTCTTGGAGAGATCCCGCACCTTAAGCAGTGTTTAGTTTTTACTTATTTCTAAAGAAAGTGTTAAACATTTTCTAATTGGTATACAGCACAATGTATTATACTCGGTCTCAGTTACGAAGGCTGCATCTTTGACAGTTGGGAAGCAGGCAGAACATGATATTCTCTGAATAGGACAAGGTACGTCAAGACCATTTTGTGTCAAATTGACAAAACAAACACAAACGGCATGGCTTTCATGTGTCAGAACAGCTCAAGTGCAAGGATGCGTCGTCAAAACAACAACAACACTGGCACTACCTTCGTAACTGAGACTTAGTATAACAGACAAGAAAAAAGAGAATAAAATGACAAGGAAAAAGTTTGTATCTGAGCTACTGTAGAATATACAATGACAATCGTTCGCAATCTCTGCATCATACGTGCATACAGAATTCAAGCAATTGTAAACGTGTGTGCCGTAATATATCTGCAAGCAATATAGTTATATACTCACTCGTCAATCTTCATAAACTTTACCGTCACTGATGAGCCCTGGAAAAAATACAATATTTCGTTAAGGGGAAGTCATAGTTTTAACACGTTAGCATGTCACAAAGAACTACAAAATTCACACTTTGGTCTCATCTGAGGCAGGGTCAACGTGGATGGGAAGAGAGGAAGCTGGTCACTGAGCAGAACCGGCTGCCCTACCCGTAGAGGGAAAATGGGTTGGTATGCTGCGCATGAGAGCTGCGCAGTAGTTACTTTCAGTGTTCCGACATTGGACTACTCTTTTGACAACAGCACTATCAAAACCAACGTGGATAGGATTTGAGGTTATAACATTGTTTTCTCGACTAAGTGTTTTGAGAAGTTTTGTACACTTCCTCCAATCAACTAGAATATAGTCAAACTAGTAGAATTACATCATCCATGTAAAAGGGTGGGTCTGTTGAAAATTCAAATGTGAACAAACATGTTCATCACTGTTGACCATATGAATTTGACAGTTTTAGTGGCAATGGCTAAGTCAACGTTGGATGCTTGCGCAGAAGACGAATATCGGTCTATCTCATATTCAGTCTATGGTCCTACTAGAGATAAACACCTGTCCTTGCCGGCCTGCTTGGAGACTGGGTAAGCAGAGATAACGTGTGCAGACTGGCATCGGGGGAATAAGGTGCTATACAGGTAATTAAAATACAGATACTGGAATTGTATTGTACTGGATTTAGCATGTCACTGCTACGCACATAAATGTTTAGAAGTGCTTTTTCTTTTATTGTAGCAGTCGCCGAACCATATTATCACAGATTCGGTGCTCGAGTCATCACCGGCTTGGCCTCCTCGCGGTATAAACGTGAGTCGTAGCTATCACTGTCCCCGAGAAACTGGTAATTAATTATTACCACAACTAGCCTGTGTGCAGAAAGCTTTCTTTTCATACCTCATACACTTCTCAACTCCATTACATATGCAATTCCTTCATTTTCTCTGCAGCTCCTATGAGTGTTCTCACTAAGTTTTGCCACTCTCTCATTATTAACAACGCAGAACTTGCCACAGAATAGTGAATTGTACGTACGACATATTCTTTGGTTACGTCACATGCCTAACACGTGCCGCATACTTTCATACATTGTATAGAGAACGTGACATGTGTAGTCGATGGAACACCAGAACGTGTACAATCGCAAATATACATACTCGGAACTCCATTCGCTATAGCCTAGTGTATGTGAGGAGAAAACAAAAGGTTTTTTTTTTTTTAACCGTATTTTACTGCCATGATTTGAAACATCTTTGCATTAGACCGTCCCCTTCATTGTTATTCATTTGTGACACCATACACCCCATATTATGATGTGCACAATCAAAAAATCCTTTAAGTTTTTGTTTGTACAGGTATAGACATTGCTCGATGTAGCTCAAGACCACATAAGAACAGGAAGTTAAAACGTGACCTGGAATGTTTGTTGATACCTCGCAAAAAGCACGTTTGCACTAATGATTCAATCATTCAAATTATTTACCGACAAAATGCATGCTTGTTAAGAGCGCGCGAGACAGATTTACTATAAGCGTGTTAATTGAAGAGTACAGGATTTTGGAAGCCAAAATAGGAAGATTAAGAAATGGCAGTGATAGACGACTATTTTTTAACTTTATAATTTAAACTTATGCATAATAATGCATTATTTTAGCTTAATTTGGTGCCGCCATAAAATATACAGATTTATGGCCTGATAATAGATCGACAGAAAAAAATTGTCACTCTGGCAAAATATTTGTCTTCAAATATCACGCATTCGTCGTTCTTATTTCTTCTAAATTGACTTCCAGAAATCTGTTAACTGCGCATAAGTTTTATGTATTAATTTGCCTCATAACACTATTATTAACTCCTGTAATCCTTCGAGATGTTAGGCTAACATAATAAACCTACCTTATAAATCACACAAGAGCGTGACTGTGACAATAAAATACGAGCTTCTCAATAACACCCGGAACCAGCTGGTTGTTCAGTATTATCGAGCTGAGTGACAGTAACAGGCTCCGTGTTTGGTCGTCAGCTGCCAGTTCTAAGATCCTTTGTTCTATACCAGGTCCCATGTGGGCAGAAAATATTTACAGACGAGTGTCCACATTTGGATGGTTGACACATGAGATACAGTGTTGGGGTTTTTGTGAGTGTTCTTGTTTCCTCCGGCCAACACAAATTTCCCATGATGTTAAACGCATTATTAACTCTTCAGGTGTTTCACTCAGAACAGTCGGATTCACCAATCGTCAACTACACCTCATCCATTACCTCCATTACATATATTACAGTAGACTTTCAAGCAAGGCCGAATTTGGACTGAAATCAATGTAGACTAAAAATGGAATGAATTTAACCTTTTTTAGTAAGGTCTTGGAGTTTGAAACTCATATTTGGCGATATCCGCAACGACAGAATAAGAAATTAACGGCGTATTAGTTTTCAATTATAATCGTGAATGATAAAATATCTGAAGCACTTCAATACTTTCCCATGACAAATATTCGTCCGTTTAGTTGTCTTTGGTACTGAAAAATTAATTCAAACGAAACCTGCATGTATAAACCAGCAGTAATTTACTATAACTGCTCTTTATTCTTGTGTGTTTTGATTCTAGTCCAGAAGGGTATTTATAGTGAACATTAGCTCCACATTATACGCTCTAATTTTCTAACGTGACTGTACTGGATTAGGACCTATCTCAGTTCACGTTAGGTTCTAGTGCATTTGGAGTATATTCTAAAAGGGTTGTTAAATATCCAATAAGTTCAATACCGAATGAATTTTTTTTCTAAACTCTGTACATAACATGTGGAGTCTGCCTCAGAAGGAAGAAATTTTGAAGTAAATAAGGCAAGCACACTTTGAAAAGTTGCAGTGCCTATATTTTAATTATGTACTTTTCATCCTTCTAAGATTATATAAATGCATTAATTTCCAGGAAATGTTTAAGTTTCCATACTTACATGTTTGAATCGTAGCTCCCTCTGAACCTCCGTGTTCAACGTCAGGTCGCTGAAATTGATCCTGGCCTTCCCCAACACCTGGTCTACCGCTGTTCCTTGGTCAATGAGCATTGCCCCTGTAAACATAAACTCTCCATTTAACTGGCACATGTCGTATAGGTAGTCGACGCTTCCGCTTTTTCCCGTTTAGATACTCGGGAATTTCTTGTATACAAAATAAAAATAATAATACGTTCATTCCAAACCTTGTATTCTAACTCGAGACCTGTTGGTGCGAAAGCAACGTCATAGTAAAATCGGCCATAGTGTTTTCTATTAAAAATACATATTTCTTGATCCTGCCTCAGAAACAAGCATATGCTCTCTGCTGAGAATAGTTCACCCCTGCATGTTAGTTTGAGCGCCAGCCTCTAAAGCCTGTTGCAGCTGACGTCACATAGTTTGACAAGTGGACACCTTGCCACTTTTAGAGAGAGAGGTTTACTTAATGTCCAGTGATCTCATTAACTTCCCCAACAGCCTCCTTTATTTCCACACACCCCTACCCGAAATAGTTTCATGCGACGTGCATTATGAGTGTGTGCAGATTTGAATATAGAAATTGGAAGCGTTTTCTGTCATTTATACGAACGCTTTCATCGAGATCTAAGCTATTAAGTACCTAGAAAAGTTATGCAATTTATTTTGTGGGTTATGATTATGGCCATTTATATGCAGTTTTTGCATGTGCAGGACAGATGATCCTATTGTTCACTCCTACAATGATTTACTGTATGTTCATTTTAACACGTTTAATTTTTGGTTAATTTTTCCGGGAAATACTAGATAATAGGAAAATTATTGAATACGTTACAAAGTATACCGTGTATTTTCCGTGTTAAGTTGAATATTTTGTAGTTGGCATCGTCTGCACTCGTCTAGGGCTCAAGTCTCTCTCTCTTTTTTTCTCTCTCTCTCTCTCTCTCTTTCTTTTTTCTCTCTCTCTCTCTCTTTTCTCTCTCTCTCGTTGCTACAGATTCTTCTACTTCCCAACTCTTCTCTTTGGATTCCCCTTATTCCTCTCCTTGAATATCTCTGCAAAATTCCATGTGCTCCATCGAGGTTAGCGGATCAAATTCGTGTTCAGATATTGTGAGGTGTTACCCCTCTACAACCATCGCCCGTTACTGGCAGGACAAGCATATTTGGTTACGAACGTACGTTTCCATTCATATATGAAATTGAAACCAATTTAGTTCAAACAATTTGGCTTTAATTATATTACATTTAATTGGCTCTCACATTTACTACTAGTTTGCAATTGTATCGTCCATTTTCTGAGTTGTCATCTTTGTATTTCATGGATGTTTTGAGCACTTTCATTCCACCGGCATGTGATTTATTTATTTCGTTATTTAATTTCCTTTTTCGCATATTTTAGGCATGTTTCGAGCTTGAAATAGTTTTCTGGTCCGATATAACGTGCCTTTTGCCCGAAAAGTAAGAGCACCTCTTATTTTTTGTACCCTTGGTAAATTTCATGATCAATACTTTATTATTTTTGTTTTCATCGCTTTTACTAGTCTTATTTTAAGTTTTGCAGCTCCAGCCATCTTGTAAATATATTATTTAACTGAATACGCATGCGTTTCTTGCTCTTTAGGTTATATTCTGTTCTATTGTGGAATATTAAAAATGAATTTACATATAAAATTTCGTTCAATTGACGTTTAGCTGATTGTAGACAATAAGTTCTATGTTAACTTATTAATTGTGATTTATTTAGATTATAAACTGTGTACGACACATGTTTAAAGACACTTTTTAATCATATTAAAAAAACGGCCTGTTTTATGGTTTTTACGATTCCACTAAATTACAACAAATTTTGAATGCTTGCGTTGTGTTTTATCATATATTCTAAGTTTATAATACTTTTGTGTCGTTTAATTAAGAAGCCATTATTTTCTTGAGCATGTCTCGGATTCAAAGTTTGTTAGGTGTCTTTCATAATCAAAATTGTTATACATTTTCAAATATTCAATTTTATATTCTGGAATATATTTAATTGAAGTACTTGTATAATTAATTTGTGATTGTTTCATTAGCTTGCAAATGGTAAGACATAAACAAGAAAATATTTTTAACTTACAATTTCGTTACATAATTTTCACACGACACCATAACTACTGTTTAGCATTTTTGTTAAAACGAACATTTGTATTTGTATTGTGAATTGTTCACGGAACAGGATACTTTACTTACTCTGCTTGTATTTCGTAATAATGTTCAGCACGCACTATTCCACGCTGTCACAGCGACGAAATGACGTGGCGGCTCCTTTGATGTGGACGTACTGTTATGATTCAGTAAAGGCGGACAAGCCTGGCGAACAGCAGCAACGCGTTGGTATCAAGGCCAGGAGAAGAATCACCAAACACATTACAGCAATAATAGTTTATAAACCACATGAGCGAAGAGCCAGTGGAGCTCCCCTCCCGGCGGCATGGTGTTTGGGACTATTACGCCACCAGAAACTATATAATACGGCTACACTTTGCACGCGCGGTCTGTCAGTCTGTCAGTCTGCCTGTCTGTCTGTGGACCCACGCCGAGATGAAGCAATCAATATGCAGCTTGGCGTGCCACTCGTCGCTTCCCGACTCTATACTCAGCCTCCGGCGATGGTATCATTCAGGTTAGTCATATCTTGTAATTAATTATGACCTCCCTCGCCAATAGCTCATAATTACTGTAACTCTTAAAAAGTGTATTAAATATCTGTTCTGTCTTCATAATTAACTTCAGTTCTTCCCTCACAATAGTATAAACCTTCCATAGTCCCTAGACACAAGTACAAAACATTATAAACATAACAGTTGCCATTCGCTGAGTGGACGGGCGAGGCTCTGAGAATGGTCTCTGTGTTCGATTGCCTACTGCGAGCTGCGAAATGTTCCCTACTGGTTGAGCTGTCGGCGGCCGAGCATGTTGCCACGCCCTGATTAGCGAACGGAGTCGCAATATGTCGCTGGCCAGTGACGCCATTTTGCTGGCGTGTCTGGCTAGAATTCGCTTTACCCCTGTATTCTTAAACATTCTATGACGCTGTGAATGCTGGTAGGTCCCATGCCTACACTGAAAAACAGTTTAGTGGTAGCCACAAAATATTTTGTGAACCTTGACCTCCCGAAAATATATTGTGGTGAACACAACATTTTTTACGGTACCAACTAAACATTTGTGCTGAAATAAAAAATATGATTTGATGACTCTACTACACTTCTGTAATGATTAGAAAAAAAATTGCGCTCGCCACAAAATATTTTGGTGGGGTCAATATTCACAAAATATTTTGTGGCTACCACTAAACTGTTTTTTTTTTTGTACAGGTCAAGCAAGACGATTTTCAGTTTTATCGTTGTGATAGGGCATCCACGGTCAGCTAGGCTGGGTAACAAGCCTCTTAATTCCTGAGATAGCCAGCGGAGATCGAGTGCACCGGTCGCCCACAGCCAGTAAGCGTGAGTTTACCCGTTAACTTTAACGGAAATGTTTTCTCCGAAACCCGGAATACTTGGCCATTATATACGGCGTTAGACCTACGATGGAGTTACTGATAGCCACGAGTTAATGGGCGGAAATATCTTCATCTCCCGAGGAAGCTTAGATAAGCTAACTTAATTAAAGGGACGGGGCACTTCGGGAAATGCGGAAGTACGAAGATTTCACTTGGAGATTTTTCAAGATTGTGTGTATTCCACGCATTTCTGAATGGTTGGGAAATTAATTTGGTAACAGAATTCAACTACATATATATATATAGATAGAGAGAGAGAGAGAGAGAGAGAGAGAGGAGAGAGGAGAGAGATAGGCGTTAGCAGAAATAATCTTTGATAATTTCTCACCTTCAACTTGTCACCAATGTGTTCTTTCCCGAGTCCCATGCATATTTATAGAGATAATTAACACTCGCTTGTGAGGTTGTAAATAGGCTAGACACAACCTGGGAGAATTTGTCTTTCCACAGCCCACAACGCACGCCGAAGTACGAACCAGAATTTCAAGGCATGTTCACAAACTCCTATTGTTTCTCCGCGCCCTTTCTTTTAGGGCTGGAAGATGTTTAACTGCGATGGCAGGACATTTAAGAGATTTATGTGCGGTAAACGTGGCGTGACCGGCATCGGAATTGCTGCCTCAGATTCACGTAAAACCAATGTGCTGATTTCTTACCACTGTTTGTTTACTACGTCTTGGCATGAAGCGGATTTTAGCCCTGCTTGGCACAAAGGAGGGGAGGGGGAAAGGTTTTGCCCAGGAAACGGGGAGGCACCTTCATCACTTACGAAAGCCCTCGAGTTCCCTTATAAAGTTCGTTCACGGCACAGCAAATCTATCAGGAGCAGAAAATTTAAGGTATTGACTGCGCTGAGTGAACATTTTGTTAAGCAGTACAAAATGTGTGTGGACAAACTGTTATACGCGCTCAGAGTTGAAAACTTAAACGAAAAATAGCGTAACATAAATAAACTTTGGCAAATAAATTAAAACCAGTGTAACAAAACAAAACAATTAAAATGTATAGCAAATAATCTGGAGCACTCAGTTTTGACAATGGCTGTATGATTGGCAAAAATGCAACTGCTACACGGAAATGCTGTTTGCATTCACATTGTAAAATTTAAAACCCATGAATATATAAACATTCAAAATTAGTAAGTGCTTATAATGACGTCTTGTTTTATAAACAAGTACTTTTTAAGGCCATTGGTGCTTGCTTTTTTTATGTTTAAATTGAACTGAATGTCACACATTACATTTATTAATGCATTTAAACTTGTATAATGTGTATTGTAAAAATTTAAAATTTACTATTTTGAATTATGCTACAGAGCATATCAATATTTTCTCCTCTACAAATTTTAAAGTGTAGAAGTGATTTTTTCACAATAATTAAATGGATAAGTGCTTGTAATAGCTTGAAATATATCAACTCTGATTTTGAAATGTGTTTGTTTGATTTACTAGAAAATAAATTTTCTACAATTTTCTCTCGTGATGACTTATTTTTTGCTTGTGGTTTTAATTAATGCTAGGCAAAAATGTTCAAAAATATGTAGTTGAACTTATTTAGAAGTGATTTTACATTCACTGGTTTTTTTATTTGTTTATAATGTGACTTAAAACACGTGTCTTGTAATAGACGTTACGACAGTGTGAGTGAACTTAGTATTAAATCTCCACAATTGTCTTATGAATGTACCTGGAACAGAAATCCTCAATTCCATAAAAAATGTCTGAGCTCTAAGAGGCATTCGACTGCTTAAGTGATCATGTCATTTGAACATAACATGATTACAAGGTGTGATAGTTTTCATTGCGCGCAAATGGGCTTAAGTTTATTTTAAAGATGCGCAGGACGTCAATGTACAGAACGGTGAAGACATCGCCTACCAAGGGCGAGGAAGTTGTGTGGTTGCGCCTTTATACTCCTGGCCCAAGCCTGTAACTCCAGCAATATTTATATGCAAGAAGTTTAATTGACGGAATGCGTTACTGTATGTTAACTATTCAACAGTTAGCCCTGTGGGAAATTGTTGGGAGGAAGTAGATGAACATTTTATTCCAGCACAGTGTTAAAAATTATAGTGGAGGACATTCTGACGATATGCAGCTGCAAAACTTGCAAATCCAGTAGTTGCGTGTGCCAAAAAAATTGTGAAAATTAATAAGCATGCATTAATTGGATGAATAGCAATGGATTCTTGGAAAGCGATTGGTCATGACATATCATACAAACTGTTTCGCCAGACTAGCAATTAATTACATAAGTATTGTGGATTTGAAAAAATTTAGGATGATTCAATTGTAAAATTTTAGTGTAATATTTTGTACACCTCTTTAGGTATGTTGTAGAACGTTCTTTTAATTGGCTCGTATTCAAATACACGTGTTTTTTTCTATTAGTAATTACAAACACTCGGGGCCTTAAAGCATACACTACTGAATGTTGCTTTTTGATATTTGTTCTGCTGGTTTAAAATAAAAAACCTAAAAATCGTTTACAGAGTAGTCGACTTGTCTCTACCACGTTGCACCTATAAACATGAAAAACGTTTACAAATGAAGGTACGTAATATTACTGCAGTGACTAGCAACAAATTGTTTACGTAAATTAATTATTATTTTTTAATGTATTGATTGCATTTTTTTTAACAGAATATGGTTACATAAAGCTACTGATGTTTTTTTTTAAAACAGTGACGTATTTGAATCAATACTTAAAAAATAATTTANTATTACTGCAGTGACTAGCAACAAATTGTTTACGTAAATTAATTATTATTTTTTAATGTATTGATTGCATTTTTTTTTAACAGAATATGGTTACATAAAGCTACTGATGTTTTTTTTTTAAAACAGTGACGTATTTGAATCAATACTTAAAAAATAATTTCTTTTCACACATCAAAGCAACTACTACAAAATAGTGCAATATATAGCACCGCTATGTTGAAAAATTGCATAATAAAGCTTTTATTGTAACTTTTATAACAAAATAAAATTTTATTTGAATTTCTTGGCCTAGAAACTGTATGTTTAGATGGAAAAATAATCATTGCGGGTGAGTTTTGAATAAAAAAGTTCTCGTTTCCACAATTTCAGAAAATAGCGGCTGCAGGGGAAACATTTCAAAATTATGACGTGTGCCAAACAAATACGTAATCTACAAATATCCTACAATCCATTCCAACATAAAACTCCTTGCACATACAAATTGTTGCGGGAGTATAGGCTGGACACTGGACTATTAGGGCTGTTGTCTGCGATGAGTATATTTGGTTGCCTGATATCGAACGCCGGTCCGGCCATCCAAATTTAAATTTTCCGTGTTTTCCCGAAATCTCTCCAGGCTAATTCTGAAATGGTTTCTTTCTATAAGCCATGATTAAGTATTCTACTCGGGTTGGGGACAAAACGAGATTTCTTAAGGGAGAGTGTGTCATAGCGAAAATTTCCGCTGCTAAATTCGTTCGTGTTCCAAAGAGATCACTTTTATGCTGGCGGTATATGGATAAATTATATATGTTTTGCGTAAAACTTTTTTTTTTGGCTCAAATTGTTATATATATTTGCTTCAGCCAAAATATTGAGTATTAACTTTATTTCCTAACTATTATTCATGCCCTACAATTGTGTTTACAAGTGCAGATGGTAACAAAACGACTGTGTTTGGCATTTAGTGTTCATGAGCAAGCTTAATTCAATGAAAAAACGTTACGAATTTAAGTGCGAAATAAATATAGCAGTCATTAAAGTAACGTTGTACTTTTCTTCTTTCCCTTAAGAAAACTGCACAGGAAATCCTTAAAAATTATATTTTTAACCATTTCACAATTTTTTTTTATTCAGTAGTCGAATTTAATACTGTAAGGCAACGTTTCGTTAAATCTAGTTACAAACGTAGTATTAAACAACATATGAACATATGTCGTTATATTTCCATTTTAGTGCGAAGAACAAAGTTTATTGTTTACGTGGGTTCTAGCACAATACGAACCGGAAGAGTCTGCACATTTGTATTATTTTATGAAAATTGCAATTGTCCCATTTACTTACATACAAAAGGGAAGAATGCAGTACACGTGTGGCAGCCAGGGCCGACTCCTTCCCCGCTCTTGCTCCTCTGAGCGACTTGCTCTGTCTCAAATGACCTCGCTGTCAACGAAACGTCGATCATTTGTACCCAAGTGTGGTCATAATTAGAAAATATTGCCGAAAAATAAATACAAAAATAATGTCTTCTATTGTGAATTGGTAGCTCATATACTCCGGCCACAATATTAATTTTTAAATTGGCTGTTAGTATTGTAAGACTTATATCTGTTTCATGCAAAAAATTAATTTTTCAGCATGCTTAATAAAAGCTCACATCAAGATCATTAATTATATTTCCTTTAGTGCAATCCAAGAGTTAAAAAAAATATTTATTCTAATAATTCTGAGATTTTTATTTTTATGTTGTCATATGATATTTCAAATCAAAATTCAACCCCGACTGTGATTATTTCTTTACAAAAATATTCTACACATTAACAACTTAGGAGACTTTCGCTTGCTTCGATGAATGTAAAATAAAAATAATATTTGTGATGTTACTTAAAATAACAGTAAACGCCAATCTGGCAAGAAGAAGGCTGAAGTAATGGCGACTAGTTTAAAGACCAAAATATGCCGTTTTATTTAGAAGAGTCACGAGCCCCTAAAAGCCAATTAAGTGACATTTATTATGAACGAAATGTGTACGAATCCCAATTGGAAATATTTTATTTTGTAACCTAGAGAGGGAGTTGGAGAAGTAGCTTACAGTTTATTACATTATCGGTGAGTTATAGTCTACTATTTTCTATCATGTGCATACCATTTCACCAGCAAAATGACTTCAAAACTATCAAAATATAATTTTGAAATATTTTTACCGGTTAGGCAATTTTTTCAGTTTTTTTTTTCACTTCTCACAAAGTAATAACCGCTATCAAATTTTATATGATCTTTTAATACATATGTATTTTTCTTTTCGTGATTTTCGCCTCTTTACGTGGAGAAGGGATGTGGATAAAGTAAAATATTTTAAGATGTATTAAGAAAATATTGTATAGTAAGTTAACCTTTTTATTTAATAAGTACTTGTATTTCCAGTTATTCATGTTTTTCTCATAATATGAGAGATGAGTATATAGACACGTTTTTTAAGGGCTTTATTTTTGAGGTCATCTGAATTCGAGGTCAAAATATGAGTGGGATTTCAATTTTATTGTCATTATATTCTAAGTTAAAGGGCCATCAAATTTAATTTTAGCTCGCCTATTTTTCTTTTTATTATCAGGATAAATTTGAATAAATTGAATTATATTGCGTCAGTCTTCAACTCCTTTCGTAGCACAGTTATTACTGCTTTTTGATTAGTTACTTCATGTACAAAGTAATNGGATTTCAATTTTATTGTCATTATATTCTAAGTTAAAGGGCCATCAAATTTAATTTTAGCTCGCCTATTTTTCTTTTCATTATCAGGATAAATTTGAATAAATTGAATTATATTGCGTCAGTCTTCAACTCCTTTCGTAGCACAGTTATTACTGCTTTTTGATTAGTTACTTCATGTACAAAGTAAAACTAGATAACATAAAAATGTTTTCGTGAGTGTTTACCCATGAGTCAAAACGGGAGAGGAATACTATGTGGAGCACATTAGAGGTGCATGATTGGCCTCATATTGTGTATATCAAACAAGAAAAAAAAGTGGAAAACCATAACATAATGCTAAGAAATGAAGAAACATGAGCTTTTATATATATATATAAAAGAGCATGAGATAAATCTGCACGATAAATTGCAGTTTACGTACGGAAATAAAAAGATAATATTAGCGACAGCAAGGGAAGGGCAGAAATAACTTCGGAAGAAGCACGTGTAAGAATAACATTACAACTTTTAGAAACAGCACAACTCATCTAAATTCTCCCCACTTCTTAAATTCTTGTCACTTCTCAAAGTAGTCACGGTTCCTGAGAATCATTACTGCTCCTGTAAACCTGCATTAGCCCTTAAAGTTCTCGTGAAGTTTTTGAAGTCTTAAGATTTGCACTGATCATCAATATCTTCACTACTCTCAAAATTTTCAGAGTTGTGAGTAAAGGAGACGCAGGACTGAAGCAAGGTAATGAAGGAATATGCTGTTCCTCAAATACATGTTTGTATTTGTGGAAAAAAAAAACATATAAATGTGCACGGGAATTGTTACAAGCATCCTGGAAGGGAAGGGGATACTACAGAGCAAAATAGATACACACAAGGTACCGAAGATTTGGATCAACAATAAGAAGGCGAAAAATTCCGTCTCCTATAGTGCGTTCTGCAGCCTGGAAACCAGGAATAAAACAGGTGCCGCAAGGGTATGCAAACAGGTGTGGCACTTCAAAGATTCTCTAATTCCTGCAGGTAAATCCGGTGTTTAACCTACACTTTTCACATTTTTTCCTAATTAAAAACAAAAAAAAATTGTGGCTTAAGCATATTTAAAAAACAGGGAAATGAAATACAAGCAATTTTCAATTTTCTCTTCTGATTGCCACTTTGGCCTAAATCTGTCTAGACTACCACGAGTGTGGAAACCATTATCCCTATAACTATACAATCAGGCTTGTCTAAACTTTGCTGTTATTAAGAAATTGACTTTAAACAAATTCAACATTCAATAAATAAATTAATACTAAAATTAAATCATATACAGTCCTTGACAAAGAGCATATGTGGTGCATGAATTCGCAAGTGCTAATATGCATATATGAACTAATTTTTTTTAAATGACAGCTACACCATGGCTTGTAGCCGTCATGTAGAGGGATCGTTTCTGAAAGGCTGCAGGGTGTTGTGGCCCGTTAGTCCATACCTCTCTGGCGGGTTGTCTTATAAGTGCCGCCCAAATGAACGTGAGACACTTGCATTAACACCATTGTTTTAATAAACAGAGCTTTTCTATTTATTTGGGAGATGTTATTGTATGTCAGAAAGCAAGCTGTTATTGTCATCAAGTGTTGTGTGCTCTTTACTCCTGCTGGAGCAAGTTGGCTTCATATGGCCATGACATGAATTTGTCCAAACAGGCTCAACGAACAATATATGTTAGACAAGCCAAAATAATTATTCGTATGAATAATGTGTTTAAATGTGTGCAGTGTTTCTCTGATGCGATTAATATTTTTAATGATATATGAGCACTGAGGACATGTCTAGACATGGTCAAGTGCAATTGGTTATCAGGAATCGATTGCCGCCATGGACAACCTCATGAAGGAGAATCGGCGAATCACGCCCGCGTGGTTACGGAAACATTGTCTACGAGTGAAAGAAACGTTAACTCCATTCTTCATCAACTATTGAATCACAGCATGGTTTGCGCGCAATGGATCCTAAGCACTTCCAAGAGTAGCAGACGACTAGGTAAACAAGTATTTGCCTAGAGCACATAATTCGTTACCACGCAGAGGAGGTACAGTTTATCTAAGCTCATGGCCACGGATAAAACTTGGTGACATCACGTTGATCCGTCCACAAAATGGATGTATACAGAATGGCGGTATTCCAACTCTCAACGCCCAAAGAAATATCATTACTCCATAAAAGCTGGATAAATAATGCTCACGTTTGTCTTCGACAATAATAGCCAGATGCTTCCAGGTTGACTGGCCTTAGGCAGTAGCTACATACTGCACTATATTACATTAACTCAAGGCCGTTATCAAGAGTAAGCGACCCGATATGTTGTCAAATGGTGGCAGGTGGCAATAATGTGCGAAGATCTTCTGCAGTGTTTCCGCTAAGAGGTCCTCAACAACCGCCTAAAACCTTGACCTGTCACCCTACGACTACCACATCTTCGGTCCAATGAAAATACATCTCTCAGGACCTCCCGTTTTCTTACTATGATGAAGACCTGGGCGCCGTTGAAAAAGTCTACTTCAGAAAATTACGGACGTTCTTCGCTCAGGTTTTCCAAAAGTCTTGTGAAATGCTGGTACACCTGCTTCAGCCAACACTAAGACTATAGCGCTTCACATATTTCAAACAATAAACCATTAAAGAAAATAATTAAAAGTATGACTTTTATCTGGGCGAAGATTGTGTTTAATGACGGAAATTGGCAAACGTCAATAGGTCTACACGAAAATTTCTAAATAAAGTAGGCTCGCGTGCACTTCGCTCTTGCAAACTGGTGTCTCGAAAGGACGATATTAACTCTGCGTTAAGCAATCGCTTACGACTCTGTATTTTGAAGTTGTTATGTTTTGAAGTTATTATGTTGTAAAATGATAAGACTCCATTTAAGTGATCAGATTACGTGTAAGTTGGGAGGAAGGCGGAATTTAACCACATTGGTCCTCGGTACGATATCCTAGTGTAATCTGTTGGAGATAGAACGGAGGTGGGGTCTCNACGGAATTTAACCACATTGGTCCTCGGTACGATATCCTAGTGTAATCTGTTGGAGATAGAACGGAGGTGGGGTCTCATAGTTAATATAGATTCCGCATCCGCTACACGATCTGCAATAATTCTCACAGCATCTTCGGTAGTCAGTGGGCGGCCACGCTTGGCTTGTTGCTTAATTAAGGACCTCTGTGCCTAGCATTTTCTGAAAATACGGCACGGCTAGTTATCAGTAGTATTATGATTGCATTATGCATTCTACAAATTCAGTTCTCATGTAATAAAGAGTCATTTACGTCACCAAATCTCTTATAAAAACCGATACATCAGTAAAAAGTGTAAATCTCACTGAGTGCACTTTCCAGGCTATCTGTGTAACATAGTCACGAGTCTAAACAAAGTGAGGAATATGGAATCCCTGACGGCCGTGTTCTGTCAACTATGTTAATAGACATTCATTCAACACTCTTAGTACAACATTTGAATTTTTTAAATATCGCTTCATTTTCTAATTATGTGAATATAATATTGTATTAAACTATAAATTGGTCTTCAAAATTACATCTGTTTACATTTTTGCATAATCTTTTTTGTTTGAAATTGTGGGTATTTTCTTTGTGAAAATAATATTGCCAAAATCTCATTTTCTAGATGTACAGTTCTTTCAAGAAACTGAAATGGTTCTCGCTTGTAACGAAATATGTTAGAAGAGATTGTTTCAAATCAATCCTTGCATGCTTACAATGTTTTATGATGCACACAGAAAGCTTAATTCTTAACGGATGTTTGAAGAACGAGCATGGAGAAAATATAGTTTCACGTAACTTTCCTCTGAGATTACTGGCTCTGGATTGTCTTTTGNTTTGAAGAACGAGCATGGAGAAAATATAGTTTCACGTAACTTTCCTCTGAGATTACTGGCTCTGGATTGTCTTTTGTCTCTCTGTTTGACTCAATAATAAAATTGGCATAACAATATGCCAACAGTTCTGACATAAATTGCCAAGAAAATGTTAAAAAGAATCGAAATCAGGAAAGGTGACAGCGATCCTGTAAACAATATTTAGCACCATTTGGTCGCATGGGAATCTTACTTAATATTATAAATGCAAAAGTTTGTATGTGTGTATGTTTGTTACCACTCAGCTCCATAATGCCTTAACAGATTTTTATGAAATTTGGTATGCAGGTACTTTAGGTCCTGGAAAAGGATATAGGATACTTTTCATCCCGGAAAATTGTACGGTTCCTGTGGAATAACAACAAAACTAAATTCTACAACGGCTGGAAACGTGACTGCAATGTATTTTTCCTCTGGTGTCAGAGTTTACCAGGCCGCCCAAGGACCAATGAAATGGCTTAATGACTACTATCAATCGATAACAACCGGGACCGAGTATTTAACGTGCCCTCCGAAGCCCGGAAGCGCTCAGATGTTATGCCACTAAACGGTCACCCATCCAAATGTGTGCCGCTGAGAACGTTGCTAAACTTTGATGATCGATTAAGATCCCTCAGCCAAGCGCATAAAGTAGTACCTAGCTACATTTATTTCTAAAGCTACAACTTGATAAAACTAACGTTTTGATTTTCACAAATTGACGCTGGAAAGTGGAAATGTGGTAACTACGCGATAGTTGCACCGATACACTCAAAAAACAATACCCTACTTCTTGGGTTTCGGGTAAAAAATATTTCCTTCCTTTTGGGTGTCCGTAATCAGTTAAAATCCTAGACCAACATAGTATAATTTTATAATTATGTTTTCACATAAATGATTTGTCTTTTCCCAATCTATTTATTATTGCATCACTGTAAAACTCAATTGTACCCGGGCGAAGCCGGGCCAGTTCACTAGTGGTTTATAAAGATGAACACTGTGATATGCCATTATAATTGTGAATAAACACTACGTTGTCTGTTTTTCTCTCTCTGTTCCTAGAAATTGTTTTTGAAAACAACTGCCAATATTCATTACCATGGACGTCTTTAGACGTGACAACGTTCTCGTTTTAAGCATAAATGCTGTAACTATTTGTAAACTCTACTTATTTTATAAAATAAATTCATACATTTACAAAAAATTAATTTTAGAGTTGAAAATCGTTTTCAACTCTGTTTCTTCTCAGGATTTAACACAGAAACTTAACAAATACTTTTTTTTCTAAGAATAATTTCTGAAAAAAATTACTTACTGATTTCGAAGTCTCGTTCAGGATTGACGATGAATGAGAACTTCTCATTCCATTCAGGGTTATTATTGTTTTTGATGACTTGTGTCTTCTTCCTCCCGTTTGGCGTGCTGGGAATCCAAAACACTAGATATGGATCTGGTCTGTCAACTGGTAAAACAGACGGAGTCAATAACATTACATTACCTCGTCCAAATTATAGGCGTANTATGGATCTGGTCTGTCAACTGGTAAAACAGACGGAGTCAATAACATTACATTACCTCGTCCAAATTATAGGCGTATCTAATCATCATTTGTTTGTAGTTATCAGCAAATAAATAATTTTCTCTGTAGTTACACTATTATACCTTTTAAGTATTTTATTTTTCTTTAAATTGTTATTAAATTTGATATTATAGCTATAACTTACATAGATTTCCCAGCCATCCTTTGCTGATGTCGTATCCTTTTTCAACATGAACATGTAGAATATGGCACTTTACATCTTCATGCTGGAATTGAAAATAGTGCAAAATTGAATACAGTTGTAAACAAAGTGGTATTAATTTTACAAATAACCTACTTTATTCTTCACTATTATTATTAATGAGCTNTATGGATCTGGTCTGTCAACTGGTAAAACAGACGGAGTCAATAACATTACATTACCTCGTCCAAATTATAGGCGTAACTTATCATCATTTGTTTTATAAATTACCGTGTAGTTATCAGCAAATAAATAATTTTCTCTGTAGTTACACTATTATACCTTTTAAGTATTTTATTTTACTTTAAATTGCTATTAAATTTGATATTATAGCTATAACTTACATAGATTTCCCAGCCATCCTTTGCTGATGTCGTATCCTTTTTCAACATGAACATGTAGAATATGGCACTTTACATCTTCATGCTGGAATTGAAAATAGTGCTAAATTTAATACAGTTGTAAACAAAGTGGTATTAATTTTACAAATAACCTACTTTATTCTTCACTATTATTATTAATGAGCTATTTTTAAATTCGCAGTGGCTCAGCTATCAGCGGGAATCCAAATTATATTCAGTCGATGTTGAAGAAATCCTGCGGATACAGTGTATTATGACACAGTACATAATGTATGACATGGTTAAAGCAGTAGTATTTTCGAAACAAATTTTTTACCAAAATTCACATTCCTGTAGTAAATAAGCTCACAAACATTGTATTCCATAACGGTTGAATGAAATGTTTTAAATTTAAAACTTCGTCAGATTTGTAACTAGTTACAATAATTGAGAAAAGAGATAATATTACATGTAGTAAATAAGTTCTGATGATGACTGTTTCGGAAATCATTGTGGAAGTAGGCAAAAGAAAAAAATTCTTTTTAATTTACAAATTCAGGGATTACTGCTGCTTACCGAACTTCGTGCAACCGTTTAAGTGGAATAATTCTGCTAAAGCAGGTAACTGTTATAATATTATTTCAAGCCATTATTGCAGCCACCCACAAAACCTAAAATTTCATGCAAACATATTTATTTCATTCGCGTATTCCAATTTGTTGAAAAGTATATAATTTATGATTTCACTACCTGATAAGTTTGCCTCCAAATTTAAACTAAAATCAGTGTTTACGGGTGAAGAGTTACTGAATTCNGAAAAAAATTCTTTTTAATTTACAAATTCAGGGATTACTGCTGCTTACCGAACTTCGTGCAACCGTTTAAGTGGAAGAATTCTGCTAAAGCAGGTAACTGTTATAATATTATTTCAAGCCATTATTGCAGCCACCCACAAAACCTAAAATTTCATGCAAACATATTTATTTCATTCGCGTATTCCAATTTGTTGAAAAGTATATAATTTAAGATTTCACTACCTGATAAGTTTGCCTCCAAATTTAAACTAAAATCAGTGTTTACGGGTGAAGAGTTACTGAATTCNTGATTTCACTACCTGATAAGTTTGCCTCCAAATTTAAACTAAAATCAGTGTTTACGGGTGAAGAGTTACTGAATTCCTAAACGTAAAATGTTATCAAAATCAGTTTAGCGAAATTGTAGTTGTTACGGACACAGATACACACAACCACTCAAAGAGGAATGTGCATTCAAAAGCTTTACTTTCCAAATGAAAGCTTGCTAAAATATTAACTCTTATGTTTTTTTTTTCTTTTTCTTTTTTTCTGGACGCAACCTACTTATCGTTATTACTTACAGATACATTTCAGTATTTTCCTCACTTGTTTTAGATCGAAAGTAATTATGAGAATACCACAATAATTCTAGGCCCTGTGTTATATCTCTTATAAGATAACACAGAGAATTGTCTCTGATGACTAAAGGATGAAAAACATAATATATATATTTTTTCATTATTGGCTTGTGCAGGCGTGTGAGTGCAAAACATATACTTGATACGACTAGATTATAAGGCAAGAATCTTACCTCAAAAACTTGGTAATCATCTGATCTGAAACAAAACAAAAAAACGTTTATAAGTAAGTAGCGTGCATATTTAAGTCAGTCAACTAGGAAGTAATATCTGGACTATGGCTAAATTTACCTGCATTGCTGCATGCACACCTAGAAACACTGTTTCTAGTAAAACACCAAATTACGTAAATAGTTATGCAAGTAAAAACTCTTAGTAGAGCCAGTAAAAAGTAATTCAGTATTAAAGTAAATAATTTGAAAAAATATATGTACTTTATTACAGGTTAATGATTGGAACATAAGCTATGGCGTCCAGCTAAAATATTACTCATTCTGATGTATCGCAGCGTGCGAGTTCCCGAATTATAAAATTAACACTATTTTATTCACTTAATATATTTCCATATAATTTATTTTATTGACTATATATTAAAGTTTACAAAAATATCGCATACAGCAATCACGAAATAAGTACATACACAAAACAACAGTAATAACATTTATAAAAANAGTTTACAAAAATATCGCATACAGCAATCACGAAATAAGTACATACACAAAACAACAGTAATAACATTTATAAAAAAATATATATATAAAGAATTTTGAAAGAATAATAGTTTATCAGTTTTAACTGAATTATATCAACTTGATAGCTCCTATTAAAAAAATATAAACAAACAAACGTTTTCCTTCAAGTTATACAAACCTCAGTATTGTACAGCTGGCAATGACATTATTTTGTTAATTTAAGAACAATTGTTTTGGCGTATTTATTGATTTTGTGGTTTATATCCCTACTTTTGTTTCCAAAATAGGACCATTTTAAATATATAAAACCATACAATGTATAAATAATATAAAAATGTATTAAGTAGTTCAGATTCTGTCCTTAATTATGTGTTTCAGGAATTCACACACTGAGAGACTGAGAGCCCACTAACAAACTGATTAAAAAAAGAAACATTTAATTGGTGAGAAACATTTCCACGCTTTTAACAGTATGAACAACTCCCTGCGTGAGTATGTGTTTATTTAAAATTCAAAAAATGGGAAATATGTAAGCATTTGAGGCTGTTATTGAAAATGTTTTTTAAGACCGTCAGGACGACATGCTCAGTCATGCGATGTTCTCACTCAGGATATCCAGCATTATGTATTCAGACAGAGTAGTCTAAAAACTTTTTTTCGTTCTCCCCGTCACCCATGGTCTACCCTCCCCTTATCGCTCCCGGCCGTCTTTCAACCCACCATACTTTACCCCTGTCTCTTTTTTGCCATGTTTCTCGAGTTGTTCTTCCGACTACTGCTAAAGGTTCGTCTCTTTAGTAAGCAGGTGGTAATGTATTTAAAATAAGTTTCCTTCAGATAGCTCTTACGTACTTTGCACGCCAACACAGATAGGGGTCATATAACTTTAAACTTACTATATTTCAAGCCAAATACAATTTTAGTTTGACCTAAATAAGCATTTCTGGGAGATGTTCGGGAACAAACTGCATTTGATGAATTTATATCCATCTGGTTAACTATGGCCGAAAATAAAACAGTTTGGAAGCATCCACAGAAATTTTATGTGAGTTTTGTTAAAGCTAAAGAAATGCATAATACATTGGTGGACGTGGATGTTGAACCATAGTTGATGAGGGGACAAAAATGTTTTTGAGAATAGTTTTATCGAAGAAAGCTAGCCTCTTGTTGCAGACAACTTATTTCGAATAAATATTTTTTCCTGCATATTTTTCTACTTTATTAATTCATTGTAATTGCGGACATTTTTGGAATAGTTCAAACCTTTAGCTATAGTGTACAAACGTGGATAAAAAGTTTCAAATCAGAAATAAAAAAAGTATAATTTTTATTAAATATATAATATTAGGCACAGTAAGTAAGCACTTATTTTCTTAGGATTTGAGTAGAGAAATATGTTTCATTTTATGTAAAATCGGTGGCTATGGATTCTACACGACAGATAGTATGGCAATGAAAAAATGTGAAGAGTGCACCGCCCGGGAATCGAACCCGGGTGGCAAGAATGCGAATCTTGCAATAAACCACTACAAAAAAACCTTAAACAATATTTTTAAACAACTTGCATCTAACTGGTCATTCCTTTGTATTTATAATGCTTCATTTACTGACTTTTAAACTATAATACTAGTATAGTTTGTAGATGTAGAGTTCTGCATAACTTATTCTGCCGGGCCTCCGGGAAGGGAAGGGGGCACATGACAAGGTCCGAAATATTTTTAGCAGAAGGGGTGAAGAGTTCAATTATTCCCCTCCCCCTGGCTTAAAATGTACGTCTCGATACTTTTTCGGAAAGTAGAGGGAAAGCGATTGTAATCTTCTGATAATGGTTTAAATCGAAAAATTTAATAGAAATGTCACAACGATAAAAAATTACTTAACCACGTATATATGTGTCGCATATATTGTATTTATGAGCCAGGAACGTTTGAATTTCGTGCGTGTATTAATAATAAAAATAAATAATTATTATATGTCTTTAAAATACAGACATGACATTTTTCCTACTGTTCGTCAGAAGCCAATTTCCTCCGACACACAAACACACATTATATAAATATATATAATATATTTATAAACACACGTAGTTAAGTATTTTTTCTCGTTAAGGTATTGGTATTATAATTAATCCCAAACTATTATCAAAAGATTACATTCGCTTTTCCTCTACTTTCCGAAACAAAATCTGGACTTTCGTTTTTAGCCATGAAGCAGGGGGGGGGGGGTTTGAATCCCTCCCCCTTTAACAATAAAACCTTTCGGGAAGCGACATGTATCACTGAATACGCTCTTAGCAATCATGACTCAGTATAAATACTTACATTATTATAATACAAACCATAACTGTATAACTGTACATCTACAAACTATATTGTTATAATATTTTTAACGCCATTAAGTGACGCGCTATAAAGAGGAATGAATTGGTAAATACAACTTTCAAGACAGTTACGTACGTGAGGCACCGCTGGTGTAGTGGTATCATGCAAGATTCCCATTCTTGCGACCCGGGTTCGATTCCCGGGCGGTGCAATTATCACGGTTTTTTCCTTTGGCGTACTGTCTTAGCAATTTTTGGTCATCACTCTTACATTTAATGAAAATTATTTCTTCCCCTCCATTCATAAGAAAATAAGTAGGTACGTACGAAAAGAAGGGTGCAAAATGAAAAGCTGTTGAAATTGCCTTTGAGTTTTTGGCGTTTTTTTATATGAGTGATCAGCGTGTCTGTATGTCTTTTTTACTTTAACTGGTCTTAAAGAAGAGAATTACTTATAATGCTTCAAGTATATTTTCATTCTGTGCGTGAGTTAATGGCAATCTGGGCAATTCAGGTAGCTGATCTTGTGATTTAAATTATGAAATCGAGAATGTAATAATATTTTCTCCGTATACAAATAGTCCCATAGCAGCATAGTAGCTCAGATAGAGCACAAATAAAACTATAATTTATTAATTACACATTATAAAAATTAGCTTACAAAAATCACCTCGGGATCCTAAATTAATGTCTAGGTTTATTTAAATGAAGTTTAATTTTACTTAATGTTAATCTTCTATACTCTATACATATTATAAAACTCAACGCCTCGGTGAATTTAATGGTAAAAACACTTATTAGTAGAGTTTTTTTATGTATTTTTATTCTACAAAATTCTTTACTGCGTGATATTTTTCCATCGTTAACGGTTTATACAGCGTATTTATTGCAAGAAAGTGCGCTGGCGGCAAACTTTTTTCCGACTTGATTCACTATCATCGTTTGTAAATTTTTTGAGATATTTTCTCGCTATAAAAAGTAGCCAATATCACCTTTCAGCCCTCCAACTATCTGTGTACAAAAAATCACGTCGATCCGTTGCTCCGTTGCGACGTGAAAGAAGGACAATCAAACAAACACACTTTCGCATTTATAATATTAGTTAGGATATATATATATATACATACATACATACATATCCACACATTCAGGATGTGTATATTTATGTGATAAAAAAAACTAGGGTGGGAACAGTACACCTCAAAATAAAACAAAATGTCAGTATGAACGCATGTCCTATGGTGGCTGGTTCCCGAGATAAGGCCTCGCAAGTTTCTCCTGGAATTGTTAATAACCGTAGTTAATACTCGTACATCTCTGTTAGTGTCACTTGCAGCCCTGCCTGTGTACCAGCAGTGATTCACTCTTACAACACCTTGCATATGAATGCACGCCTACATACGCCTCATTAGCGACTGGCATGTTCAAATACCCCAAGTGTACCACGGATATGCTGGCAACCTTGTTCCACGCGCTGGAGAAGCATCGCAGTTCATGTAACTGCTGTTGCATAAAATGTGGTCTTGAAATGTCCCCACTGGATTCAGATCAAGGGAACGTGCAGGCCAGGCCAGGCGATTGTTCCTACATGACCTGTGCGGGAAACGCTTACCCAGAGAGACTCTAACTACTCTACCGAAATATGGTGGCGGCACATCATGCATGAACCATATGTGGTGTATCACATCCGATAGGACATCCTCGAGTAGCACATGTAATTGTTGTTGCAGAAAGTTACAGAACGATTGGTATGTCAAGCACTTGGTGTTTGACGTATATCAGTGAAATATACCTAATAATAAATATCAACCATACTCTGTGCAACGAGTGTGTACCGACTACCAACTACAGTTTTACATGGGCTCGTAACTCGAGAACCATCGAGCGTAGGACTTAGTTCATATGGAGTGAGTTGGTGAGTGAAGAGATTTGGGTGGTTCTAAACATCGAGGTCTTGAGAGCCGATGAGGGTGAAGCGATGTGTGTATGGAGCAGTGCCGCAATACAAGGGCGAGGGAAACGGGATATCCCTGAGAAAACCCGCCGACAAGTAGCATCGTCTGGCACGGTTCCCACGTGCAAAAATCTTGGGGTGACCCAGCCGGGAATCGAAGGTGGTTCGCCTTGGTGGGAGGCGAGTAGTCTAACCACTACTACACAACTGCAGCCCCATGTTCATATGGACATTTTGTTTTGAGATGTACTCTCAACATCCAAGTTACTTCCCACATAATTCCACACTTAGTGTAAATACACGTAAACGCACTACAATTTTTACAAAGAACCTCATATCTTCCCGTGATGAAATTTTATGAGACATCGTAAAATGTACTATATATATATATATATATATATATATATATATGTATATATACACACACACACACCTATCACAAAATTTCAAGAAATTGTTATTTTTTATTAATCCAAGGCGTTAGTTTAACTTGATGCAGCAAAACGTACACTGGCAGTCCTAAAATATGATATGCATGACATGCCAAAACATTTTCTTAAATTTGGTAAAATGTGCTTATTTGCTCCTTTCTTAATCGTAGTCTGTATGGCTAATTTGGAAATCCTCTATGAATTTGCTGTCATTGTTTTTCACTTTTTACGTAATGGCAAGTGCATCTAGTCCCAACTGCGTCAGTAGCAACAATACTGTATGTAACTCTGACAACTGACAACATGCCGTTTTTTTAAATTGCATACAGAGAATTCTTGACTTGCGACTATTCTTGAACGGCCCGTATATCTCACGCATCTGCTTCGAGTACCAAACCTCCCTGTAGATAGTACACTGAAGAGCCAAAAATGCTGGTATAGGCGGGCGTATGCAAATAACATAGGTATGAACCAATCAGAGTAACGCGATGCGATCAGCAGCTAGATCGGTTACTGCTGCTACAATGGCAGGTTATCAAGATTTAAGTGAGTTTGAACGTGGTGTTATAGTCGGCGCACAATAGATGGGACATAGCATCTCCGAGGTAGCGATAACATTTGGATATTCGCGTACGACCATTTCACGAGTGTACTGGGAATATCGGGAATCCGGTAAAACATCAAATCTTCAACATCGCTGCGGCCGGAAAAAGATTGTGAACAAACGGGACAAACGACGACTGACGAGAATCATTAAACGTGACAGACGTGCAACCCTTTCTCAAATTGGCGCATATTGGATTTGTGGACTGCCCTGCAGGATTCATGGTGTGAATTGCCTCCTTCTTACCCTCCAGACATTAGTCGAGTCCATGCCACGTCGTCTTGCGGCACTTCTGCGTGCTCGGAGGGCCCTACAGGATATTAGGCAGGTGTAACAGTTTTTTTTTTTTACTCTTCAGTGTATATCTGTACCCAGCTCACGATCCGGCGGTATGCAGATCGTTCTGGCGTTACGTAGTGCGCCCTAAAACTTAGGAAGTTAACGGGTGATTCGGTTTTCGTTCTTTGTAATTTGTATTTTGTGATGTTCAAACTGTAACACGCCTCAATGTTAATCTGTTTACAACACGTCTTCATGGATAACAATGTGGGATGATAGGCACTTACAATTGAAACTGACAGCTTTCCCTTCCCGACTGCACATGCAACCGAAGTTAAAATTTCAAACTTCAAGTGGTCATTCAAAAGGCTTCTTACTCCTTACTATAATATTACTTACAGTGTACGCTTACAACTGAGCAAACACGCTCCCTCAAAATCGTATTCCTTCCTGAACCACTTCCAAGCATTTAACGGCTCCAGCCCGTAACTATGAACGACAGATGTGCAGTGATTACTATAAATTATTTGGAGTTCTCAGTCCACCGTTTATATGTAAGATCATACACATCACAGTTTAAATAATTTCTAATTTTGGTTCCTTATGTATCTTATATGTTCAAGTATAGGAATAATTATAACAGGAAAAAATGGACATGGTAATAAAAATACATAATTAGGAAATTAATAATCCTTGCTATACTCCACCAAAAATATTATAAATTGCCACGTTCCTGGCACAACCGATGTAGAGCACCAAATTTACTGGCTGTTTGTCGTTACCTTATTAAAATAGCATAGGCAAATCTCAGTACTTACTTTGATCCCAAGCAGCTATCTGTAGAACCTTCCTGGGTATAGGGCATTATTTTCCCTTATATGCTTAATGTCAGCACAGTCAAATACGCTGGACTACTATATCACAGACGATTGACGGCGGTGGATACAGTCCAACTGAATGCAAAATGACACTGACACACTTCGAGGTGGATGTTAGGAATCCCAATGTAGACAGCGGCGCGGACGTGGATTATTCCATGACGTGCGACTGTGATAGATGCAATCCAGTATAGGCAGAATGACTGACACACTTCGAGGTGGATGTTAGGAATCCCAATGGAGACAGCGGCGCGGACGTGGATTATTCCATGACGCGAGCTCTTGTCTGGCCGGTATTCCCGCACGGTAGACAAGCCGGGGCGCGCATCACTCAGGCAGCAGGACCAAGGTTTGGAGACGACGCGCGCGGCTCCAGTGCAGGCCCGAGCATCCTCGGGAAGCTCTGCGCGTCATGTCCGGGCGCCGTGGGAAGGGAAGAAATCCGGCCGGAAGCAAACGCGACCTTATTCCCGGCAGAACGCGACGGGTAACATCCGCTCCACGCACAACATACTGCAACTTCGCAAGTGGCTGGCGCCGTCTTGTGGCAGCGTGTTCCACAGATCAACAGCACACCCGGAGCTTAGCTTGCGTGAGTGTGCTCCAAACAGAATCAGTGGACAACTTAAGGTGACATTGACAAGCGCATCTGACGAGGTATTGCCTGTAGGCCAGTCCTGCTTAGGGTAAATACAGAACTCAGAAGCAGTAACATTACAATTTTATCATCGGAAAATATGCAGCCAAGTTCAATTGGATCGTATGTCACAGTTGTGACATACGACATCACAGCCTATCTGGTTATTAGATAGGTAGAGACTAACGTGTCGTTGACAGCGAGGTCATTAGAGACGGAGCAAGTTGCTCATAGAAGCAGAAACGGGGAAGGAATCGGCCCTAGCCTGTAGTAAGGTACCATCCTAGCATTCGTCTGGAGTGAATTAGAGAAAAATGGAAAACCGAAATCAGGATAGTTAGACCGGGAATTCGAACCCAGGTTCTCGGTTAGTTTTTGGCTACAGTGGCCAAAACAAAAGCATCCATACGCGTACCTTGGTTCTGTACATCATGCTTCCCTCTGTACTTTGCTGGGAACTTTTATTATTTTGTCTAACACATTGCGAACGGACTATGTGACAATTAGTTACCAATATAACTCATTTCTATACTTTCCTATAGAGATGCATTCGAGTAATTTTTAAAGGTGATCGTGTATGTTTAAAGATTATCTTAGAAGGAAATGTCTACCATATTTGATAGTAATTAGACGAGTAGTGACAGAGATATAATGTCAGCTTGGAAAATTAATTTTTAATGTCAGTACCATCCAAAAACGTGGACGATTAAAGCTCATATTGTAATTGTATGGTTCACAGTATATACATTAGCACATTAAATATGAATTAAATGAGTTTAATGGTACCAGATATATGGCAAATAACACTATAATAATAACACCACCGCTTGTAAACTAAGAAACTAGTAAACAAATGCTTTGAATGGATCCTTATAGTATGTTTGCATGAAAGTGTGATGGGAATTGGTTAAAGGAGTTCGAAATACTAAAATAATTTTATGCATTTTAGCATATTACACTAATGAAAAGCATTAAAAGACACCTAGTAAACATTGTCCATTCCAAACTTGTTTTACAACGCAAACTTTTCGCGTGTAGAGGGCACTCTGATCGTAAGTGGAAGTGCACTGCTCTCCTGCACCGGTCTACAGAAATCAGACCAAGTTGTTATGAAGTGATCAGTCCTTAGCTGAACGGCCTGCCTGATCACACCTTCAAACATTGAACCAGGACACGAGCGTAATTGCAACAATACCTTGCGAAAGACAGTTACAGAAATCCCCTCCACCGGCCAGTAAACGGGGCCGAAAATATTAAACAACGGGCAAGATATAGGCCAGGGTAACACCGGGAGCGGCGTCTTTGTCATCGGGCCACTGAAACGAGAATACCACTGAAGATGGGTGTGTCCAGCCGTCGTTAACCTCCTCCTAGAATTACCCTCCGGAAACATGAACAAGGTGGGGACTTTCCAATTAGACTGTAATAATAATAGCGTGAGGTAACTGAATACTTAATATAATTAATTAGCACCTTGGTATTCAATTTGATCTCCCCCGATCAATAATCACGTAAATAGTTACTGTATAATCCTTATATTCAATAAATCTCATCTTATACTGATATGCTCTACCTAAATCATGACTCATTATTGAGCTATGCCCCCAGCACCTTTCACGTATGAATTGGCTTAAAAACTAATTCATAACAAAGTGTCTTAACGCAGGTCGTCTGACAACACTCGAGTGCAATTGGATATGCAATTACATTAAATGTGTATAACAGTGTGCGTCTAACAGAGTGTCTCTTCAAAGTCTGGAAGACGACGACAAGCATCGACTGAACATTTAAGATACTTTGAACGTGGCCGAGAGGGTGACTGGGCGTTCCGCAGAACTGGCACTCACTTGGTGCGTGACGTGTCAGTGGTCCATCAGTGGTGGATAATAAGGGTGACAGAGGGTTCTCACAGCCGCCTAACCCCACCAGTTCCACCTACATCGCTGCACTGATGAGCGCCTGGACATAAGGATCGTTCAGGCCACCCTCACTGCAATAACAGAGCCACTGNATATGTCAGCACGAACAGTAAACAATCGATTCTTGGGGGTATGTTTACGTTCTCGTGTTACTCTGGCACGTTTATCCCTGACACCTACTCATCATTGTGAACGTTTTCGATGGCGTGTAAAGAGTATGTTGGAGCGGCGAATGGAGAGCAGTGGAGTGGTGTTCAGTGATGAGAGTAGTTTCTGCCTTGGAGAGCGGAACATTTCATCGTGTATTCACACTCACATACCGGACCCACACCTGCGATTATGACATGGAGAGCCGTAAGCTACACATCCCGATCGCCTCAGGTATTCATTAAGGGGAGCATGACGAGTGCGTCGTATATCCGTGATGTTGTCAATCCTGTCCTCTAACCATATCTTGACACACTTCAGGAGCCAATCTTCCAGCACGATACCGCATGTCCCCATACCACTAGGGCAACACTGCGTGATCTACCCGGTGTACGCATGCTGCCCTGACCCGCTAGATCTCCAGACCTCAACGGCAATAGAGCAAGTGTGGAACATTGTAAGACGGCGCCTGACATCCAGCCCAGCCCCAGCAACGACCATCGTCCAGCTACGCCAAAAAGTACAGCAAGTGGGATACAGTACCCATTAAATATGCAAGTGGCGTGCATTTACTCTCATGAACCGTTCCCAAGTGAACGATGCGGACACGTATCGGGACCCACGACGTGCGTGTTCCGTGGGTCTCACTGGTGCAGCGACTGTGGGCCAATGACGTGACGACAGTGGCCGTGCCAGACCACGCAGGAGTGGTCCACGTCAAACTACGTCACATTTAACACTGTCAGAAAAACACAAGACGACAAAAAGATGAGAACGACATCGCGTCATTTAACAATATCAGAAAAACAAATGGAAACATTAATAACATAGGACAAGAGCCATTTAATTAAGTAAATAGATACATAAGTCCTCAACACACATACAATGAAAAACATATGAAAATTTATATCGCAGGAAAGTGAAAATCATGGTGCTGTCCATGAAAATTGTAAAAATGTTGATAAAAGATTTTATTCTGGGATTTTCTACCTAAATTGTCGTAATTAGGCTGTTGTAAGTGCAATTACAAATCTAAATGCTTTGGTAGCAATTTAGTACCGACAAGTAACAGTTCAGACGAAAATAATCAAATACGCTCAAGGTACAACTATAAAAATTCAAAATGCAACTTAACATTGTCGATAAATGTGCCTCGACTGTAACTCAGGAAGTATGAAATTTATAGGCTACTGGGTTTGGCTAAGATCTAAAATCTTCACTTCTTAAAACTGTTTAAATTTGGGACATCAGTCAATCATAGTTTAAAAATTAGAGCTCAAGTTATTCTAGTTTTTCGTACTGGACTGTGGCACAAGGAACCAATTCACGTGGTAAAGGTACATTCATACCAAGCTGTATATGGATCAGGGCTGCGGATACTGCTCCCATAGCAATGCGGAATGGCAGTTTGCTGAACATTCAAATTTTGTATGGAGCGTCTTGACAAAGGGGCCAGCACAAATCCAAAATAATACTGGTTGCAATTTACCATCAGTTTCTGGTCTTTAAAATATACATTACAAAATCACAATATTAATGATAATCTATTTTATGGATGAAACTGTTTTTGTCAATGAGAAGTTCTCAAATTCCTTCAAATTACAACAAATATCTTCTTATATCGCTCGCCCCACAATGCAAGTATTCTAAACTTTCGCAGTGCAGATTTTCTACAGCATTCAATACATGCCTACATGCTACTTCCAGACCTTCATCCTACCTATCTTGAAATAGATCTCTGATATTTGGTGACACTGTGTCGTGTTGTTTTTTTTGTTTGGAGAGTTCTGCATAACAAAAAACTTTGAAATTATCAGCTTAGAATTATCATCCCTCTTTTTTGCCTTACCCTTAATATGTGAATTACACTCGCGTTAATGCACTGAGGGCAAAAAGCTGACAAGTACGGGGAAAAATAGCTATTTTCAAACTTCACAAAATTACAGAGTTTTTGAATGCAGTAAACACATCTGAATAATTCTAAATAGTCTTCAAATGCATAAACACATCTCTGCCAAACAGTCCAGGACCGCCCTCAAGGTATGAAAAGGGGAAGGGGGGACATGGGAATTAGCCTCAAGTCCTCTATCCCAACGGGCCCTTCCAAGTATTTAGACTTAGAAATATTTTTTTCTCAGATAATTTGATAATTTATTGCTATTGCCAAACAACAATGCAGAACCTACTCATACAATAACGAGTACAACTAAGAATAAAATTCAGAGTATTCGACAGTGTAAATAGTAGAACCCCAATTTTATGACATGTCACAGAATAACTTCGTAAAATCTGGACAGACTGAATTTGAACCCCTATAACCAAAAAATTGTGGGTAAATATTGTTTTTTATTTTCCGTAGTTTCTGGTGCAAAACTTACATCTTTTTAAAATCAAATATTTATTTTATTCAATAGGCAGACATTTTCCAAATTAAATGATACCCAACAAAGATATGTGTAACTTCCCTTGTCAGCAAAAAAAAATTAACATCAAATGCCACATAACTTTCAGTGACAAGATCATTTTCAATTACTTCTCGCAGGATAATCAGAGGTTTAATTTAAATTAAAACATTAATTTAAATATTCAGACATCTTTAGAATAAATCAGATACTCCAGAATCACTTGTGTAATTTGCAAGAACTGGATGTACCTGACATCCCTACTTCATGCTAACTATAATAGTCAACAAAATTTTCCCAATGTTTTTGTTATACATATATATATATATATGTATGTATGTATACACACACACAGATATACATACAGATGGTTCAGAAATGAAATGCCCAAACTATGGGAGGTGATTCCTAATGGAAAATAAATTGAAACTATACAGGATATCATATACTTAAACAGAATATTAAAGGAGATATGAGTCTACGAAAATTGTGATTTGAAAATGTATTTTTGCAGAATGCCTTGTATGGTGCCTACAAAGTTAGCAGCAAAAAGGTGCCTTATGCTTGCCATGTTGCAGAGACACATGCGTAATGCTGGCCGTTCTCGGTCTGTGCACACTGTTCAGCTTGAGGAAGTGATACTTCAGCACATCAACGACATGCCCGCTACTAGTACACGTTCCATAGCGCGTCAAAAGGGCGTGTCCCATTCAACCATGTGGGACGTACTGTGGATAAATCATAGCCATCCCTACCGCTGGCAGAATGTACAAGGCATTCAGTGAAAATACGTTTTCAAAACCCAATTTTCACAGGCTCATTTCTTCTTTAAAATCCTGCTTAAATATATGGGGTCCTATATATTTTCAACTTTATTTTTCATAAGGAATCACCTCCTGCAGTTTGGGTGTTTAGTTCCCAAACATCCTGTGTGTGTGTTAGTGTGTGTGTGTGTTAGTGTGTTTTTAGTGTGTGTGGGTTAGTGTATTTTTAGTGTGTGTGTGTGTGTCTGTATATGTGTGTATAGGCATGCCGAAAAATTATAGTGACATTCCAACCTTAATATTTTATCGCTGTGGGGCTAGTAAACATATTTACAATCAATTTCACTTGTGATTTCTTTCAATTATTGTTTTACAATTTTTCTGGTTTTTCCCATGTATTTTCTGGAAATGTTTGACAGTTCCGGAAGATTAATTCGTAAAATAATTGAATTCTTAATTCGAGTTCGTAAAATCTGTGTTTTACTTATAGTGTCTGGAGTTTGTTTAAAACAGGAAACTCACTGTGTGGCCTTGGTCCCATACCATGTGCTACAACACTGACCAGCTCTCTTGAAATCCACTGATTAGCATTTTCTGGCTGATCATGCTACATTAGCAAACTGTGCACAGGATATCTTGAGTTCCACCACAATGTTACTAAAGACATTGGATGAGAGTGATGGAAGTTAGGGGCTAGTTATAGTAGTATGCACGATTTTAAAACACGTACCTTCGAGCTCAATATTTGTATTCATCTTACTGCCACCCTAGATTAAGGGCATTCTACAGTCACAAAGTAAATTATTATGCCACTTATATTTACTTTATTATTGCAAAGATTTTTTTCTCTTTACAGAATTATCTTTAATAACGCACATTGGAAAAATATAGAATTTAATTAAATTGTATTAACAGTTTATTGGCAGTGAAAATACATTATTCATTATATTTTAATGTGAACATGATACTACTAGATTTTCCTTATACATGAATATTTATTAGCTTGAAAGCAAGTGATGCACCTGTTTACAAGCAATATAATTTTTATAGTTAATGTAGAATTTAAAAAAAAGTAATATCTAAATTAATATAAGTAATGCTACATAAAATAGGAGACCCAGACCCTCAACAGAGAATAGCACAGAGGAATCAGTCTCAGTTAAATGTTGAAGGAATGCCACACAGGAAAATCCCGTGTTGTTCGTATAGAAGAATTGAAATATGACTGTCATTTGTATGTCTGTTTCCATGTTGCGGTTCGTGGCTTTATTTGATAGCTACGCTCTGTAGCGGTGTGTTGTGCTACCGCAAAATGCACGCCAGCCGTGATACAGACTATATATGGAAAGTGTTGCCAATTCCAATTTTGATAATCTGCAAAATGTTTACATAAAATCTACTAAATTCCCGCTAAATAAAAAAAATTGCCAAACAGACTAAATTCGTTAAAAATAATGATTTCAAATAGAAACATGTTAAAAAAGTTAAATTTAAAGCAATGAAGTAGTTTCATCATAATAATACTGCATTTTCTATTTTTTACTCTATTGTGGGGACATTCTAAGCTCGGGCGCAGCTACACTGATCATTCTTAGGACATCACACAGATAACAGCACAGAGGAATCAATCTCGAGAAAGTCCCGAAATTCTCGAGACCCATGACGTCAGTCTCAAGAGTCTCGAGCGATACAATTGCCCATTACTAGCTTTGAAAGTAACGGCCAAAAAAGGTCAAATGGTTTCGGAAATATTTGATTAAATGTAATTTCAAATTCAATTTTCAGTGGCGCGTAGTGGCCACAATTCTCACTGTATTGAAAAATGCCCAAGTACATTTCCACTTTGTTTTTTGTAAGGAATCACCTCTCAAAATTAACACAGTCCTGACTCACACTTTATGATAAATAAATTTTGCTCACAAGGACACATACATAAATATATATTATATAAAGACATATATAATTGATTTTTTCCACTTACATTTGCTTTTGTTTTTTAATGGTAATTTTATAGGTAAATTAATTTACCTTGTGCAGGGTTAAGCGTATTTACCTAAATCAAATTAGCAGACATTAGCTTACTGCAAACAACAAAACTTGTAGGTCACTAATTTTGGAATGAATAAAATTGCAAAAACTGTTGAATGTACTACACTTCATGTAATATTCTAAAGGATGATTAATAGGTGACTTCCGTTTCTGAATATTTATCCAATTGTTTTTTTTTGTTTGGACTAATAAGCGGAAGTTGATTTATACTGAAATTAGGTAACAATTCAAGTCACTTTGAATTAATTTCCCTTGTAAAACACATTTGTCAACAAGGTGCTTATAGATGTTTTTAAAATAAGTTTTCCATCATTCCACTGCAGCTACATGTTTTTTTTTACATGCAAAAAAGCAAAATAATTTAACATTTTATCTAAGAGTGTCTGCCAACAACAGGAAAATATTCAGTCTACACTTAAATACTCAAGTGATGTGTGCTTAAAAGAAAAAATGCTACTTCTGGATGCTTTTGGATGAGTAAAATACAAGAGAACATGCATTGCACATAAAAACAACCAGTAAATCCGAACCAATGTTATAAAATACAGTACTAACTTGTGTATGTCACACATTTGACGCCATTTGTGTCAAAAATTGGAGTGCTATACTTACGAAAGTTTACCACTTACACAAAGTGTTGACATTAATTTTTATTTTGTTGCGAGTTTCAGTACGTATGTACATTACGTATGTACACTGCCAGACAAAAATAGTGCACACAGAAGGATGCATAGGATGGTACTGAAACTTTATAGATTTAGTGATACAGATGAGTAATACACATGATCACAAAAATAGAGCAGCAGGTCAATTACATATGGATCTGTGGTACACAGTCTTGTCATCTTCAATAGTGCAACACACCCCCTTGTACTGCAATATTCTCTGCAACACAGTCTGGCACAGAGTCCAGCAGATGCTGGATATCCTGAGACAGATGGGCTCTCAACTGTTGGACAGTATGTTCCAAAGCCAAGATACTGCGCCATCGCAGCAGCTGGCATTTCAACTGGTCCTACAGATGCTTGATTGGGGACATGTCAGGGGAGCAGGTAGATCATAGTGGTGTTTGGACATGACAGAGGCAGTCCTGGGCAACCTGTGCTGTGTGAGATTGGGTGTTATCCTATTGGAATATTGCGCCTAGAATCCCAGCCAGAAATAGGAGCAATGGAGGCGTACAATGTTATCCATATACCGCTGGGCTGTCAATGTTACACATAACATGAAAGCAAATCTGCAATTATAGGATATGGCTTCTGCCATTAGGGAAGAGTGCCATTTATTAGTGACATTAGGATTATGGTGTTCACCAGAGTCCTCCACACCTGAGCACGATCATCAGTTCCCATAACAAAGCGGCACTCATTACCAAACACCACACATTGCCAGTTTGTGGCATTCCACATTGCTCTGGTTTGGCATCACTGCAAATGGAGTAGCTGCTGTTCCAGAGTTAATCACAGCACATGCAATGGGTGCTGGGATTGCAGATCACCTCCACAAGGCATCAGGAAACTGTTTGTGGGCACAGAGAAGCCCCAACACTGGCCAGTATCGTGGGCCAGTTCACCATGGGAGTCCCCCACACCTGGCACGTGATCCATCATTTCTCTCCACTGGTAGTCGAACTCGTCTGTCCTGAGCCAGTCCTCTCCATAGGGGTGCCTTCACGCATCCACTGCTCCCATCAGCATTGGATAGTATGTTCCAAATTAATGATCAACATGGTGAGCTCTGCGGTGATACAAGCACCCTGTGGTTTACAGCCAGATTACAAGTCCTGTCTTGAGGTCGGTCAGTTGCGTAAAGCGATGTTTTTGGTATCTCGATACCTGCTTGGTATTGTTGTTTCTCATAGTAATGTAGCTTTGACTACACATCAAAGTCTACAACCGCTGGTCGGTACTTGGAGCGCCACCGCCAAATGTGCGGTCAAATGCAAATGAATCAACATGAGATCATGTGCACTAGCCTGTACTCACCATTTACACTAGGATGACTTCTGCAGGTAAACACAGTAATTTACAGGTACAGTACAGTATAATATTCCATGCAGTGAAATGTGAATATTGTCTTTGAAAATGAAGCTAATGGCAATGTTTATATTTGTCCATGGTGGAAAAATACACCTGGTATGAAAATACAAATTAAACAGGGCTTTCAGAAATGTTCACTTTGTCGTGAATAACCTACAAATACCTAAAACTGAACACTCTTCAATGACATAAAAATGTGTGACATCACCACCAACAAATATGGTCAAAGCAGTGTCAGCTGGCTAGGTCATGGCCATTGTGTTCTAAGATGCACATGGTCTGATTCACCCAAGTTTCTGCAGCATGAAGAAAAAATCCCAGATGACTAGAAATATTAAAAGGTGAAATTTGTAATAAAAGGCCAAGTTGTCTACCCATGATCACATCAGACCTAACTCAGTATAAACAATACAAACTTTTGCAGTCAACTGTAAAAGACATTCCACCCTCTACCTTTCAGTGCTTTAATGAAGGACTTTGCAAACACCATGGTCAGAAAAATTAAACATTAAAATGTCTAAATTCGCACATACACCACCACTTTATTTTGATGATAATTATATTTTTTTTTATGCTGATATGATACATTTTTTGTAAATGTTTGCTGGATGTGTAATTATACAAAGGTTAAAGAACTATATTTAGAGTACAAATATATTATATGTCAAATGGGTTTATGTTTTAGCACATCCATTTTAAACTAGGTATCTAGGAGAGCAAGAAATATGTAAAGGAGAAGCATCTATCGATCAGGTGCACAAAGAAGTTAGTTTAGTTACACGATTGATGTCTATATCGGTGTTCTTACATTTGGAAAATCATTCCCCACAGATTAAGTACAAAATAACTCAATGGCAAAAAAACCCATAGCCAAATCATTTATAAATGTTTAAACTTCTATTTATAGATGGATAAAAATATTTAATACATACCTGATTGAGGGATTTGTGAGCACATGTTTTAGAATTTGTGCAGAGTTCACACAATTTTTTTTCGAAAGCTCACGAGCTCAAGTCGAATAAAGGAGGTGTTTAATCATTTTCAATATTAAAAGCGTATTGCTATTGGAAGAACAATTTCGTGTTTTGAGCTAACTGTAGGCTAGACTCCACTGTACTATGTATTTTCCATTGGCTGTTGGCACAGTGTGTAGTCAGTTTTACCACAGAGCAGGTGGTACGGGATTTGATACTTGTTTCCTTGCAGTTTTGTCATTGGCTCAGAGTTCACCTGGGCATGTCTAATAAACTGTGATCCAATTGCAAACATAATAGATATACATGTGTTTCAGATCTAGCTTATCCTAAAATGAATTCGCGAAATTTTCCAGTCCCTATCTTTAAGCAACTGGCATCTCACAAGAACAGAAAATACAGATTTTAAAACATTAAAATGTAGTGAACATCAGCAATTTTAGATATAAATAAATGTATTCAGGTTCTTGTGCATAAAAATTCGCTGCTGCACATGTTCCAGCAACTAAGTTCTCTCTGCAACAAAAGATAGCATTTCCAGTTGAGAACAGTTCACTGAAGTTTTAGTGGCGAGTATTACAAGGTAATGCCCATCTGAAATTTGAAGTGGTGTCCATTTTTACATCAACTACATGGATTATCAGAGTTCATATCATACCTGCCTCTGCCATATATTTCAGTTTCTTTCCATAGATATCACTTGAGCACACAAACAGAAATTTTTAATCATGCTTGTTTAACCTGCAGGCATTTAAATTGTTTAACAGCACTTATTTAATTTTGCTGTACATTTGTCCCTTTTTTTGGAAGTAAAAAATCCAGATTGGTGCTTTTGTCAGTTTCGCATTCACAATGAAATCAGTCGGCAAGAAAGAACAATACACCAACAAATAATAAATTAATTAATTTTATTACCATGTTATCTCGGAAACTTAGTATCGCTCCAGATCACGTACAGTATGAAATTTTAACACTGTGACCGATCATTCCAAACTTGGGGAAAGTATTACTTGATGCAGTAACCAGGAGTGCTAGTAGTAAAAGGCATCTCTTGTGGTTTTATATTTTGTTTTAGGACATTATGAACTAATGTATCATTTAGTGACGTTTACAATTGCCAAGACTTTTGTCAAAATCACACATTACCGCAATCCAGTTTCATAGTAGGCTTAATAGCTGAGCCGTGCTATTTTCACAGCTACCTATATCATGCTCTTGTGACATGCCTTATGCCATAACTTTTACTCTTATGTTTATGCTAGGTGTTTCTGCAAAAATGTACTGGGTTACAGTACATAAATATTGAATAAGTAAAACAAGTTTTTATATTTTTAGCTTTGTATTGTTGCAAGTTGTGTACACTCAAAATACACCTCAGTTCCTTAGTAGCTAAAATGTATTCTACAGTATTTGGTTAAGGTTGACCTTGCAATGCTGTCACATCAATTTAAAGTACAAAGAACATATGTTAAGTTCCAATGTTCTGCCCTTTATAGCCCAGTCAAGATCACATATGACCTAAAACCATAAAAAAATATTGTACACCTGAATTTTTGGCTTAATGATTCTACTAGCCTTGGTGAACAACATATAAAAGTACTCTGACTCTCTCGTGTTCACGTCCTAAATTTTTAAGCCCTTAAAGTTCCTGGTGCCAAAGATTTGCACTATTTTACTCTATCTCATATTATTACGCAACGGATAGTGCAATTGAGCTCGGATTGGTCTCAAATTAAAGAAGAAACCTTAAACTTATCAAATATATCGCTGTGTAGTTTATATGAAAAGTAATGTTGCAACATATCTCTAGAAAAACAAATAATTACACAAAATTAAAACTTCTTCCAAATAATGTCAAACTATTGGCGCTAGTTGCTTCAAAATAAATTTTATATAAACCTAACTCCATATAAAAATAATTCTCTTTTTAATGCCCTTTCCAAAGGTGTATCTAATTGCTATGTGCAACTAATGGTTATGAAACTGTAGCCAAATTAGGTGATGCAGACATCACTTTCAACAATGTTGTGTTGTACTTCCAGCCCATCCGCAATGACCTTGCAAGGGCACGCTGGAAAGAACAGTGATGTCTTGTTACAGTTCAATTTGCGAGTGAGTTTTATACAAGTGGTAGTGTAATATGTCTAGTGTCCGATTTATAAATACTGAAACGTGATACTGCAAGGATGGATACCTCAGTAAAATGTATAATATGTAACAGTTCCCTTAATAAAGGACTTATAAGTACAGTGTTTCAGAAAGGCATTGCAAGTTTAAGAAAAGCAAGTTGAAAAAAGGGATGATGGCGTAAATTATTCCTTTCCTAACCAGGGAACCATCATAGTACATTTACAACGCAGGTAAGCATTTTGTAGATTGATTTAAAAGGGCTCTGAAAATGTGCGTTCTGAGGTGTAGATCATGTATTGCCGATTGCCGCTAGAGTGCAGGCGTTTACTCTGTTTAGTAGCATTATGTCATATGAAGCATGATATTAAAATTGTTAATTGTGTTGGTTTTCAACTGTTTTGGGCAATGTTTTCCAATGAAATGAACACGCAAATCAACTTAGCATGCCTGAATAAACATGACTTCCTGAAAAAAGTTTTCCCTAATGAATAAAAAATATTATCTGAAAGCTTTTAAGTTCCACCCAAAACTTGCTTTAGGGTCGACGATACACATCCAAGCAGCGTTTACAGTATATTGGTTATAACTTATGTCAAAAATTGAAACCTCTTGATGTAATTTTATATATTAACCTATATAATATTGACCCCTAACAATGTACGTATACTATATTACGCAGACACTGAACCACTAGCCTACCAGGCGGCATCCTTACCTTTAATAGTTTGTAATGTAATCTTTCATTTTGTAAAAGTAAAATGTGCCATTGAATCGCTATTGAGAAGGTTTGAACCTTAGAACACCCCTCCCCTACTCTTTTTATGTATGCTCTTTCATATGGGTAACATTTTATGCCTACTAATACATATGGAATAGAATGAAGATTTCCTAACAGTTTGCATTACTAGTTTATAAAATTACAAAACCAGAAGTCGCACCGATATCAAGGGTAACAATAAATAAATATATTTCACTACCCATTTTAAATTCTATTGCAGCTGTATTCTTTTTATTACAGATGCCAGTACTCAAGGCCAAACACCATTACAAAGGTTCAGCATGAAAATGTCAACTCAGTTCCCACTGAAGTTGTATTACTTGTGATCTTCTCTTGAGCCATTCAATATTAAGGCAGGCTGCTTTTTTTTGAGGCGAAGAGGCTTCAGCTTGAACAGCGACAAAGAAACATATTAAGTATAGACGCACAGTACATGAAGTGACAGAACTTATGTTCAAGGAATGTTTTGAATCAAACAAGAGCACGGAGAGATGACTGGGGTGCAGTAGTCGCAGTTCCTGCACAGAGGCTGCCCTGGACCTTGTTGCGGCACAGTCAAAATACCACAAGCAGCGTCACCTGAAGTTTTCCTCATGTAACAAGTTGTACCCCAATGAGAACAATGCCCGCGGTAGGCCAGAGGATAGTACCAAAATGGCAGCATTTCAAAAACTGTGCTTTTTTCTTGATGAGAGCAAAGACTGCCAATTTTCTCAAGCAAGTATACCTTCAAAGGAACTGCAGACAGCATTTTGCATGAAACGTGGTATACGGAATGCAACACGTCTGATCTTGAGCGACAATGCATCGTGGAGAAAGCAGCTGAAATCATCAGAGAGGATATACTTACAACAATGTATAACTGTAATATGTACCACAATGTAGAGGAATCTTAGTTATGTATGGAAAAGGTCCCAGGCACATTCAAGTGCTTCATGGAGAAAGTGATCATATCTAAAGCAAAGGACGGATGAGATGTGGCTTTCTCCACAGCCACCTGCACTTTTTGATGGACTATATATGAGGAAGACAGACAAATCTGCCTTTGCCACACTTTTTATACATGTTTCGCCAGAAGAAAATATGGCAGTTAGCTCACCTACTTTTGTTATCACTGGAAGTTATACACTTCATGCTGCAACTACATGGCCATGGCTGGCTAATTACGGTCAGATCTGTGGCATGTATGTGAAACACACAATCAATAATTATCCGTCCGCAGTGGTGGTATTCAATGGATATAGTGGAAAACCAGGAACGAAAACCCCGGAGCAGGTTTGGCAAGCAATGAGGAGGTTGTGTCCTAATATTGTCTTCAGTGAAGGGACTATGGTGATTACTTCACAGGAAGATTTTCTTAAGTAATAAGAATAACAAAGCCCATCTTATACCTACTCTAAAATTACACTAAAGCTCTGAGAAACTATATGATGTTGCAATCCAAAAAATTTTTGTTGAAATGCAGTGTGCAGTCCTGTTTGCGCATACTTTCACCAGAGGTGATAAAAACATTTATAATTTATGGAAAAGGCAAAATAAAAGCATACAAGTTGCTCCAGAAAAATGTAAGCCTACATCCAGAATAAGTTAACAGTTTCAACAGCCCTGAATCTCATACTGAAAACCCACCACTGAAGAGAGGTTTGTTCGAGCTCTGCACCATACTGGTGATAAATTTGATAATACTGATCATCTGCAACTACACCTTTACAATCGGTCAGTTGCTATGCAGGCTCTCTCAGCCTCTTTTGAGCTCGTAGTGCTTCAACTAATGCAGCACTCTACCAACACTGATTGAGGACATACCTTCAGGTAGAACCTACTGTATGTGTGCGTTTAAGAAAATTGTTTAAATTTTACATACACGGGTCTAAATTCTGTTTATTCTGGTTCAGGAATGAATGGAGCCGAGGAAGGGGGGGGGGGGGGNACAAACTTGGGATGGCATTTTTCTAATTCAGAAGATACGCTCATGCCAGTGCTAACTACATGTCCCTCCAGCCTCAAACTTTTTGAAGCAGATTGCCTGCACATGCAAATGTGATTGAAATACTCTGTGTAGTTGCAGAAAAGCAGGTGAAAACTGTTCTGGCATGTGTGGATATTGCTGAGGCACAAACTGCTTAAACACAGTGAGTTACGATCTGGACACAGATGAGCTGTAATTTGACCATGTAAATTGAGTATACAACAGTGAGTATTTTGAATTTATAATAATCTGACAAATATATGTAAATCTACAATAATCGAAAAAGTAGTATATATTTGTATGTTCAGAATAACATTTTGGCAAGTTTCTATACCGTACAGAAACATCTCCAGTATGCTATTTTTATCTTAATACACCTTGAACTGTGTATGTACTCTTCAATTTGAGACCAACTTTAACTAATTATTCAATTTAATGCATCACAGAATGAGTAAGTGTAGAATGCAGAATGGGTGTATGGTCATGCATGCATCACATAATTTGGCTGACAGTTTCAGAACCATCAGTCGCACAGAGAAAGGGGATATACGTTGGAAAGGGCGTAAAATGAATATTTATTTGGACTTCTGTTTGTCTAAAATTCATTTTAAAGCTGCTAGAGCTAATAGTTAGACATTTTCCATATTTACCAACTTTTCATAACAGAAATTAGTAAAAAAAAAAAAAAAAAAAAATTTTCATTTTCGGCAAAATATGTTGCAATACTTTGCCTGTAACCTTTTTAGTCTAAAACGAACTTCTAACAATTGTTATACAATTTTTGTATAAAAATTGACAGTATAAATATGTACAGTATATGCACAAAATCATACTTAAATCAAAAGCAATTACAAAACTTACCTGATGCTCTTGTCCAAATAAATATGCAAAATGTTCGAAGATGCACTATAAAATAGGCATAACAAAAACACTCTTCTTGAATGCATGTCTATAGTCTTTAAATGCCACAGTATAACCAAAAAGGTTAAGTTTTACACTTAAGTGATTCAGCAGTTGCCTTTTTTTGCTTTCAGCAAAAAAGTTACCAAGAAGTCTTGTTCATATAATTTACCTTTCTGTTTTCATTTAATCACAGACAAATTTTCTAAAATTTCTTTGGCATTTTTCAGCTAAACTGTTTTCTGGTCTTTATGACCAGACTGAAAACACGCTCGCATTCTGAGTTACTATGCGGTATTGTCAGTATTGACAACATTACTCTGGCCAATCGCCCAAATTTTTGGCTAGCCCCCGACACTTGATACTATATTTGATATTTTAACCAACTTTTCCACTGCTGTATCTTCTTTGGTGGTGAGAGAAGATGTATCGTCCAGCTGAAGAAGTTTAAACTGTTCCTGAAGCTGAACCATGGTTTTTGCTCGTGTTTCATCATCATCAACTGGCAACATGAAAGGAAACTCGGCAAAGAACTTAACATCACCGAAACTGTAATTTTCAATGTTTTCAATAGATGCTAGACTGGCTTTCCTTAATACATCATTTTTCAAAGGAAATTTGTTAAGGATGTAATTACATGCACACGTAAAATACTCTCTCACCAAAGAGAAAGGCCAGTTTTTTTTTTTTTTTTTTTCAGTTACCTTGAAAGTATTTATAACATTCATTGTAGAGTTACAAGTCAATAACAAAGCGCTGATTTTCTGCACAGTGGTACCTCACATCACACAAACAAAGATTGCTTTATAGCAGCTGGCTTCACAAACTTGGACATTAGTTTTTTCAATAAATCATTCAACTGTTCTCTACAACATGAACCTTTGGGACAGATGACTGTAGAGATTCTATTTATCAAACGTCGGTATACTATGAAGCAAAAATAAACTGACTATCTTCTTCACGAGTAGCATTTGCCATCACTTCATCCATTACAAGTTTCTTAGAACTGTTTGCTGATGAAACAAATTTCATACTGCTGCATAATTGTTTGCGGTCCACTGGAAGTTTTCTTTTTTCTCTTGGATGTTTTACCAAAATTGTCTGCGATATCTCACCAGCCTTATGTGCAGCAGGGTTGTTCGACAACATGGACGGCTTAGATTTATGAGATTACATTTTTTTTTCACAAGTGGAACTTTCCTCTCAATTGGTTAGTTTGGAATTTTAAATAAACTTGGCGTAATTGCCTGCTGTTTCACATTGGTGAGCTGATCCTCAAAGAAACTTGGTAAAGGCTCCCATTTTTCAAACAATCTCTGTAAGTCTACCACATGACAGCCACCTTGTACAAACAGGCTTAGCAATTTTCTTAGCTTCTTGTGAATGCAGGTCCTGAAATGTTTTCAAGCTGTCTTTTCGCTGAGCACTCTTTTCGAGATAATAAATATTTACTAAAATCTTATCAACACTTACTGGAAGGCAGGTAGTACCTTTTCAGTGGCTAGGTTTACAAGATGGCATAAACACCCCATCACGATAAAAGCATCCTGCTTCTGTTTAAGTACTGCTGTCACTCCATTTTTTTACCTATCATCACAGGAGAAACTTCTCTTATGTGCTACTGGTACATTCAGTCTTTCGAGTTCACTCAAAATCAATCTAGCAATATTCTGACCTGTAGAACCACCATATAGAATCGGCAATGACAGAACACAAGAAACAATGTTCTGTACTAAATATATGGCCACTTTGTCACATGTTCGGAACCTACACCATCCCCTGAGTGCGAAGGTGAAATTTTTCCCACTTCTACAGCGAACTGATCCCAGATATATTTCCACTTCCTTCTTGCGGTAAATTCTGAAACACAAAATAACTAATCCTATACCAGTACTTGTTTGACTGTGTATAAGTGGTGAAAAAGGTGTGCATTTTGTGTGTTACAAACATTTAATTTTGCAGGACGTGAAAAAGTTGTGTTGCATGAAGACATTTTGGAATCTTGTGAGAAAAGTGTTTAAATTTAAAAATTCCCTTATGTAAGGGAAAAATACGTTTTACATTTACTTTCAACTGTTTGCATAGCTTCATAATAATACTATTTTGTGCAGTGAAACAATGTTACAAAATATCCGTTAAATAGAGAAAAGCATTTTTGTTCACTATAGCTGCCTTGTTACAGATATAACCAGAATACAACTTACTATCGTAATGTTCGTTGCAGGTATTTAGCAGCAGGAGCCTCGTTCAAGTCTCTACCACTCTCTTTCCGAATGGGAGCATCTACCGTTGGGAAGATAATTGCAGAGACAGTAACCGCTCTATGGGATGTTCTGCAGGTGGAACACATGCCAGTGCCAACAAAGGAAAGTATGACAATTGTTGCCAAGGAATATTTCAAGATTTGTAACTTTTATAATACTGTTGGTGCTATAGATGGAAAACATGTCCGTGTTGTATGTCTGAATAATTCAGGTTCAAAGTTTTTTAATTGTAAGAAGTACTTTTCCATTGTTCTCCAAGGTGTATGTGATGCAAATTATAAATTTATTACAGTAGACATTCGTGGGTATGGTAAACAAAGTAATGGTGATACATTTCACGCCTCGGACTTAAACCAGTTACTTAGTAATGGGTAACTTGGAGTTACAGAACCTGCATGTCTTCCTGGAACAAATATGACAGCCCCATTTGTGTTTATAGGAGACTAAGCATACCCTGTCCTTCCTTTCCTGTTAAAACCATACAGCAGCAACAATTTGGCAACTCAACAGGAATGCTTTAATAAACGGTTGAGTAGAGCTAGAAATCTATTGAATGTTCTTTTGGCATACTATATGCAAAATGGAGACTGCTTTCTAAATGCATCGAAACTGACATTACACTTATATTATTAAGTGCATGTGTATTTTGCATTACACCATTCTGGACAAAGACAGTTTTGAAAGACACCTCACTGATGTAGAAGTTACTGCTGAAAGACATCACCTGAGGCATGATGCTGGAAGGTCTACAAATACTGGTAAAACCATCAGGGACGTTTTTAAAATATGCTTTGCAAATTTGGCGGCACTAACTAGTGGCAAATGATGTTTTAACATGTTCAAAATTAACGTTATAAATAAATTTGTTGCACAGTCTTACCATCCACATTCAATTCCGGGCTCATTTCTTTCCAGCATTTCTGCAGAACTAGATTGGCATGCGAACTATCCCGCTTATTCCAAATGGTACGTCTTTTATACACAGCACTGATGAGAAGATTGATGTCCATTATTTTGAATCACCCTACAGCACTTTCGGATATACTACCTGTGCTGGTAACCAGCAAACAGTAACTACCTACTCCTTACGGTAGGCTGGTCGGCACAGGCGTACCAGCGCCAACAAGCCTGCACCTGCTTTCACAGTGTGCGCTGGCACCTGCTAACACACAGACTTCCTGAAGTTGGTCAGCGCCGGCAGCCTGCTAGCGGGAAACCTGCTTCCTTTGTGTACATACCCTTAGTCCACAGGAAATTTAAAGGACTAAAAATTTAGGAGTCTGAGTACTTTGATATATTGTTCACCAAGGCTAGCAGTATCATTGTGCCAAAATTCAGCTTTACATTATTTTTTTAAGGGTAAAAACTTATTTGACTAGGCTATTGATTGCACCAAGGTTGGAGCTAAATTATATCAGGCACAGAACTACTTGGCCGCTCAAGTTCTGGCAATCTTACACTCCTCCAACTAGGTGGTGCCATTAGCCTATCATGGCTGTGTGCTGTTGCCTAGTTCGCAGTGTTACAGTGGACACAGTGAGTCTAGCAACATGTTTCTTAGATGCGCTTAAAATATCTTGAAATATTTCATTAAAATTAGGCCACTTTTGACAAGAGGCTCATTTTGCTGAATAAGTAGGTGAAAATCCTATGTATGATAGCTTCATCTGTTCATGTTTTACATTATTAATGAGTGTGCATTGCAGTTAGCATAAACACTTGAGACGGTTTTACATAATAGAGGATATTCTTGGTTCATCCCTTAACAGGGAAACATATCTCTTAGGTATATCTAAATGTGCCCACCTTGCTTTGAAAGCAAACGATAAGTATGAATCTTGCTTAGTCGACAGAAGATAATATGTATAACAGTTGCTCATTCCACCCAGTGTTAGTACCTGCTCTGTTCTGTGGCTTTAGTTCCACAACAGGCTTTGAACTTATGGCTGAAATTATGGTGCCAAGTAAACACGTTATCGCCACTAGTTGCAAAATGGAAGTGGTTTGCAAAAAAAAAAAAAAAAAATTGATCTATAATCATTAGTTTAATTTAACTAAAAAATTAATGCACACTAAGCCTTTTCCAAAATTACAAATTTTAAACAAAATAAACATTTTGACAGAGATGACACGTGATATCTGAACGTAGGATATATACACACACACACACACACATATATATATATATATACACACACATATATATATATATATGCAAGGAAGAAGAGACGCATTCCATGTACATCTAGGGCAATATATGCATAGCAAAAAAAGTCTGTAAGAGTGTTAAGTTTTTGATTACTTCACCAAAGAATATCTTCTGAGAAATGTGTAAAATGTAATATGGGGGAAAATTCAGTCAACAAAAATTGTGGCAGCTATGCAAGACTGTTTCAACAGGTTCCATAAAAAATCATTATAAATTTTATTTTGTTTTAAGGAATTGCATGATGGGAGAAGTTTGTAACGGAAAGGAATAACATGCCTGAACAAGGAAGAGCATTATAAACTACATCAAAAAAGTTGAATTATTTTTAGTGATGGATTGAATCTTGAAAAATCGAGTAAACACCAAAGATCCACTCGTCACTGGAGTAGTTTTTTTAAAACAGACATCGAGCTACTGAACGTGTAAGTCAAGTCACTGTGCTTTTAGGTTACAAAAAAACAAATGTTTGCACCTAACACTTACCATGTGCCACAAATCAATAATTTTATGTTGCTAAAGTTGCACTGGTATGAAAACAGTAATGCCTTGAGACTTGGTCAACATTTGTGATGTTCGGCTGTGATAAAATCCGGTGGGAATTAAATTCATGACTTGAGCCATTTTGCTTCGCAGCAAAGCACTTCCTCTTTGCTCCCACGCTGGACATCCTTGGTAACTTGTCAAGGTTGACAGGTACAGTCTCAGCACGACCATAGGACATACAGTATTTAAACATGAAAAGCCTTTGTCTAATGGCACGTCACACCTTCAGAAGAAATATACGTAACTGTAAACTTATTACTTTTCTCTTCTAATTACAGTTTTAAAAACACTTGTTTAAAAAAAACCCTATTAGGTAACAAAAACTTTAAATGTGGATTGCTTGTCTGCTCGCCTGGTGGCATGCTGAAGACCAGCCTGTAAGCTACCTTCCCACTACACGCCTTTAACAGTAATCTTTCTTTCCTATCAGAATCACACAGATGACAGTATCGTTACTACCACATTTGCATTTATGGTGCAAACTATTTTAACCCAAAAATGTTATACTGGAATACTCTACTTTCGTACAACTCGTCCATCACAAATTATTTTTCCTATGCTACATGCAACTGCAAGTAAATTACATTAAATTTAAGTTTAGATGTTTATCATCCGTAAAGTATCAAATCACTTTTACTACAAACTTAAAAATGTGAGGCGTTAAGTCTTCCAAAAGAGTTTTCTAATAGATATAAACTCCCAAATAGGTAATTTATATGGTTTATCTATTTCACTTTCTACTATTTTTAAATGTTTCTTTAAGCAATTGTAATTTCTATTACTAAATTCAGATTTCATGATTCACGTATTATGATGAGACAGATGCTTAATAGATGTGAGAACAGGGCTTAGTTACACTTGGCGCTACTCCCCACCTGTGAGATACAGGTTGGTTCATAGGGTCTCAGTTAATGTTACCAGGCACAGACTATAAGGTGCCTTGAATGTTGAGGGTAACATGGTAACAATAAGGTAGTCACTCGGTGTTTCAATTCACTGGGTTATATTGTCTGGAATTGTAATGAATACATAACAGAGATGTGGTACCTTGCGAGTTGGGGGCCTCAAGGGCTAAATTAACGTGCTTGCTAATTGTTGCAGACATTTTGGGGAGGGAGGACACTAGGCATCTGGGAGGTTTCTTCGAGCGGCGACTTGATACTTAGCTTTGCTTGTAGTTCTGGGTCTGTAGGCGGCAGTTGAGGTCTGGTGCTCCAGACGGCCTTGAAAGGCCCTAGTTTCTGTAACGTCCCTCCACGACTGTAGCTCCAGGTTCGCTTCTCGACGTATGCCTCCACGACACGCTTCTTCCGGTAATCTACCAAACCAACTTACTCACGCGAACTGACTTGATCCAACTGACTGACTTCAACTGACCCGGCCAGGATCTGACCCCGGCTTCTCGGTGTCCCGACAGACTACTCACGCGACTAATTTGATGCAACTGACTCCCTCCATGTCCCACAAATTTACTTTTAAACCCTCTGGCTCCCCCCTTAGAACCGTGCAAGTGCAGTTATTTGTTAGGGGAAGAGGGGTGGAAGGTACCGAACAAAGACCCATTCTCCGCGTCAGGAATCTTGTTGATGGAGGGAGGGGGTGCCTCCACGGCCCTTAGTTTTCATCGGCATTTTCGCGGCCCTCCTCAAGTTCTCCTGTGTTTTGCTAGGTAAGGGTGGGGACTCATGGCACTGCTGCCACGCTCTGTCAGCCTTTTTGCTGGTGTCTTGTTTTAATTCCCTTGTGGGCGAAAATCGCTAGCGTATCTCGGCATTTCTTCAGCATGTCCAAGTTTCACGCAGTTTTGTTCGGGGTGGTAGGTGGGGCCCCACGCTACAACCTTGACACATTGACGCGAATCGCTCATACTTAGATTAGTCACGACGCTAGATACCCGCGCAGGGGAGCAACCTGAGGTAAT
>NQII01000537.1:797626-812621 GCA_002778355.1 Clitarchus hookeri | reverse complement strand
AATAACTTCTCCTGGTCTACGCAACTTACGAAATTTCGATCGTATTCAAGTATTTTCCGGCCTACCTGCAGCATGACATACGAAACCGCCTCCTGTGCAAGGGGTGTTTCGAGGGCTGCACCACCTAGGTTCCCAACATGCCGCATCGCAGGGGTTGGTGCAGGGCCCGCCGAGCAGCCCTCACGATGCANAAATAACTTCTCCTGGTCTACGCAACTTACGAAATTTCGATCGTATTCAAGTATTTTCCGGCCTACCTGCAGCATGGCATACGAAACCGCCTCCTGTGCAAGGAGTGTTTCGAGGACTGCACCACCTAGGTTCCCAACATGCCGCATCGCAGGGGTTGGTGCAGGGCCCGCCGAGCAGCCCTCACGATGCAAGCGCCCATGAAGACGACTTCCCTGTTGAAGACGCCCTCCCTGTAGAAGACGCCCTCTCTGTTGAAGACGCTCTCCCCGTAGAAGACAACGTCCACGTAGAAGACGACGTCCCCGTGCAAGCTATCTACTCACAAGCTGTACCCGTGGAAGATGGTCCCCCCCTTTTTTTTTTTTCAAGAAATTTACTGGCAAGCAATACCCGGCGAGGAAACCAACCCAGGGCACAGGTGGCCGATGTGTATGGACCTCGATAAAGTTTTGAATAACTTTATAAAAAAAATTTTGAAACTCAGTGTGCATGGGAACTTAAATTTTTTTATATAATAAAAATATCTGGCGAAGAAAAAAAAGGTTTTACAACATCCAGGTTTTCGATCGTTGTACTCATACACCATCAATCAGATTGCCCTTTCGTACATTGACGAAGACGAATAAACCATAGTTTTTACATTTATACCGCCGTGTCCATGGAAGCACCTTGACTGCACAAGGAGCAGACGTAACGCCTTTAGACTTACGAAACGCACGGACTAAGGTTGGACGTTGGAAATATTCTGTAAGAGGAAAGTCTGGCAGTGCTGGACTCGGCCATAATTCCCTATTACCCTGTTTATGTGTTTACAAGACGCCAAGAGTCGGCAATTCGCAATACGTTCCCCATCGGAACGAACTTTGTAGACCTTCACAAGCATTGCCGCTGCCCGCCGTTTTGACAACTCCTCGAGACGTACGCCACAAGACTTCACGAGTGCAAAAGTCAATGATATTGCTGTGCCCCATGCAATGCCAAACCCCTAAGATTGTGGAGTTATGATGACCTATGGTACATAAAAAAATAAGACCATGAGGAACTCATTGTACATTAAAAAATTTGCCGTGTGTAATGCCCTCCAAGATTCAGAGAATAAAGACGAATTAAAACAGCATTCCTTGTATTATGCAGAAGAATAATAATATTGTGATGTGTGTGCATAAATAAATGTGTTAAAAATAGATAACTTTTTATTTTATCTCGAGTTGTGTCCTGCTGACGTAAGTTGAAAAACAACTGTTAGTAAAGAAAAACAAATATTTAGTATATATATGTTTTGTGATAATTTAAAGAAACAAAAAAATTTAAATCTTTAATGGGACTCTAGCTGCCACTAAAATAACGTATGACATATTTTACTCATATGAACGCTACTATTTATTTAAAATAGTTAATGATTAGAAGTAAAACACTTTGCCAATTAAGGCAGCCTCGAAAATTATCTCTAGATGTGCCATGTCGCGGCTGCAGAGACGGCCGAAGTTAAGGTTGGCACTGCATGCAGTATTCCCGAGTTAGCAAACTTGAGTTGGACTGTGCCCTTCCTGTAAAATTTTAATACGTTGCAAAAAGAATTCACGAATGCATATTTATTTTATCATAGAAATTTTGATATGCTGGAAAAAAAGAAACATGCTTTTTTCTTTAGTCCATTCAAGAGCACACACAAGGGCACACTGACAGTAGGGTCCAGGTTCGACATTTGAGAAAAATATACCCGTTACCATACTTATTGATAAAAAAAAAGGCAGAACATACTGATGGATGAAAAACAAAACACTTGTCACACACATTCCTAACACATTTATTTCTTATAAAACGTAATTTCTTTGAAACAAAATTAAAGCCAGCGCACAGGGTAAATATTATCTAAAGGAGTCTCTGCACCTTCTATTCATAATTTGTTTCATGCTAACGCGCTGCCTATAAAAAAATTAATATGTTCATAATAAAATGATAAATATTTGTTTGCTGAATTAAAAAAATTTACATTTTCAGGATTTTTTTCTCAAAAAGTATAATTACAATATTATAAAATATGGAGGAAAAAAAGTAAGATTTCTTAGATAATGTTATTCAGTGTTCGTTGTGATGGGAAAGCATATTTTAAACTTACAGTCTTGCACAAGGTATCCATTCCTCATCATAATTTAAATGCTTGCATGGCTCACTAAAACCGAAGAAAAAAATTAAGGGAATAATTATTTTAAGGAAAAAAATTAGTAATTGTTTTGTCTTGTCTGTGACTTTGGTAACAAGCGTATTTATAACAATATATTAACAGCGATTACAAAATATTTCTGTTAAAATGTACGTTTAATACCTCAGAAAAAAAGTCTCAATTTAAGTTAGACGCTACACAGATAAAGCCCATTATCATGAATTTTACTTCTAATGTAACTGTAGTTGGAAGAAATATATTTTTGCAAAAATAGTAAGTGTACATTCCAAGGCGTAGGAAATATATCAGTTTCACGTAATTTTCCTCGCTTTTATTGTAATTTTTTAAAAATTATTTTTTGGCTGATTAATATTGAATATTTCGTTTATATAGGTTCTGCGCTGTTTAGGTAGTCTGTAAAGAGTCAAAAATTCTAGCAGGGCTTGTCTTTGGACTACGTCCCGGCAATCAGGAAATATGTCTTTCTGTCTGCAGTATTTTGAGGGGCAATCGAACTATTTTAAGACACGCCTACCTGGCCTCACCAAATTCCATTCCCATTGGTTGCATCAAAATCTTATTTCCATTGACTGCGAGAACCTTGTACCATTAACAAATCTCATTCCCATTGGCCACACCCACCGATCTCCTATCGGCCACGAAGGGAATTGTACTTCGTGTTCCCCCACACGCCGATTTCCTAATCATTGCCAAAAGTCGTGGTGTTGGTATTGAGGTAAAATTAACAGTGGGTGAAGTTTGGTGGGTGTAAGGGGGGCGGGGGTAGAAAATTCCAGTAAAATATGGTCTCACATCTGAGGTACATAAAATTTCCAAAGTCATGTCGTGACAGACAGACAATACATTTACCCTCTCTCTTTATACATTTATACTATAAGCGTAACATAGTGTACACTCGCAGAGAGGTGCATAAAATTTCCAAGGACATGTCGTGAGAGACAGAAAATTATAATCTCATCTCACTCGCACTATCTATGATACTTTACAGTCGTCAGTTCCCATAATTTACAATACATGGTGTTATGATTTTGATATTTTGTTGATATTTATCCTTAACGGGGATATAGGCACGTAACAAGATATTGATAAGAGTTATGTAATGAACACTATATAAAAGAGGTTTATTTAGCATTAAGGTTGTGCAATATTATTTCAGTATAAATATGATTGAATATGAATGGGGGAAGCTATACTAATATACTGAAATATTAAATGATATTATTTTATAAAGATTTAACAAGCCACAATCTAAGTAAAGCCTAATTGGAGAGTCCCCACCTTGTTCATGATTCCAGAGGTTGATCAAGATGGAGAAAGTCGACGGACGTACACATCCATCTTCAGTGATCTTCTCGTTCCAATGGTCCGACGACAAAAGACACTGCCCACGGACTACACTGTCCTATATCGGCTGCGTTGTCCCAGTTTACTGGCCGGTGGAGGGGATTTCTGTGGTTTCCAATTTCATAACTAATTTCCGCAATCACGACCCGTGTCCTCGATAAATAAGTGAAGGTGTGATCAGGCAGGCCGCTCAGCTAAGGGTCTGACCACAACTCGTAACATCGGCAAGTCTCGCTAAGGGTACTGAGAAATTTGAAAATGTGCGAGAGGCACAACCATCCCCACATTATTTCATAGCTTGCATTGATACTCCTACATGAGATGCTTTCCTTCATTGCTTGCGAGAGTAAGATGGGGGGCGGGAGGAATTGCGATGTATCAATAAAAATGTATATTTTTACAAAAACAACATGTTGAAATAATACAATAATTACGTAATGAAGGAAACCATAGGTTGTTTAATTTCTTAGGTTTTAATTTTTTGTATAAAAAAATTGTAATTTTATTTAAATAATCATGATTGCTGACTATTTTATTTTCGTGGAAAAATATGCAAGCCGAGGAGATACCACACCCTCACCTCATCCGCGGAAGAATACACTAATATAGTACTGGTAAACAATACAAACTGGAACGAGCCTGTTTCCTCCTATTCTGTCTTGTGAATCAGTTTCATGCGTTCCCAGACCTTCTCCAATTCTTCAGCAATTTTTTACATCCATCAACCTTCCTTCAGTTCGGAGGTAAGTACATAACATCCTGTAGCAAAATTTTTAGGATTTGAATTTTTTTTTGCGAATTAGTTCAAGACCGCATCTCCATTATTAAATCTGACTGTTAAAATCAGTGCTTTCATTTGAGTATTATAAATAATGTTCTTGGCCAAACCTTTTAAGTTGTGGGTGATAAAAAGTTAATCCGGTTTTCTTTCTTTCAAAATATTTAAAACTACAATTTTTTCTTTCCCCATTTGTACGGGTGAATGGACGTGCTTATTGTAATTTAGGTCAGGAGAACAAACAGTACTTACTAGGCTCAACCAGCCAGGCGGGCGCTCGCACCAAGGTCGTCCAACCACAAATCACATGCATCGTACTCCATGTTCATTAATAATTTATGCATTTTTATTTAATAATAAAAATTGGAAATACATATTGATTTTAAAAATTATTCGTTAACGGAGAAACGCTCTCCTCATATTGGCTCAATTCTCGAAATACTTGCTTAAGGTAAAAAAAGAAATTTGCATTGTTTTGATGATTGTAAAAAAATTTCTTCGTTTCTCAAAACTACCACGAAAATATGTTTCTTATATACACTGGAGAGCCAAAAAAACTGGTATAGACGTGCGTATGCAAATAACAGAGGTATGCAACCAATCAGAGTAACGCGATGCGGTTGGTAGCGCCTATATTAGACAACAAGCGCCTGGCAAGATCGGTTACTGCTGCTAAAATAGCAGGTTATCAAGATTTCAGTGAGTTTGATCGTGGTGTTATAGTCGGCGCACGAGAGATGGGACATAGCATCTCCGAGGTAGCGATAAAATGTGGATTTTCGTGTACGACCATTTCACGAGTGTAACGTGAATATCGGGAATCCGGTTAAACATCACATCTTCGACATCGCTGCGGCCGGAAAAATATCCCGAAATAACGGGACAAGCGATGATTGACGCGAATCATTAAACGTGGCAGACGTGCAACTCTTTCTCAAATTGGCGCAGATTGGATTTGTGGACTGCCCTGCAGGATTCATGGTGTGAAGTGCCTCCTGCATACCTTCAGACATTAGTCTAGTCCATACCACGTCGTCTTGCGGTACTTCTGCGTGCTCGGGGGGCCCTACACGATGTTAGGCAGGTGTACCAGTTTTTTTTTGGCTCTTCAGTGTATATCCCCAACGTTTATATGTGAATGTAGCTATACAAAAGGTTCGCTGTTTGCTTACGTTCCTATGTAGCTGTTGATCGATCAGCAATACACGAATCGATAACGTAGTTGGAAAGGGGGTCAACATGTTATAAAACGCGTGTTGGTTCCTGGGAGAGGGAGAATGAAGCCGATGTGCACGGGCAGTTCTTCACCTCGGGGGTGTCAAATCTGAAGCGATTTCACTACCCCTTCTCCCCCAACAAATTAAATACGATCATCATAAAGGGCTGATACGAATCACTACAATAAGATGTGCTTGCCAGTTTTGCTTCCGCAATTTCATATTTGCAATCACAAATAAACGTGCGTTCTGCGTCAATGTTGGACCACCGACCAGGGTTTAAAGTCAATTTCTAAGGGATTACAATACTCATCCCCCCATCGGAATTGCGAGGGGCAAAATGGTAGCAATATCGTACCCGTAAAAAAATTTGGAAACAACTTTATTTACAAATTATTTTACTCCTGTGGCAGCCGCATTACTTTCAGTTTTCCCCTCATGAGTGTTATTTTGTGATTTTATATCTTTGTGCCATATTATTCTATTTATTCGTTTCCAGGTAACAATACTTGGTAAATTTTTTTGCCGGAGGTTCTTCGAACAGTCTGTCTGTCTAGGGAGTGTTTNCGTAAAAAAATTTGGAAACAACTTTATTTACAAATTATTTTACTCCTGTGGCAGCCGCATTACTTTCAGTTTTCCCTTCATGAGTGTTATTTTGTGATTTTATATCTTTGTGCCATATTATTCTATTTATTTGTTTCCAGGTAACAATACTTGGTAAATTTTTTTGCCGGAGGTTCTTCGAACAGTCTGTCTGTCTAGGGAGTGTTTTTCGCTGCTGATGTCTGTATTATTCTTGATTAATANTTTCGCTGCTGATGTCTGTATTATTCTTGATTAATATGGTTAGTCACGTTTCCTACATGGTGTCTTTATAGTACTATGCGGATATTTTTTGTATATTTACTAATATTTTTAGCGTTGATTAACATTTTTTGACCATAGGTACTGACATTTTGATTATATTTTTCTTTGGAGGTCTGCATAATTCTGTACTGTATTTTTCATTGATCCTGTCATTTTTTTCATCGCTGGCTCTGACATTTTCTCATCGTTGTTGGGGTGTTTACTTCCGATTATTTCTGCTAATATTTTTCGTCATTGGTTCTTATATTTTCGTCGGTTGGGTGTATACTAATGCATCTATCTGGGAATATTTCTTGACGTTGGTCCTGGCAATTTTAATTTATATTTTTTGGAGGGCTGTTACCTTCCGCTTTTTCGGTTGACATTTTTTTTCATCTGTGCAATTATCATATAATTCTGTTTTAAATTGAGATGTCACGAGGCTTTGCAATTTTAAATGGCTGTGTCACTTTTTTCATCGTTTAAATTATATGTAATTATTTTTTCATTGGGTCAGCAATGGGCATTCTGATTAATTTAATTGGTGGTGTCAAGAAATTTACACTGTAGCTTATCTGTTTGAGTCAATGTTATGATGTCTTTGGCTCGTTTTGGTACAATGGGGGTTTCAACGTTGAAAATCTACCATAATCTTAAGCTGCTGTCGCTTGAAAATGTTGTGTGCAGAAAAAAATCATACTTGTTGGGGCATACGTCGTCGGAACCCTCCTGCATCTTACGGTGATAATCATTATGGCAAAATAATAAAAACTCTTAAAACCTTTTCTTATATCTTTGTAATATATATTCCTTGGTCCCAAAGTTCAAGGAACCGCTCACATGAATGATCAGAGCCATATGGGAAATATGAAGGAGGGAGTCGACGCATGTCCACGAGATATATAGATCGAAACATACACTTGAAGGATGAGCAATGGGTCCTACACCAGGCTGATGTTGCTAATGTTTACTGGTGAAAGGGGTACATGGAGGTATGGCCGCATGGTTTCATGTAACACGTGTGTTACTATATAAAAAAGCATGGTTCATGATGGAGAGCTAAGTTTGCTGGCAGACGTCGTGGAGAGGAGATCGTCTCTATTAGTTACTCTACTTGGAATACTCCATAGACAGCCTTCAAGCAGCGCCATCGACTTCAACGATGTCTTCGACTGTTCCCAGTAGCTCCTTCACCTGCGACTGCTGCACCCGCACTACTGGCAGAGCCATCTGGTTTTTTGGCTGTACCATCTTCAACATAGCTCGTCCCATCGGCCGAACCATCCTCGTCAGAGGAAACTTATCCCTCCAGCTACTGCGACAAAGTATTTTCGCGACAACATATTGCACGTCGTCATGAAATTAATGGATTTATGAAGAATCCCAACCGGATAAGTTATCTTTGTTTCAAATGTGGGTTGATGTTCTATCATAATGACATTTTCTGCAAACATATAAGGTGTGTAAATGTGAACTGCGGGGCTCATCGATTCTTCAGTGACAGTTCTGTAAAAAAAGAGATACTACAAAAATCATTGCTGTGATGAACTGGAATAACCATCGTTTCTTTATTTTTCCTTCCCCGCCTACATAATCTACGTATGCACCACCAATCTCAATTCCTGTACCTATGGACGGGTCCCAACCTTCAGGGACCAGCACTATACTACCAGCCTATCGGTGTCGCTTTTGCTGCACGGAGATTGCATTGAAACTCGTCCTGCATCGCCATGAAGTTCACGAGTGTACGAAAGCTTGGTTTCGTTTATAACTGAAGTCAGTTGATGCGAAGACTATAAAAAAACACGTGAATCAAATATTTGTAAATTTTACTGAATAAAATATATTTTGAATTTAATTGTGAGTTTCAGTTATTCCTTGTCTGTAAAAAAAATTCGAATTACAGTACAAAATGCATTAATTGATAACATTATTGTATAATGTGCAGTGGTACTTTAATTAGCATTAGTATTGAGAAATTGTTTTTATAACCAGTCTTAAAGTTTATAATAAATATGTATATATTTAATAAATAATGCAGTAGGTATACTGTTGATTGGAAAAATATTTTTTTTAAATATGATGAAAATTACAGATTTTTATATGCCTATAAATATATATGCTGACAACTCGCCTGGCGGCTGAATCGACAATGCGTGTGGGTGCAGTCAGCTCACCTGGCGGCTGAACCGAGAAATTAACGGCACCTATTTGTTGAAAATAGAATCCAATATGGAGCGCGCCGACATCGCAACCAATAATTTTAAAACATAAACAAATATGGCTGCCACATGGTGGCGATATCGATTATTAATACGCTAGCACTACCTAGGTGATGAACACATATGGAATTAAAAATTGCATCCTCCAGCAATGTATAAACAAATGATAACAAAAAAAACTAAGATGGCCGCACACAATAGAATGCGTGTTGATGAGGGGCAGTGGTGGTAAGGAAAAACTCTGAAAATGCAGGTTTTTATGAAATTTTTTAAATAAATTATTGATAGTTTTAAAATATTTTTTTATAAATGTTTTTAATTTTTTTGAATTTATTGGAATTTTTGGGTGATAATGGTCAAAGGCCACCGGGGTCAAGGTCGCCGACGTCCAACATGGAGGACAAGATGTAAGCCGAGGGACAGGAATGACAGAAAACAAACAGCTCCGACGCGCCGGTCTCCAGTCCACTTGCGCCAAAGTCCCATAATTATTCTAATCTTGAACGGGTGTGTGTATATACGTCATGAAATAACAAATATAGTGGTTGGCGGGATTTTCGCCTCAGTGTTGAATACCCCTCCACACGAACTTGTTTTATGGAAGGAGACGGAACATTTAGCTTCTTTGCGACCTCCTTCGAACTTCGCGGATCCGCAGACACATTGTGGAACTTCTGGGGGTCTTGTTAACGACTCCGAGGACGACACTTTCCTCGGCCATCAAGGCGGAGATCCTTCGAGGAGGACCGACTTTTTATAAAGTGTTTAAAACCTTATCGGCAGGGGGCAGTGCGCATCTCGTAAATGTCCGCTCCGAAGTGCAGTATTAGGAAGGGGGTTGTGTGTGTGGGAGGCAACGGAAGGATAAGACGAGAGCGAAATGGCGGCTCCACCGGAAGGGGAAAGAGGATGTAACCGCAGATACGAGGGCGTCCGGAGACACCGACATAAAGGCTATATTAACAAGCAAAGGCAGGAAACGTGTAAAGGGTGTTAGTGCCAAGGAAGAGTGGGGTGGGGAGGGTACGGTCTCTTCCCGGAACTGCGGACGTCGAACGGAAGGTGTCCGGACGCTGGAATTCCAGGGATCCGTCGACGCAAGCACCTTTCCAGTCCGGCGCGAAGCCGTTCCAAGCGGAATATTGCTTCGCGCTCAACTCGCCGTAAAGCAGAAATTATCCTCTGTAAGCACGGGCTGGACAAATTTCATCACGCCTTGTTTAGCTCCGCATTCACTTATAATTGAACTCTTCTGCAGCCAATGTCTGAAATGAAAAATGAAAAAATTGCCTTTCCATTACTGCTTATATTTTTATGTAAAGATTGAATGCAGTACCCACTAACGTTGGCAAAGTCTTATAAAAATGTGCAAATATTAAATTCGTGGCAACTTAAAAAAATTCTATCACTTGTGTTTACAACAGTAAAAGTATGATGAATTGATAATACCTGACCTTCAGTAAATTTCACAATTCACTTTATCAATGCATTATACTATTCACAAAGACCGGCTTTGTTTACTTCTACTTCTTGCGGAAGGACACAGAAAAGTCAGAAAGAGAATTATATAATCGGGGTTTTCAATATGTTCAGTAACTGTGAACTTCAGCCAACACTAACGTGTGTTCTATGTACGTGTCCAGAAGAGGCCGATACACCTGTAGCGTGGCACGCCATCCACAGTGATGCATGCAACCCTGTAGCAATGATAAGAGACACTGATATATATACTTGCTGCTCATACACCACTTCAACAACGTGGCGTGCTCCAAGGTCCGGGTTATGAGTGAAACGGCTGAAGATTGGAGATAATACCCATACACATAATCTGCTCACATCCATCCCCCTACAGCACAAGAAGCTACCCTATTCGCAGGAAGGCTCAGAATATGATTCAATGTCGCAAATAGCCCTTATGTTGAAGAAAGTGTATTGAGCACCGTATCGTAGAGAATGGGAATGATCTTGGGTTCATTTATCTGCCTGAATCTGCGTCTGCCAGTACGGAGAGATTCAAAGTCAAATTTGACAAGGTTGGTTAAAGTTATCTATATGCCTATCGTTACAGTACATCGTTTTTATGTATAAAAACAACTGTTCAACTCATAACGAAGTAGAAATATATATAACAATGGGATACGTGCCTTACCATGCAAAAGTGATATACTGCGTCTTCATATTATAAGGAGACATCATAAGGTGTGTAAAGCTACTTCATGCGACATACTTGAAACTAATAATATATTCGTGCTGTTAAATAATGTATTAACTATTTTAAGTTACTGTTTGGGAATAAACACACTGCGACCATCCAGAACTGCCACTCCTAGAGAATCGTGTCTGGAGGCTGGATCAAGTCAAACTCATCCCGGTCCTCATGAACCTTGAGCCAGTTTCTAAGGCGTGCACAGGTATTTCGACATGCCACTCTAATGTTCAGTGTTACAATAGAATGTGAAGTTGNAGCCAGTTTCTAAGGCGTGCACAGGTATTTCGACATGCCACTCTAATGTTCAGTGTTACAATAGAATGTGAAGTTGTAGTATATACGAGATGCTATGCACTAGACTCAATTTTTTTCAACGGACGATGCATGAACTGTTAAATAAAATTTGTTTGGTTTTCGAATTTCTCAAACACTTAACCTGCATGAAATTAATCGGTCTCGTTTGGAAATATTATTTTCAAATTTTCGAATTTTTTTTGTATAAAACAGGTATTTTATTTTTTAANCGGTCTCGTTTGGAAATATTATTTTCAAATTTTCGAATTTTTTTTGTATAAAACAGGTATTTTATTTTTTAAACTAGCGAACCAGCCCGGCTTCGCCCGGTAACAATTTAGTTTTTACAGCGATACTTTGAAAGACAAAAATGGTTACTGTGGGTTATCCTTAAAAGATAAACATATGCTATCGTGGACTTTTCTGTGGAACGTTTTGAGATCTACAATTATGTAGCACATTAATTTGATGTATATCGTATGGTTTAGTAAGCGCAAGCCATGTAAGCGCGACTTGAAAACTGTTTTTAACGACATGATTACAAACGGTTCGACATTTCTCTACTTTTCTAACATTAAATATAAATGTTTTATAAACAAAAACCNTACGACATGATTACAAACGGTTCGACATTTCTCTACTTTTCTAACATTAAATATAAATGTTTTATAAACAAAAACCTTTTTTCAAGAAATTCTCTAAATGATGTTGAAAACTGGATCAACATCCATCTAATAGTTTAGAAGAACTAAGCGAATACGCAGACAGACGTGGATAAGCGACTTTGTTTTATACTATTTAGAGATGTTGATATTCGTCCTGCTGGGAATATATTCATAGTTCTACTCAGACATATTTTTATTTTTCTTGGGTGAACCTGGCCTGAATATTTGCTTTATGTAATGTTTATCAGTAAAATACGTACTTTTTAAACATTAAACAATATTTGGCTGCATCGAAAAACCCCTTGCGACTATTTTAATGAGTTATATAACTCGATACAGACTAGATATGGACAAACAACTGTGATTTTTGATAGCGGCAAAGTGATGACACGATCTTAATGCATTTTTCTAGGATATGAAGGCATGCAAGGGCCCTTATTTGGTGAATTTAGAAAAAAAAAACAATATTAGTGCAGTATTCCTTTGTTTACAGTAAGTAACAATATACACGCGTCAGTGCTGTCTCCCATGGCTGTTAATAAATATCCAGCGTGTCCATGCGTTAACCTTATAAGTTACATGTAGATATACACAATGACTCGCCGAAAGTCATGGAATGCGGGTGTAGTACAGCGTAGGCCTCCTCTAGCTCGGCGAAGTGCAACTCATCGTGACATCGATACCACAAGTGCACGAAACACCCATGGTGAGATGTTGACCCGAGTCATCAGGATAGCTACCCACAGCTCCTTGATATTTGTCGGTGCAGGGACTCAAGTGCGTCGTTGAAACTCTCCAGAACGCTCGTCGAACAAATTCTGGACAGTTAGGGCCCGATGATACNAGGGACTCAAGTGCGTCGTTGAAACTCTCCAGAACGCTCGTCGAACAAATTCTGGACAGTTAGGGCCCGATGATACTTCATGTTAAGTCCACGAAGGCTGCAAGTGGTCACTAGGCAGTTCAACGATGCCAGAGCACAGCTGATACAGGTCTAGGCACTTCCAAGACAGTACAGGTCCCACCAAAAGTTTAAGACCATAAGCTGATTTAAGATAAATTTGTTATGGTTATAAACATATGGTTGAACTTACGTGGTAGTTTTTTCTGTGATGTATCTTGACGAGATCTAAAAAATTCAATTGTGGAGTTTCAGAATATCTTAATTACAACACAAGTAATGAATTTTTGTGTAATTTTAGAAATTATGAAATATTATACATTCTTGATATTCAAATTATTTTATATTGAAAAGTATAATCATTTTTATAACACAATAATTAGTCAAGGAATCTGCTTAAACAAATTACAGTTAAATGAAAAATTTCATTACCACATTTGTTTTGGTATTTATATAATTTGGTGTTAAGAAATTGTAAAGAAATCGGTCTTACANAAAAATTTCATTACCACATTTGTTTTGGTATTTATATAATTTGGTGTTAAGAAATTGTAAAGAAATCGGTCTTACAACACGCCACCACCGCTGGCTCATCTGGTACAACAGTACATGACTATTATTATTTTAATACCATTATCTTTACACACCAAATATTATTAAAAGCGAAATCAATATGGTAATAAAAATTTCCACTGAACTGTTATTTGTTTACGCAGATTCCTTGACTAATTATAGTGTTATAAAAATTTAGTATAATTTTGCAACACAAACTTTTTAATATATGTTAGAATACCAATAAATATATAAAATTTAATAATTTCTAAAAATTACACAAACATCCATTACGTTTGTTGTAATTAACGTATTCTGAATCTCTAAAATTTATTTTTTAGATCTCGTTAAGATATATCACAGAAAAATTTGTCAAGTATGTTCAACCATATGTTTGGAACCATAACAACTTTATCTTAAATCAGCTAATGGTATTAAACTTTTGGTGGGACCTGTACGTACGGTACGGTGGCGCCACCCACTATTACCTTTAAATACTGCTATCCCATGGTTTTTGGCACGCTTTGCAGTGAACAAATCTTTTGCTTGGAACTGTACTATTATCATTATGACGCTCTGTCATATATCGTAACCAATAAAAATGTTCTTGTGTTTGATTTTTTGACAGCATCTGTGTATAAGCCTACGCCTCAACAATGCAAGATACGTCAGACGTGAGGGACTTCTTATTGCACGCTGTTTTTGCCCTATTATGCATTGGGTTTGCATGACTAGCAAGCACTTGTAAAGGTCCAAAGTGAACGCATCAACTTTTCTTCTCGAAAACTGCAGTGAATAGTTTCAGGTAATCTGGAATTCATCAAAGAATCTAGGGGACTAGGCGTATATCAGGTACATTTGAAAACAATACTCTTTATGTTTGCAGTCAACGAACATTATATTAAAATGTCATTTGTACATTATTACTGAGAATAATTTAGCCCCTACGTCTTAAGTATTTAATGATTGAGCGTACGAAACTACGCCAGTGCAAANATTATTACTGAGAATAATTTAGCCCCTACGTCTTAAGTATTTAATGATTGAGCGTACGAAACTACGCCAGTGCAAACAGAATCTCAGATACTTGTAAAACGTTTTCGATTAAAAGAGACTCTGTAATTTCATGCAGTTCTGTTGCAAAAAAAAATATTGATTTGTAGGAAAACTTGAAGGATGTTTCTTCCCGTACGCTAATGAACAAAACTGGAAACTTCCAAAGCAGCAAAAATTTACTGCAGTGTTAAAACTTCGTACCTGAGAAGGATTTTTTTAAAAATAGGTAATGCTACCTCAAAAAGCGTTTTCCAATTATTTCATTAAGCCACCTGTTTTGTCTTAAGTTCAATTCTTTTTTAGCAAATGCGCTAGGATGTCAGAGAGTATTCGATTTATTTATAAACCGTCCCTACTATTATAGTTCTCGTAAAACACTTCGCCTTGCTGTCGAGGCTAATGGACGGAACGTGTACGGTACATTCAGAATTGACGAGCACTCGACACGGCTAAATAAACTGGTCGACGCGGGTCAGTGTCGTCGATAACCGACGCTAAAGGAAGGTCCATTGTCCCATTCTGCTCCATGTT
>NQII01000537.1:779207-795811 GCA_002778355.1 Clitarchus hookeri | reverse complement strand
ATTATTGCTATTATTGGTTTCCATTAACAATTCATTTAATTTTGCATTTTCAGGCGTATCAACGAATAAAAATCTAAGCGCAATGAATTACTATGCGTATCGTATGATGATTCGTACACATGAGGAGAATGTCATTCTGAAGTGCCGTCGGCTATTCCAGCAATTCGCTGTCGACATGTATGTCAAAGTCGAGACCGAACGTTTAGCGTTCATCCGATTCAATCAGGCAAAGCTACGATCTGAGGACTATATACACTTGCGTGATGCTATTCATTCAGATGGTGATGTTCAGAATATTGGACGTCTGACGATTCTCCCATCATCTTATATCGGAAGCCCACGCCACATGCACGAATACGCTCAAGACGCTATGACGTACGTGCGAAATTATGGAACTCCGGATTTATTTATTACGTTCACATGCAATCCGAAGTGGACGGAAATTGAACGTGAGTTGGAACCGGGCCAAAAACCGCAAGATCGCCATGACATAATCGCCAGAGTATTTCAGCAAAAACTCAAGGTTATGATGGATGTGCTTACTAAGTATCGAGTTTTTGGTGACACACGTTGTTATATGTACTCGGTGGAATGGCAGAAGCGTGGACTACCGCATGCTCATATCCTAATTTGGTTGCTGAACAAATTACATTCAAATGAAGTGGATGACATCATATCAGCTGAAATTCCTGATCCAGTCACTGATCCCCATCTACACGACATTGTGACGACACAGATGGTCCATGGACCGTGCGGTGCATTAAATCCATTATCGCCTTGCATGGCTGATGGAAAGTGCACAAAACGATATCCGCGACCGTTAGTTGCTGAAACAGTCACAGGGAACGATGGATATCCAGTTTATCGTCGGCGTTCAAAAGAAGATAATGGTCGAACTATCAAAGTTAAAGTTCAAAATCAAGAGATTGAGATCGGAAATGAATTCATTGTACCATATTGCCCGCTGCTATCACGAATTTTCGAAACACATGCAAACGTTGAGAGTTGTCATTCGGCCAAATCAATCAAATATTTGTGCAAGTACGTCACAAAAGGCAGCGACATGGCTGTGTTTGGTATTGCGTCGGAAAATGCGAATGACGAAATCAGCAACTTCCAAATGGGCAGATACGTCAGTACTAATGAAGCACTGTGGCGATTATTGTCATTTCAAATTCATGAAAGATATCCCACAGTTGTACATTTAGCAGTGCATTTGGAATATGGCCAAAGAGTTTACTTCACTGAGGCTAATGCGGCACAACGAGCTGAGAGACCACCATCGACAACATTGACTAGCTTCTTTGCAATATGTGAAGCAGATCCATTCGCTGCGACGCTGATGTACGTTGAAATGCCCAAGTATTACACTTGGAATGACAATTAACAAGTCGCAAGGCCAATCGCTTAGTGTTTGCGGGATAAATTTAGAAAATCATTGTTTTTCACATGGGCAGTTATACGTTGCGTGTTCACGAGTTGGGAAACCATCCGCTTTGTTTGTGTTAACGTCAGACCAAAAAACAAAAAATGTGGTTTACCAAAGAGCACTTCAATGAAACGTATTTACTTTGGATTCACTTTCATTTACTTAGAGAAGTTCAATTCATTACTGTTGTGAAATGAAATAAAATTTTTCCTTTTCAAATATAAAAAAAATGTTTCTTCATGTTTTAATCACCAAACAAAATGTTGCATAAAACGAAGCCATCTGGTGGCGAAACGGAGTTCGCCGGGTTTGCTAGTAACATTTTAAATTAGAAGATTGAAAATGTTTTGCTAAAAGTTTTTGAGGATTTTTATTTCATTGATATTTTTTGATAATTTATTAAAAATCCTATTTCCTTTAACATTCTCAAACTTGCTGTTAAATACATACATAGTCAATCTGCGTTATATAAACATTTTTCTAAAAACCCTTTTTTCAAACTTTATTGTTTTTTCAAACCGAGTTCACATAAATATTTAAAGTCATGAATTTTCTTTCATTGTTAACATTTATTTTGATAAACACATTAAAAAAAGACCATTTGCATTTGTAGTTGTTTGTTAAGTGCTCGTAATGCAAAGGGAGTGTTGGACTATCTCCATAAACCTAAAAGTCATTTTGCGCAACTTACTATTCAGTACGAAAATACAGTCTCGTTATGGTAAAGAAATAGTATGGTTACTGCTGCCGATTGGTATCTCGAAGAGTTTTTCCAACATCGCACTGTACCATACGCTTGCAACAGTTTCTGATGTTCACGTGGAAGCATTACAAATATTTCGCTTGAGATGCGAAACACCGGCAGTCCCGTAAGTGTTCTGCCCAAAATGTTCATACAGCTTATCACCCACCCTTGCACGCAAGCACGCACGCACGCACGCACGAACTGCTGCTTCGCCTGAACATACTGCATTTAGCATGGCTCGGGAACTCGTCACTTCAGCCCACTTTACCAACCTGCACTTCACTTAAAAGAACTGCACTCAACGCTATGCACTCTTACCGTAAATTACTTATGGACTTAGGTCGTAACTTGCAGGAGAAACTTGTCTTAAGAAGTGGTACTTACACTGTCCCGTAATAATCCGTTCTTCCGCGATTCCGAAACAAAAGCTACTTCTAGAAAATAATGTATTTTGTGCCTTTTTGGTCAGGAAGATGACGTGCAAACATCAGTAAGCAGGAAGCATATCCCGGGCCTGCAGGGGCCACGGTGGCTGAGCGGTTAGATGGCTTGCCTCCCACCAAGGCAAACCGGGTTCAAACCCCGCCCGGGTCACTACCGGATTTTCGCAAATGGGAATCGCGCCGGACGATGCCACTGGTCGGCGAGTTTTCTCGGAGATCTCCCGTTTCCCCACTCATGCATTGCGGCGCTCCTCCATTCTCACCTCATTTCACCCTGATCGGCTCTCAATACCTCGTTGCTAAGAGCCGTGCAAATCTCTCAACTCACAACTCACAACGTGCCTGCAATGTGTCAGAAATTTTTACCCCTCCTCTTTATACGGCTTATCGAAGCCGAGAAGGGTATCGGTCACAATGTTTACGGCGAAAGAAAATACGAGAATGTTACACTTTGTAGATGCCACCACGATGACGCGTGCATAGGATGGGATAGCCAAACGTTATAAACCGAGTGGGCAAGCGAAGGAAACCATCCAGGCCATGCCATTTACGCAGTGCAATCCTGATGTTCACCTACACATCACGAAAAGTACTTGAAATACTGATGGCTTGTGAATTTAGTCGATGACGACTGGTCATTATATTCTTTATCACTGCTTTTCCATCAAAATAACTAGGTTGCGTTGTTATGAAAAAAAAATAACGATTTTTCCGCGCCAAAGTTAGGTGAACAACACAATATCTCCACATAGTTCCATTCCAAACGTGGTAGATAATATAATAGCATAAACTTCGACAGGTCGTATATGAACATTCGTGATTTGGCACATAATGAGACTCATATGCTATATGTAATGGTTGAATGTCCAGGAGCCAGTTTCCAGCAAGAGAACGGTCGCCCGCGCACACGTGTGGTTATATTAAGTAATATTCCGTGGCCTGTCTGGTCACATAATAGTCACCTATCGAGCATTTGAAAAACAAAATAATATGCCAGCTTTTCTAATGATAAATTGTGAACTGGAGCATGTTTTTAAAAGAAAATCGTGGGCGAATTTGCCGCAGGTAATCGTACGGTGTATGTTTGATCCCAGGTCCGATCGTGTCGACGCAGGTATCCGGACACCACCCAAAGGGTTCTTCTTGCTGCGCAAAGATTTCTGGCAGTAGATGTATTTGTCCAACTCTTTGCTAATTCGTTTGGCCATTTGACTGGCATGAGTGGAACACGGACACTATGTACTGTGCATTACTTTAGTTTATCCAACTATTTACAATCCTTTTTCTCATAATATATTAAAATATTTTATTCAGCTGCCCACCCTTCCTTGTGCCTCATTTATGTCATCTTATCTCAACCGTTGTGACTGGCGAATTGGATAAGGCAGAGAACGGGCGCATTTGGCAGCGTTCCTGCCACACATTCTTCGCTTCATGCGCTACCGCGAAGACATCTACCTTTCATTTCAGTTTTCTCTCAGGCCGTCATCTCCCATCTGTCATCGTAGCCACGTTACTCGCGTCACATTCTGGCGCATTGGCGTTCTTGTTATCACTCTTTGCTACCTCTCAGCTGTTCTTTGCGTCACACGCCTTGCGAAATTCTTGTATCTTTAGAGAACNTTGTTATCACTCTTTGCTACCTCTCAGCTGTTCTTTGCGTCACACGCCTTGCGAAATTCTTGTATCTTTAGAGAACAGTTGTTCGGTCAACCAGGGGAAGGATCACTAGCGAACTGTAGAAGTAAAGTAACTTGGCGTAGCAACTTTAGCACTTTGACGTTTGGTGCTCTGGGCAGTATACTGTATTACTCCAGCGAGCTTATGTTTCGTCATTGTCCGTAAGCTCTGTCCCCACACCTCTCACCGAGGTAAATAACAGTTTTAAATTGCAGATTAACTATGAACAGTCTTACATTAAAATAGGAAATTAATTTTTTGTAGGAATTCATGTTAAAGAAATTACACAAGTTGTCAAAACGTTAGTGTAAAACTGCAGCNTTGTTATCACTCTTTGCTACCTCTCAGCTGTTCTTTGCGTCACACGCCTTGCGAAATTCTTGTATCTTTAGAGAACTGTTGTTCGGTCAACCAGGGGAAGGATCACTAGCGAACTGTAGAAGTAATGTAACTTGGTGCAGCAACTTTAGCACTTTGACGTTTGGTGCTCTGGGCAGTATACTGTATTACTCCAGCGAGCTTATGTTTCGTCATTGTCCGTCAGCTCTGTCCCCACACCTCTCACCGAGGAAAATAACAGTTTTAAATTGCAGATTAACTATGAACAGTCTTACATTAAAATCGGAAATTAATTTTTTGTAGGAATTCATGTTAAAGAAATTACACAAGTTGTCAAAACGTTAGTGTAAAACTGCAGCNCGGAAATTAATTTTTTGTAGGAATTCATGTTAAAGAAATTACACAAGTTGTCAAAACGTTAGTGTAAAACTGCAGCAAGCATTGTTATTCTTAGTCAACAAGTTGCTTTCTGCTGTATTGCAAACTCCCAAAGGAAGTGTTAAAGGAATGAAGGATTATAATTTCCTGAATTTGTACGCTGCACTAGAGCTCAAAGGTGAGTAGGTAGGTCGGTCTTAACGTCTCGTAGACAGCGAGGTCATTAGAGTCGGAGCAAGTTGTTCGGAGAAGCAGGAAATCGGAAGGAATCAGCCAAGACCTGCAATGAGGAACCATTCCAGCATTCGCCTGGAATGATTTCGGGTATGCGAAATAAGGCTGACCAGACCGTGGTTCAAACTCCCGAATGTGCTTCCCAAATGTTTACCACTGCACCACCTCGCTCGGTAATTAAGACTTGCAATTCAGTTTTTAACAGTTAGTAAGTTACTACGGTATCACCAAAAAAAAAAAAATCTCCATCTGTATATTAAGTTACAATTCACCTACTGTTTGGCAACTGGACAGCGAATGCACACATTTAGAACCAGGCGACAAGACTTTATACAGAAGTTTTCCCACTCGTTTTCAGAAAATATGAATGGTTCAGAGTTGGGCCATCTTATAATGGATCATTGTTAAGCTCTACGAGAATGTGTACACACTTCTAACAATCAAATGAGTGACGTGAATAAAGTAGGAATTTTATTTTGGATTTTGTTCGTATATCGCTGTCTAAATCACACTGTTTCCGCCCATTGAAAGTGATAATTCTACGGGGTCACTCGCCAGTTTGACATTTTTAGACTTCGGTAATGGTACAGTACATGTCCGTAGTAGAGATCGTGACAAACCTGGTGACAGTACAATTTTAACCCACCTACAAAAAAAACAGTGGTCCATTCGGTTGACGCATTTATTTTGTTTTGGCAAATCAGCTAAACAAAGGATTTATTTATCCTACCAATCATTCCACGTCACTGTAGAAAAGGACGTCGGTGCGTTTCTCACATACGTCACGTTGAATCGTACGCAACACAAATATCACGCCTGACGCCATCAAGCGTGTTCATTGAGTCGCGGATTAAGCTGAACCAGCCTGTGCCATTATTAGAAGAAAATAATTTCATTAATTAGAAAGCCGCTCGATGTCCGATCGATTCATTATCGCCCATCGCAGTGCGAGTTTTCCGTTTTTAACCGGACTGCAGTGACGGGAGGCTGTTCGAAGCACTCGGAAATGTCAGCCTCAGGCCATCAAGTACACTGTTAAAAATATTTTTCCATCCTGTTACAGAAAAGTGTCGGTAAACATTTTCTAGAACTCTCTGTAAATTACGGACACGTTGCTTTTCGAATAACGGACTTAACCGTAAATTTCACAGAACTTTCCGGCAATTCACGGAACATGTCAGTAAATTAACCTGCTTGTTTTTCTGTGCTTCCCGTCAAATAAGAAATTGCAACAAGAAAACTTAAATTTTAGATATACTAGTGTATTACTGTCCATAAAAAAAAAAAGAAATTTAAACATAAAGTATTTTCTTCTGAGCAAAATTTGAACACGTAGAAGAACTCTTAGAAGTCAACTCTCTAACCACTTATCTTGTTAAGTGTGGATATAATCATGCTATTTGAGATCGTGGCACCTACGTAACGTTTTCCGTTTTGAGTTATGTTTGAGTGTTTTAAGAGTCGTGGTCTGTCACAAATACATCATACTACTTTTTGACGTTTAAAAGCATGAATCTTAGTGGCGTGGACATCCTAACTGCCGCAGGAACTGTAATTTTTTGGTTACAGTGGCGAAGAAAGATTCTCGAGGAATCGGCATTGTTTTTTTTTTCCCCGAAACGCAAAGCTGTGAGAACTACGGGGAAGTTCCGTATTTTGTATTTATGGAGCTCAGATTATTTTTGCGTCATAAAATATGACGTTTTTATACAATACCTGCTCATTTACATAAAAAAATTCCGAAAATATAAGGACTTTTCAACAGTATACGCGATTGCAACCGACATCTTCTTGCACTCGCTACACGCTGCTTCTATTTTCCGGTCTCTCCGCTATTTAATCTAGATCTGAGTGCGTTCCTAAATTAATTATGGTTACGGTGGTATTGAAATCGAATGAAAAATGTACATGCCCGATTACAGAATTAGGTTGTCACCGCCTCAGTATGCTTCAAGACGTCAACATGTACCAAATACAGAAAAAGCGCTAGTGTTTCATCATAAAATACATGCCATGTTCATTTGTATTGTTGTGCCTTTCCGAGCGCACATGATGACCTTAAACTCAAAGTACAAACTTCGTGATATAATATGTTTGAAAAATAAGTAGAAAACATAATATGATGCATTTTTCATTTTCCCCTCCTGTCTTGCAACGACGTGCGTAGAAACACGAAGAAGCGCGATGATTATTTTTCCATAGAAAAGTTGAGTAGAAACCAACCTGAGAGTAACAGCGACAGAGGTAGCAGGACCACGGCTTGTCCTTACCACCAACTCCACTTCATTATGCTTGGGAAGTTTGCCGCCGATCAGCTGATCCTACGTTTCGGCGGCTTCTCTCAGTCTCTCAAAGAAACAAAGACACGTCGGCTCAAGTGCAGAGTGAGCTAATGTGACAAGTGGTGGATTCTGCGCAGTAATATCATAATGTTCCTGCTGTGTGGCAAGGCAGCTCTATTTAGTGTTGCAGTAAGGGAGAGGGGGACAGTCGTTCTGCAAGTGATCTGCCAGTTAATAGAACAACGGTCACTCCGCGCATAAATGAAGTTAGGGTCGGATTATAACAACGTTTCTGCAACACGTGAGCCTCATGAGCGTGTCAGAGCCTCCTTAATCAGGCAGCGATGCTCCCCGCACAAGGATGAGATTGCAGACTTGGCGTGGTTGCTTGTGTGTTCATGAATATGGAAGTATACTGCTTATGAGGTGGGATAAGACAGCTGCCTATCACAGGTGATGCAGTGAAGTTTCCCTTCTCTTCCCCGAAGGCGTATTGTGGCACACCAGTCTAGAATAACAGAAATCTCTGGAAATTTTGAGCTATAATTACAGAATTTGCGTCGGTTAACTGTGTACTTTATGTCAACTATGGACCCCAAGTAATACTCAGAAGAGTAAATTGTAAGCTTAGTCGGAGAGCGATATAAGGTCGCTATGCTGCCTGAAGGTCTATGGAATGCTGGGTAATTAATTATACATGGCTAACCTCTCTCCTATCTGCCCTGCAGTCATGCGCGCTCGGTATTAGTTTTTGAAAGCTATCGTTTGTCGGCATCGCTAAGGTGTCAGTTCATGATGAAGTGTTGATGTCTCGAGTCAAATCATTAGTATGAATTATGATTATGAGAAATGAGTAGCCGAACCAGTAACCAGGCCCCGTCACTAGTAATAAAACAACATGCGGGATGTAAAAAATTAATTCAAACGTTCAATTTTTTGTACTGTACGCCTGATAACGCGTGCAGCTAAGTACACAGCCAGAGTGGCTCTTACATAGAATTAGGAATGTCTGTTAATTTGATTCCAGAGAGGGTGCGACATATATCATGATCACGGAAGAGTCAGGCTGTTTGTTCATTTAATGAAATCGACATTAGCTTTTATGAAACAGGAGACTAATGCAGAGAGCTGCTCAAACTAAAATGTATTGTTACCTGGAACTGAATGTTGTTCCAAGTGTTTGAAGTTATATGATTATAAAATCAAGCGAATATTCTTCATGGAACTTGTTGTTAGTTTACTGTTGTGGAACCTCGTCAAACCAAATAAATTTTTGTGTGGTAAATAAATTCGTGTATGTAATATAGCTTGTATGGCTTTCCCTTTATAACTGCACATCATAATTATTCAGTCGTTTCCAAACTAAGCCCAACGCATGAACGTACTGAATTATGCTGCACCGTACATGACTCGGATTAGGTAGGTCGTTGGATTGATCCTGAATCTCCGCTTTTGTGATGGATTTTCCCATGTCACTTTTCCATCCAGGAAAATGCTATTGTAGTTCCTTAACATGATCTTTCCCAATATTTCATTCATTAGAGTAGAATCAGACAAACCTCGGCAAATAAAAGGAAAAATTACTTATTAAAATTATTGTCATATTTTAAAGGTCTGCAATGAATGTGGAATCAAGCAAAATATTTCACGTAGTTATAAAAGATGGCTATTCGATTGAAATATAATTTTATAACTCAATTCTTGCGTCCTCAAAATAAAAAATTATAATTTAAGGTAAAATAATGTGTATATTTTTCAGTAATAAGTATTAATATTTTTTTTTTTAACTAAAATATAATTTAGTCAGTCACTAGGCACAATGACAATAAAAATCGTTTACCAAAATGGATTTGTGAACTGGATATTTATTGATGTACTTAAGATGATTCCCTTACGATAACGGGTACACCTGAATTATATCTAATATATAAAATTCTCCCGTCACAGTGTTAGTCACTGAACTCCTCCAAAACGGCTGGACCGATTTTTATGAAATTTTTTATGTGTACTCGGTAGGTCTGAGAATAGATTTATATCTATTTTTACACCCCTAAGTAATAAGGGTGGGCACCCCCAAACAAATTTTTTTTATTGTTTAAACAAAATTTTTATTTTTTATTTTTTTATGATGTGGCATCAAAAAATACATACCCTCCTAAATTTTCACCCTTCTACCACCAACCCTTATTTTTTTATAGCGATATTAGTAATTTAATAAATTTTACCCTAGGTCGATAACTGATCAATTATCATCGATCATTTATCGATCTAGGTTACAATTTATTCCCACCAGGTGTCTCCCAGTGACACAGCACGGAGTAGCCGGTCTCCATTTTCTCTCACACAATAACCTTTCTCTTATTCATTTGTGGTCAGATCGTAGTAGTGACGTGTTTACAATTATATTTTCAATAATTAAGTGTACTTCTTAATTAACTTTATTATTGATCGCAAAGCTGTAATTGTTTGTATTTCCATTTTATTAATATTTATTAAATTATCTAATTTTATATTGCGTCATCGTCCACAGAGCTCCATGCCTCTTCCACTAATATACCACATCCTCACACACTTACAATAAGTTATAGTTATTTTTTTCTAATACTATAATCACTAGAAATACTTTTTATGGCAAAACAACGTTTGCCGGGTCAGCTAGTATGTATATATATATATATATATATATATATATATCGGTGTATGTTCCATGCGGAAGTGTTTGTACCGCAGAAGAAAAATGGGCTAGAGTGTACATGCTAGCTGCACAGTAACCACTCTCCGTTTTCAAACATTAGAATGTTTCCTTAATGCAGTAGGACCATTAAAACAACCGTGTATAGGATTTTAGGCTAGAATACCACTCATTGGAACAAGTGCTTCGAATCGTTTCTACACTTCATCTGACGTAATTTTAATGCAATTAGAATATACTGAAGTTAATCAAAATATTCATTCAAATAAAAGGATGGGTAAGTTAAAAAACCAAATGTAAACAAACACATTCATTACTGCTGATCACGCGATTTTGATAGTTGTACTAGCGATGGGCGAGTCGAGTTGGTGACACGACCAGAAGACGAGAATCGGCCAACCTCATCTATAGGTAGTCCATTCGAGGTTACTTCCAACTTTTCTAAAGTCCTGCTAAAGTTAAACGTCCAGGAAATTCCTCCACTTTGTGCAAACAAAGATTAACCGACTCTAGAAAATTACACCAGAGTGAGAGCGCACCGCATTCGTGCTCACTCAGTGTTATAATATTTTGCATAAGAATTATTTCTTACTAGGCATTGTCAACACATCTTTTTTCTCACCTCTTTTATTCATACTAATTAAAAATTTAATGTTATGATTTACAGATAAATATAATTAGATATTCAATTTAATAAAAAATAAGGGTGAAGAGATTTGGGTGGCTCTTAACATCAAGGTCTTGAGAGCCGACGAGGGTGAATGGGGCGGGAATGGAGCAGCGCAGGAATTGGTAGGGCGAGGGAAACGGGAGATACCCGAGAAAACCCGCTGACCAGCGCATCGTCCGGCACGATTCCCACTTGCAAAAATCCGGGAGTGACCCGGCCGGGGACATATGGTGGAAGTATACATATTTTGCATAGAAGTAGATCTCACACAGGGCTTTCAAATGTGTTCAGTTTACCGTGAACGGCCTTTGACATAACGAGCACCATGATAACTTCAACGTGAGTAGGCCTCAAGATGGTCAGGTTGCGGAGTGGTCGAGCCAGACCATCAGTTCACGTGTCACGTGTAGCTCGGCCAACGCAAGGGATGTTGAAAAATATCGATATATCGAAATAACGATCTTATATCAGCGATATATCGTTATATGTCGTTGATTAATTTCGACCATGTTTCATTGAAATCAATATATTTTTCCAGGTATCAGAAATAAATATTTTTAAAATGCTCGTTTAATAATCTCTGTTTTGAATACAAAAATTGAATTTAAAAATTGCTATGTTTTCTTTGGCAATATACACCAAAAACCGGTATCACATTTTTCTGCAATTCGTCGTGTTCTCAATGTGTAATATTCTAAGCAATTTTACATTTGTGAAGTCTATACATAAAATATCGGATGTCGATGTACCGAAAATCGCTATTTTTCTTTCGATATATCGTTTCGTAAAACGATACTTTTATAAATGACCAATATAAATAATATGGCTATTTGTTTCCTGCGTCAACATCCCTAGACAGCTAGACAGCACCCCCTGGGGGAGGGCGAGCGGCGCAACTGTTGACGGAACTGAGACTGGCAGGCGCGCGACCCCTGCAAGTCGCTAAGGGCGAGTCCCCTCGGCGCCTCGCCCCTTGTCCGACCTCAATGTCCTGGAGTGACGAGGGGCTCGGCGGGCTCATGCATATTCCAGCATCTCATCCCGCGCTGTAATCTGCCCGGATATTCCTAGACTCGCCCTTCCCAGGCGCGCGCGCGACTCTTCATCGCACGTAACGACGCCAAGATGTCCCCTCCCCAAAGTACAACGCTACAACAAACGTTTTACCATGCTCTCACGGGTACAAACCACAGACTGATGTCTAATCACGATTTCTTCACACTTTCTGAATCGAACCTTTGAAAATTCACCCCATAAATGGCGTGCTTCGTTTCTTCCTAAATATACCATACATAGCGTTATATATCATTATACCAAGCGTTATATAATACCATTCCCATAAAATAACTTATTTTAGCGAGCCGCGGTGCTGTAGTGGTTAGACTTCTTGCCTTCCGCCAAGGCAAACCAGGTTCGATTCCCGGTGGAGTCGCCCCCGGATTTTCCAATGTGGTAATCGAGCTGAACGATGCCGCTTGTCAGCGGGTTTTCTCGGGGATCTCCCGTTTCCCTCGCCCTTGCATTCCGGTGCTGCTCCACACTTACCTCGCTTCACCCTCATTGGTTCTCAAGACCTCGTTGTTAAGAGCCGCCCCAGTCTCTCAACCCAATTCGACCATATTATGTAAAATTAACGTTACCATGGCCATAATTTCCTTTTTCACGTGTCAGTCAAGTAAACATGGGAAATTGTTAGGAAAATAATAATTTTTCATATTTGCTCATTTTTACACTAATATTCACTAAAAGGACACAAATAAAAAGTTAATACTTCCAGTTTTTACAAACGCATAGCTAAAACTTTTAATTAAACGTTAAGATGTAGAACTACTTTCTCTCCGTCGGTGCCAACTTTGTCAGGCGCATGAAAGTCAGTTAAGCCGATAAAATATATATGCAGGAAGGGGCAGTGAAAATTTTCAAATGTTGATTTCAAAAAGGTGTTCTGATAATTGTCAACAGCCTTTGCGTTAATTGTGTGTCAGTTTTTTAAAATATAAAATAGTACATGTGTTCGCATTGGAGTTGAGAAAGGCTCAACCTTTTTTTCTCACGTAAATTGAAACGCCAATTTGCAACCAGATATTATCTTCAATTCCAGAGATTTTTAAACGGTTAATTTACCTACTTAAATACACACGAACGTAACTGTTAAAGTCACTGTCTGCTACAATCGTGGCATAATTCGCAATAAACAATCTAGTCGGAAGTTTTCGGAACAAAAATGAATCTGGAAAACAAAATAGAAGAAACGTCTCATGAATCTGTAACGCAATCAAATATCTCGTAGGAATTCAGTTATTCGAGGGTTAAGTTAGTTGATTCATTAATATACTCAAGTGCATACCAGGGATCACGCCCGTGGAACTCCGCGGGTTTATTCTGAGCGAGTGAATAAGGCGACGTGTGCATGGAGACGCCGATGTCACTCGCAGAAGCAGGACCAATGACCGGCGTGAACCGCAGCCGAACCCACAGTCGACGTGACTCACAGCAGCCGAACCCGTGGTTTACGTAATCCGCAGTGGTCGAGACCTGACGTTACCAAATGCCATTCGTTGTAGGTAAATCGAGGGAAAAAGTTGGAAAAACAGGCGTATTTCGGGAAATTCTTACGCATCATTCAAGAACGGATGGGGAAGAACACACAGTAGAAGTTTAGGTGAGCAAAGACAAAGACGCGTCGCAACGGTGCGGGCAGAAACTTACTACAGACGCCGTTGCTTGATACAGGACGGTGAAAAGAGAGAATGTATTTTCATTGATACACCATTTTTCATTACATAACACACAACATGTACATAGATCAGTTATTATACTACATGTATATAGTAGGCTACTAAGTCTGATGCTTGTAAGTATCATNATAACACACAACATGTACATAGATCAGTTATTATACTACATGTATATAGTAGGCTACTAAGTCTGATGCTTGTAAGTATCATTCTGTACATAACAGCTCTTAAGTTTTGGTTTTTAAGTTCATCATATTGTAAATTCGCTTTAATGGTTTTTCTGCTGCTAATAGCTGATCACCCAAAATTTAATGCTCAACAGGTGTTTTCATTGTTTTTTCTGGCAATTATTAGATTTAAATTACTCTTAATATTATGTTTAGATACATTGTAAGTAAGTAATTTTATTTGTAAGCTCCAAAGAGTATTAACTGGAGTGAGTGAGTGAAGAGATTTGGGCGGCTCTAACACCGAGGTCTTGAGAGCCGATGAGGGTGATTGAGCTGAGTATGAAGCAACGCCGGAATGATAGGGTGGGGGGAAACGGGAGGTCCCTGAGAAAACCCGCTGAACAGTGGCATCGTAAGGCACGATTCCCACATGTGAAAATCCGGGAGTGACCCGGCCGGGGATTGAACCCGGTTCGCCTTGGTGGGAGTCCAGCAGGCTAACTGCTCATTCACTGCGGCCCCGAGTATTAACTGAAGCGAAATAACTTTATTGTAACGTTTAGCCACCTAACACCCTGAATATTTTGGATGGGCTGATTAATAAATTGGCGAAATAAAACATGATGACTGAGTTCACGCCTGTAGGACGATTTTACTTCTGGGTGTCCCAGAGTTATTCCCGGCTCGTATATATTTATTTATATACCCTCTGCTATCATACTGGCTTAGAGTTTGATCACAACGGTACAGGGGGCGGCAAATTCGACAGAAGGCATTATCAACCTTCCTTCTTCCTCTCTCAAACTCCAAGTTGTTTACACCTACATTGACTGCGTTGCCGAGGCTTGCTAGTTTGCCGTGTATTATTCACTCTACACGTACGCCGATTATACAACACTCAGAGGACCGCGGTCGCTGAGCGGGTAGCCTGCTAGCCTCGCACCAAGGCGTACCGGGTTGAATACCCGGCCGGGTCACTCCCGGATTTTCGCAAATGGGAATCGTGCCGGACGATGCCGGTGGTTGACAGGTTTACTCGGGGATCTCCCGTTTCCCCTGCCCTTACATTCCGGCATTGCTCTATTTCCACCTCGTATCACCATTATCGGCTCTCAAGACCTCGTCGTTAAGAGCAGCCCAATTCTCTCAACTCAACTCAACTCAGCTTCGTCCTACAACCGTTATCATTGCCAAAGTTTGTAGCGGCGTTAGCGCTCCCTAATAATAGTCATACGTGGCCAGCCGCAACCGATATTATATGCAATATTATCAGTTTCGTTTGCAGTTTAGTAGTAGTAATTGGGTGGCGTGGACGGCGGAGAATTGTCGATGCATAAACTTTAGCGACTTAAAATTTAACAATAATAACATTACTCTAATGTGGATGATAAACAGCACACAAGTATGAACTTCCATGTTGAGCGGTACACCGTTATAACTAGTAGCTTCATAATGTGGGAAGCAGTCTCCTATGATCATAAGACCTCCTTGGTATAGGTGATTAGGGGAACAGTGAAGGCAAACTGATTATCGAGGTCTAACTCCGTGCTGTCGACAAATTTTCTTGGCCAGCACGGTCCCCAGATTTGTCGCAAACAGAACGTGTATGGAGACAGTTGTAAGTAAAAGTGGACTTGTGAACTGTACTGCAGCGTTTTCGAATTTTGTTTTTCCTGATTTACCAGAGATTTTTTTGCTCTCTCAATCGCAATCGCGCCAGTAAATACATTATATAGTTAAATTGATTAAGAAACAAAATATGAAATTTTATATTTATTGCCTACCGGATAACCAGAGTATTTTATTGCATTTTATCGTAGTTGGTAAGATAATATTTAGAATAATTAAAAATTTTAAAAAATGTCGACAGTTCGAAATTTAAATAAAATCGTCTCTATGTATTAAGTGGAACGTAGCTGGCTAAATAAAAAGGCTTCAAATATTTTACCAGAGTTACAGATATTTCATGTGTGTGTTTTGTTACCTTATTCTGGTAATTGATTAAAAGAATGATGTGGGGATCAATTTCACAAATATTTCGTAGTTGGCAGCAAAACATTCGGTTATCATGATGGATGTGCGGGTAGGGGGATAATAGAGTGTTTACGGAGGTATAAACGCCAAGAATCCCGCAAAGTGAGGTGCTTTTTTTTTTTATCTGCATGTGGAGAGCCGTTCCCCGGCATCGCCGCCCCCGAGCGTAGGCATAGGGGCGGCCGTAAGTTGTCATTGCCGTCGTGGCAGCTCGTGTCTCCAGGGAGGACGAGAAGAAAGGGGGCGCTGCCGTGGAGCGCCTTCCGAATTACGACGCGCTGTCGCTCATAACTCCCTTTTAACATACGCGCCCTCGCCGCGACGCCGCGTCGGCATCGCTCATCTCTCGGTAACGACAACAAACACGCCGCGCGTGGGAAGGCGGAGCGCGGAAGACAGTTTCTCTTCACGCCGTGCACTTAGCGAAGTCTCTTCAAGACTACTCACGGTATAGTCCATTCGCGGTTTCTTCACAGCTTTTGAATCAAGCTTTTGAATCAAGCTTTTGAATCAAGCTTTTGAATCAAGCTTTTGAATCAAGCTTTTGAATCAAGCTTTTGAATCAAGCTTTTGAATCAAGCTTTTGAATCAAGCTTTTGAATCAAGCTTTTGAATCAAGCTTTTGAATCAAGCTTTTGAATCAAGCTTTTGAATCAAGCTTTTGAATCAAGCTTTTGAATCAAGCTTTTGAATCAAGCTTTTGAATCAAGCTTTTGAATCAAGCTTTTGAATCAAGCTTTTGAATCAAGCTTTTGAATCAAGCTTTTGAA
>NQII01000537.1:749005-777921 GCA_002778355.1 Clitarchus hookeri | reverse complement strand
GAGGGAGGTCTGGGAGACTCACTACACGAGATGCGGGAATTAACACATTTACTTCGTGAAACGCACTTCTCGGAATTAATGGTACACATGCCACATCATTCCGGCCCCATCAGGGCAGTACCATCACTTGCTCACAAGCAGTTACTGCTCTTACGCACTCGCTACACTCCCGCAGTAATGGCCGACACCAATATCGAATACACATTAATCATTTAAAAAAATTAAATACTTCAGCAGTAGAAATGGAGCAGGGGTATGTCTTTACAGGCAGCCCAAAGCCTAGTAAAGCAGTTTTCCCCCAATAAATATGTCCAGGACAAACAATTCACTCAAACAGTAAATAAGTATATTAACGACCATTTAACACTAAAAGTAACATCAGAATATTAACCAATTACACTTAAAGAGCTATTAAAAATAATTAAAACACGCCCTTATAATAAATTTGCAGGACCAGACAGAATTAGATAATAAGCATTAAAGAAATTACCAGTAAACGCCCCATAATATTGATTAAAAATATATAACTCAATGTTCAAACTATGTAGATTCCCACAAGCCTGGAAAAAAGCCAAAGTAATAACTATACGTAAACCTGGGAAAGACCCCGCTAAACCAGTTAATAGAAGACCCATTATCTTATTAAACAGCACGAGTAAAATATTGGATAAAACCTTACTATACAAACTTCAAAACACGCACATATTAATAAAATAATCTCAGATAATCAATACGGTTTCAGAGCACACCACAATAAAATTCACCCTCTAATTAAATTGGTTGAGGATGTCACAGGCGGTTTTCATAATAAAGAACAACGATTCACAGTGATAACTTTTCTAGACGCAGAAAAAGATTTTTGATAAAGTTTGGCTTCCAGGACTAATGTATAAACGTATAAATTACAATTTCCCAGCAACGTATGCAAACCTAATGGCACACAACTTAAATAACAGACGTTTTTACGTAACATTGGATTGAGCCAACTCTGACATTAACATAATAACAACAGGAGTCCCGCAGGGATCGGCCTTATGCCCTTTCCTATACAGTATTTACACAGCCGATATCCCAATAATAGACCCACGCACTGATGCTAATATTGAAATGTACGCAGACGACACAGCAGTAATTAAACAGCACTATCATCTTAAATATGCGTTAGCAGCTATGCAAAGACAATTAACTATCCTAGAACAATGGTACACTAAATGGCGAATAAACGTTAATCCAGGCAAATCTGAGATAGTAATAATGACTAAAAAATTACCACAGCCTGATAAAGAATTAAAATTATGTAATAAAAATATTCCATGCGTTACAAAAGTCAAATATTTAGGAATAACGATAGATCCCAAACTAACTTGGCAAACACATATTCAGAAAGCATGAGGAGCAGCACTCGGCAAACTTAAACAGTTTCAACCCATATTAAACGCAACTAACTTTCCACGTCGTAAAAAACTGTTAATATATAATCAAATAATAGTCCCAGGTATGCTATATCGATGCGAGGTTTGGATATAACCCGCAGATTATCATATAAATACCTTACAAGTCATTCAAAACAAATATTTACGAATAATTGCTAACCAAGATAGATTCACTACTGTGCGAACGCTCCACGAACTGCTGTCAATTAAATACATTAAATAAACTATTACAGCCAAAAATAAGAATCTCGATAATAATCTGGCACACCATGATAACCCCATCATTAAATTTATTGGTAATTACAATCCCGCAGACATAAGAAAATTAAAAAAAAAACCAAACTCCGCTCGCACAAGACACGAGCGGAAGGAGCCAGCGTGCTGATTGGCCGGCCAACCACGGTTGGCCAATCGGAGAGCGGGAGTCCCGAACAAGACTGGTCTCGCTGACCGAAGTGCGGCAAGCCTCGAGGACACGAGGGTCGCGGGGCGCATGCGGCGGTAGAGTGCGTATGCCGTCTGCACACAAAGAAAAATAAAGCCGTGCACGGGATGAAACACACACACACACACACCGGAATTCACCACACGGTAGAAGCGCACACTCACAAGCAAGGCAAGAAAGGAGAATAGCACTCTCTCAGGGGTCGGCTGTGTGGGTTCTCGGACAAGGAGTCCTGCCCCATTTCCACTNCAAGAAAGGAGAATAGCACTCTCTCAGGGGTCGGCTGTGTGGGTTCTCGGACAAGGAGTCCTGCCCCATTTCCACTCGAGAACCAAGCCAGAGGCACACACACTGGTCCAGGGGAGAGCGATCAAGGGGACATATATTGTTAGGAAAATAATAATAATCATTAATTTATTCCTATTTATAATCAACTTTCAACTGTCTATAATATATACTTGCACAGACCGGGCTAGAAACCAATCAACCAACACAAAATTTTTTAAAAAAATTATTAGCACAGAAAAATGAACTACAATGGCGCACCGCCTTTATAGCTTTATAGTCTGTCTCAGGTAGGGAAGAAGAGATCAACAGCGACATAGAACAAAGGGAGTCCTGCTTTGACTAGAACCTAAACAGATTCTGGTACCAAGGGTTCGTAGATCATGTTAACAATTACTTTCTTCTACTTCCTCCAGGTTCGCATTTTCAGCGCTTAGAAAAAAATGCGACCGCCGCCCCTTGGTACATTTAGTACAAAACAAAATAATTAAAACAAGACAATATTTTCAATATTTCAATTTGCAAAACAAGTAGAGTCAAACAAATTAATTCAGAATAAGAAATTCATATTCAAAACTCCTCCAAAAGCTCGCCATCTGTAACAGAATTAAAGCGCCATCGGCACCATACATAAATAATAAAAAAAATAATATTCAATATTATATTCAGAACTATTCAACATTATATTCATTTTGATCAATGACAAGGCGAGTTCAGCGCCAAAAAATTTGGAACACCTCAGGTAAAAAAAAAACATAAGTATTTTCTCTCCAATTCAAAACACGACCAAACGATGAAACGTGCCCCGTGGTCTGCCCCGGTAGAATAGGGACTCGCCTACGCAATACACGCGAGTTTAACGACAGCACAATACGTCAGACAGGCATACCGACACCGTCATGCACTTCAGCCGGGAGGCTGGAGGGGAACTTTACTCTCCCGCCGAACACAACAACATGTAAAATTCACTTTAAATATGCAACATTAGTTATTAGCCTAAATGCGGGTCCGGTGCCCAAAGAAAAACACCTACACGACGCCCCGCCGCCAGCCCAATGATTTGAGTATGTGTCGGGGTGCAATTGTTTTTACAACCACCCTGTAGGTTATGAGAGTCTCGACTTCCAGTCTCACGACACACAAGCGCCATTCCTGTGGCACACGAGGGTTCGGCGACGGCGACGACCTATATAAATATACATTTTAGTGTTTGTAAATGTAAAGAGAGATTTTTTGATACGTTTATAAATATTTTATTGGGTGTCTCCCCTATTGCTACTCCTGCAAAGAAAATAATTAAAATATATGATAAAAACTTTTATCAAGCGTATTATTAAATGTGTTTGCTCCTTATATGTTGTCATGACCCTACGCGTAACGGTTATTTACTTTTTGCTACGCATTCAGGAAATGTTTGTAGGTTATAATTAGCCAATTATAAATTATTGGGATCGACAGTGGTGTCGTGGCTTTTGGGCATGCTGTAGGTGACAACGTAATCTGCGGCATCTACCAGAGGGCACCACACTGGTTCAATTGAAATTTTATTTGTATTTTATCTGTAAACTAGAATATATCATTTATAATTAATATGAACAAAAACAGTGAGAAAATGGGTGTGTTGGTAGTGTGAACTAAGCAATAGTTCTTATGTAATATATTATTACACTGAGTGCGCACGTATCTGGTGTGTTGTCCATTTGCTGTTCATTTCCATACTTAGCTAAGCTTTGTTCACATGAGGTGGGGGAATATATCCTGGAAGTAGATCTTTAGCAGGGCTTCATAAAAGTGCGTAGTAACAGCGAATGGACTCTTTCTCTCTCTCTTTTCTCTCTCCACACACACACACACACACACACACACATTTATATATATATATATATATATATACATACATACACACACATCTAAATCATGCAGACAAACTTCGGTTACAGTTTAATCATGTAAGAAGGAGGTAAAAAGAAAAATACTAACTATGAGGGGCTTATTCGAAGTTTTCTAAGTTACTCGTTTCGTTTGCTTTCGACAAAAATATTCCCTATTACACAAATTCTCGTTTCCTAACGAATGGGGTATTCTAAGCGTTTTTAAGTGTTTATTTGACGTCATTATGTTCGATATAACATTTGAAACGGGCTTTTGTTGCGGAGTTTTATAATGAAAACGTGGAGGGCGCGTAGTACAGGTCGTTTGCGAAAGATAATAATCGTGAAGTATTGTATCTTCACGCAAAAAAAACACGTATATTGCAAAACAAAAATACTGNTAAGTGTTTATTTGACGTCATTATGTTCGATATAACATTTGAAACGGGCTTTTGTTGCGGAGTTTTATAATGAAAACGTGGAGGGCGCGTAGTACAGGTCGTTTGCGAAAGATAATAATCGTGAAGTATTGTATCTACACGCAAAAGAAACACGTATATTGCAAAACAAAAATACTGCAATTGTACTAATTAACATTTTTGTTTTAATGTGTGAATCATATAACCAACAGTATAGGTACTTATTGAAGGGGTATTTTATTATTTAATAAATTGCAGTTATCTATAATGAATTCTGAGAACACATAAGTTGATTTTATTCATACATTATTTTTAATGTAGTTGAAAAATAAACCGACATATAGCTAAACAGAATATGGGAGTATAAAAAAAAATACTCTGTCATGGTGATTTAAAAACTAGTTGTGAAGTGAACTGTATTCTCTTAACTCTACTTTGGTTACTTTCCATGCCAAGGTTATTTCACACAAGAAAATAGTTTGCTACCACATATTCCACTGAAAGAGTATTTCACAAATTTCCCCAAATGTTGCTTATTTGATTTTTATTTTTAACGTTTCAGCTACTGTTAAGCAAGTATAGTAATACCAAAAAATGTTTATCACTTTTTTATATTATTTAAATTATAGGATTTTAAATATATTTATTTAAATTATGAACAAGGTTAGCTAACATGTTTTTTTTTGTTATAACTTATGTTCTACGTTTATATCTCCACTTTTCTCTATGAAAATACAAATAGATCACATTATGGCTTGTTATAATGGGCCAATCAGTTCGCCTGTTTCTAGCAATCAGCAAAGGAAATTAAAGATTTTACTTTTTTATTCTGGCACCGCTATTTCAATCTCGCTTTTGAGAGCAGAGTGTTGCGGAACTAAATAACAAGTTGTGGTTTTATTATCGCGTTACAAGTTACGCAGGTATAGTTCATTTAGTGGCAGCAGCAACGTGGTATTTTTAGGATGGTAAGGCGTCTACCTATANCCAAGTTACGCAGGTATAGTTCATTTAGTGGCAGCAGCAACGTGGTATTTTTAGGATGGTAAGGCGTCTACCTATACGATATTTCAACCCAAAAGCTGTTCTGAAGTAATTATTTGTAAACGAACTTTTTTGATTCGTATGCCTAGCGACCCTATATATTTAATTTCCTACTACTGACGTAATATATTCATTGCTGCAATTTTACTTTTNTTCGTATGCCTAGCGACCCTATATATTTAATTTCCTACTACTGACGTAATATATTCATTGCTGCAATTTTACTTTTTTTTCACGGGAACGTTTACGGAAATATAGCCTACAGATAATATACGGAAATGCACTTCCTAATGACATAAAACTGCAATGAGCTCCTTAAATACAAAATACTGAACCACTTCTCACTATAAGCAGCTTCGGGTTTTCGGAACAATCATCGCTGAGATTACACGAAACGTTCTTGGCCTCTGTAACTAGGAAACCATCGTTTCTGCGACTGTTCGGTCATTCGTGTTATTTAAACATAGTCTTTCCAACATGAAATAGTAGCATCAGTCACATGCAACACAATTAGCCACGCCACAAACACTCCAACATTAATAGAATCTGAAAGTGTGTTTCATACTTCACTTTACTCTAATTACCTGTTAACTCTCCCTCTCTCCTCGTAGCTAGGTGTGGTAGCAGAGAGGTATTTTTTGACTCGCGTTAAAATGCCGCTCTCAAACGAAGTATTTTACAGTTTTAAAATGTTTCGCTGGTAATCGTCCACCTAACGAAAATTAAATATCCCCCCACCCCTTCAATTCCCCACGCAATGTCTTGTCTATGAGCTGTAATTTCCCAACACCCTAGTAGCAAATTTACGGATATGTCCCGTGCCTCTGTAATTTTACGCATATTTCTGAATAGTTTTTACTAGTATTTTTCTGTAGTCTCACGGACGTTTTTTCTGAAATTGCAGAAATAAAATATAACGGAAAAATGATTCCATCGCCATCAATGAGACGACAATTGATCAAACTCGTAAGTTCAAAACACGTTCATGTACGTATCTGGCAGGCGACGGTTTTGCTTTATTTTGGAAGGAACGTGTTTCAACAGTTGGGGTCAACTGCTAGTATTATTTAAATATCGATTTAGAAACCGTTACAAATTTTGAGCCAGTATCATGTCAAATGAAAAATTTATTTCAAATTTTTGGTAAACTCAATGGCCGAGATCGCTAAAACTTCAAATTCCAAACTGACTTGTTTGTCGCTTGAACATTTAAATATTAAGTTAATTTAGTACGTTTGCCATTCTCTATTAGCCTCTTGCAATGAAGAGGGAGCGTTAAAAAGCAGCTCACGAAAAATGTGTTCCAGTACCACCTGACAAACGTGAATTAATTATCATAATTACACTGTTTGAAAACATTTCCTTTATTTTCCTGAAAAGTGCTAGCAAATAATTCTCCGGAAGTCTCCGTAAACTCTCCGTAAAATTACGGACACGTTGCTTTTCAAAAACGGACTTTCCGTAAAATCGCAGAATTACTCCGTGATTTGACAGAACCTCTCCTTAAATTTGCTATTAAATTTATATACTTTATATTTAAAAAAATGAGACAACGAAAATACTTTTGAATATTTGTTATGCAGGTGTTATACTGTGTATAAAAACATATTTTAAAAAGTTAAAATATTTTATACCTGAGCGAGATTTGAACACTCCTTTAAAGAGCTTCATGTGTATGATTCTAACAACTCACCTGTGACCTTCACATTACAAAAGAGGCCACAGCTTCGTTATTTTTTTTATAATGCAGTCACATAGGCAATATTTTAAGTTTCTATTAGTGTATTTTTAGTGTTTCTAACTGTTACAGACGCTTGATGTTACATTTCAATATTTGAAGGAATGAGTCTTAAGTGGTGTACATAAACTAACTGCCGCAGAAATGATAATTTTCTTGTTACAGTGGTGAAGAAATCTTCGTGTAGGCTCGACATTGTTTGTTCCCAAAACCCGAAACTACAGAAAATACTTAGACTTTCCGTATTTCGTATTTACTGAAGTCGTGTCCGTTTTTCGTCGTTCTTTACGGATTGTGTTTCCGTATATTTACTGTACATTTACGTGAAATTCTCCTTGAATATACGTGAGTTTTCAACAGTGTGTGAATTACATTTGCAACAAAAGCGACATTCAAGCTGGTGTCCGCTCTTGCATACACCAGGACTGCACAGTCAGGCAAATAATAGAAATTCCGCCGTGATTGATTCACTGCTGAATTGGCTTGTGTTTGTTTGCTCGCGGCAAACCTTACGAGACCCCGACCTCGCTGAACCACTGTGCTACAGCATGCACTTGTGTGGCTGCAATTACTGTACGCTGTGCGCGCAGTAGCGTTCTGTGTGGTTGGGTGTGCGATTACGAGAACAGTCTATAGTCTCGCGGTGTGTGGGTTGTTGATTGCAGCTGCGACCTAGTTGATAGGGCCTCTTAGGCACCCCCCCTCCCCCCACCTACTCCTTGACGTTTGAAACAATGCCTCGTAAACCTGTTCCCGGGTTTGAAGGCTGTGAGAATTTGGTATACGGAAATACGTGTTAATGAAATTCTGTTTTTGAAGCCAAATTTGAGGAAATAAACTTGAAACAAAAACCTTAGTGTGAAAAATGATACTCTCAAGCTCTGAATCGAAGCAAATATAACAATTGGTTTGCAGTAGTTTTTAATTTAATTATGAAGTTTTCTAGTTTTTCCAGGAAAAAAACTATACATTATTGTTACAAAAGGATTCGTTAGCAAATAAGGACGTATTTTTATGTTCACCATGTTCCCTGGTGTTATATATCTTTAACAGGAACGCCACGAAACCGAATTTAATTAACATGTTTTACCTTATAGCAAATTCTCATTGCTTTCAAACCTTGCAACGGCCTTAAGGTTCCCAGGTAACTGGCGCTTGAACTGCGCTGTGTTTGAAATGCACGCTTTTCACGAAGCTATCTAACGTGCATTCAACGTGCTGGTCTACGGAAAGAACACATATTTCAGACGAAGCCTGTTGAGTGCTTTCAAAGACCTTCGCATTACAATTACCATTTCAGAGCGCTCCAACACAGTCAAAAAATCGCTTTTTCAAAGCGCTGTATCTCAAAGTATACCCGTCAAATACATACAAAAATAGTCAAAGGCCCTACACTGAACCTTGCTACAGACGTTGGGCCAATAAAATGATTGGGTCACTGCTTAAAGTCCCATAAGTAAACGCAACACGATGAGGACATTGCATGCCAGTTCCGAGCCTTGCGTTTAGTGGCGACAGTGCACTAGAGGCGGGTAACACTGTAACCCTTATCACCCCCATGCTTCTCGGTCTCAAACGCGGAAAATAACTATTTATGAGGCCCCTTAAGAGATCGGCATAGCTGCAAATAATTTTCGTACCTATCTTAAAAAGTGTCACTTCCTCGACTGTTTTCTAACGATTGTGTCTGGGACGTGTGTTTCCAAGGTGATGATGATGATAAGTCATCAAAATTCCGGAATAGAATTTTTTTTATATTATAGAGACTTATTGTTAACATTAATGCTAGAGAATGACAGAGTGACGCCTTTTTTTAATCTATTTATTTTCTGCGTTACTGCAACAAGACTCCTCGCCATTTGATAGCCTTGCACTTAAAGGTAGCGAGGCTTCTAATTGTTGTTTCGATTTCATCTTTAATGTTCTCTTTTCCCACTGTCTCAAAAGGACAGNGTACCTATCTTAAAAAGTGTCACTTCCTCGACTGTTTTCTAACGATTGTGTCTGGGACGTGTGTTTCCAAGGTGATAATGATGATAAGTCATCAAAATTCCGGAATAGAATTTTTTTTATATTATAGAGACTTATTGTTAACATTAATGCTAGAGAATGACAGAGTGACGCCTTTTTTTAATCTATTTATTTTCTGCGTTACTGCAACAAGACTCCTCGCCATTTGATAGCCTTGCACTTTAAGGTAGCGAGGCTTCTAATTGTTGTTTCGATTTCATCTTTAATGTTCTCTTTTCCCACTGTCTCAAAAGGACAGNTAAGGTAGCGAGGCTTCTAATTGTTGTTTCGATTTCATCTTTAATGTTCTCTTTTCCCACTGTCTCAAAAGGACAGAATATATGCGCGCAGGTGTGGCCTTTGCGGATGTAGGATATAGCAAAGAATATTCGCATTCAAAAGCCCGGTAGTAACGTATACACAAAATCAGTAAGACACTTGACAATATTAACACTTTACACATTTTTTTTCTGCTACTGAGTAACAAAATGTAGGTACAGGTAGTTGTTAACTGCACTAAATTCTGAATACTTTGAATTTGCATAAGCGTTGGATACTTATTTTATTTTCATGCAGTGTAAAAATCTGGGGAACAAATGAGTTGAATTATATCTCACATACAAATAATCCATGTTTAGTTTCAGAACACAACCATTACGTATTTATTTATTCAGTACACACGTGCATAACACTGAAATTGAATACGGTTTTTATTTTATAAATTATGGCATTGAAGTAATGAAATACGTGAAACGTGAAACATTTCGGAATAGCTTAATATGGAGTGTTAGAACTGAAAAACGAAACATTAAGCCAGCGAGTCACAACTCAACACCGACCTATTTATGTAGCGTACCTCTTTTACCAACTCTGCGTTGGAAAGTTGCAATCTGTAATTTTTTAAGTACGCTTTTAACCTCAGTTGATGTAATCAAAAATTTTTCAATTTTCACAACTGCCAAGCCCGTTACCAACAATTCTGGCGCGGACAAAACACTAACCAAATTTTAATAGTGTGCACAGTTTTTTACAACTATTATAGTCACAATAAACTTCTATATTATGGAAAAAATATAATTTTTTTCGAAGTGCTACAACTCGATTTAAAAAGTTACAAAACCTGTTTGTATACTACGTTTGGTTATGAATGACTTTTCGACTTATTGGCAAAGATGTGGGCAAAATGATTGTTCAGTCATATTAACTAAGTTTCAAAGACGGAATTAGATGTAAAATAATATAAATTAAAATAAATGTAATAATTTCATTTTAAAAGAGCCATATCGAAACAATTTAAATTACACAATAATTTCAGAATCAAAACACGTAATTTTAAAGCATTCAAGTACATGGTAATTAATATCGTTAATCAGATTACGTAAGTAACTAATCAGAACAATGGGAACTCAGTAAACGTCAACCGGCCTATTAATACTATTAGAGGGCTAGAGATAACGCTGGTGAAACTATATTTTACAAAATTAATTACTTAATATTCTGGTTCATTACTATTGCGAATAATATTTGTAACATTAAACACCATAGAATGCGCTTCAAATTAAGAATATATAACGAATATTACAGTAGTTTCATGAGATTTGATACTTTCTAACAAGTGCTCAGCTCAATACAATGTAATGTGTAGCCTGTGTGTTGTATTGCTAATAATTATTTTCGTACTGTCTGTGAAAACGAGTCATGTTGGTATCATGGCGATCTGCTGTCATTAAATAAATAAAATAAATCGTTGGTATACAGATCGATTATACACTACGTCAATTTACGATTTAAAAATGATGAAATTAAGAAGTATGGAATAGCTATAATAGCAATTAAACGGTTGCGTAATTTTTTTTTTACTCTAATCAAGTGAAGTTTGTTTATGACGTGGAATATACGTATCCGTTAATCTTAAGGCTGTAAGATAATGGTGTTGCTCTTAATATTAACGTATATAGTGGCAAAACTCACGCCCGTCACTGATGTCCCTTCTCAAAAGCGTAACTATAAACCATAATCTACATATAAAAGCCGATTCGCCATAAACAACACAAGAAAGTAAAAGCACTGGTGGTCAAGTTTCATCCAACGCGATGAACACTGGCATTTTGAAGGCTATACCGAATTTTTTTCCTAAACACGAGGCAAATTGCCCTTAACTTTTACTGTAAAGCATCCAACTGATGCTTTATTTATTCTTCGCTCTAAGTCTTCGTCTAATTGAAAACGTAACGTTTCACTTTGGCTGGTTATTATCGACATTTAATAGTTGCGGGCTAAATTTTGAAATAACTAGTGAAAAATTTTCAAGCAGCTTATCTGAGAATAAATACTTCACGTTTGTGTTCAGNGGCTAAATTTTGAAATAACTAGTGAAAAATTTTCAAGCAGCTTATCTGAGAATAAATACTTCACGTTTGTGTTCAGCTATCTTCTAAATGAAACATACTGAGTATTACACTAGTTTTTGCTATAGTACTGGGAATAATAAAGCGCACCTGTCACCATTGCGTCGATAAAGAATGGCCCTACAAATCCTCTAGCAGACATGCCGCACCCCACTGTTAANGCGCACCTGTCACCATTGCGTCGATAAAGAATGGCCCTACAAATCCTCTAGCAGACATGCCGCACCCCACTGTTAACCTAGGAAGATTAATTGCCTGCTTTACCACAATGTGGGGATTTTCATCGGTCCAGTATACACAGTTGTGTCGGTTGACAGTTCCATTCAATATAAAGTTTTCCTCATTGGGCCAAACAATCAAGTTGGTAAAATGTTTGTTGTCATTGCACATGTCCACAACCCAGTCACAAAATTTGATACGCCTATCTGTAATGTGTTCATTGATAGCATGAAGTAACGTAGAAATGTAGGGCATCTACTTTTCTTGCTGTGATATACGATGGACACTTGATTTACTGATACCAAAGTCATGCTCAGCTTGCCGTATAAACTTCGGCTTCCCGGTGGAATGTGTGAATGTGTGTAACACAGTCCCCACATTTCCTTCGTCCGTTGTCATTCTCTTCCTACTGTATCGTACTTTATTCACATAACACACAGTTCTATCCCTCTCAAACTTGTCACTCGATCGTGTTATTGTTACTCGTGACGGTGGTGCAGCATTGAATTCTGCCCTCTATCGTCTCTGCAACTCAACCACGTTCTCACATTCCCAATAACACTTTAAAATCAACTCAAGTTGCTCAAAACAAAACCTTGTGGCATTCGCCATTTACTCTACAACTGTAGTGCTGCCGACCGTAGCTGCAAACAGAACTGGCAATAGCAGAATAGCTACGCGCTCTCACACACTCAACGTTGTCCCATATAGCCTCAAATACACGCTGTCCCATCCGATTGTCTTCAATTATTCTTCAACTGTTCTGTGACAAAGCAATTTATCTGTAAAACGCTTAATGCTCTTGAACTTATGTTTATCAGATTGACATGAAAGACCTACCTGTTTGGAAAATATTTGCTGATAACGAAATGGTTCTTAACAAACCTTTGTTATTACTATTTTTCTGAGGTCTCTTAAATGTTTTCGAGGGGAAAAAAGTTTAATTTGAGCTATCTAATGAAATCTGTATGTTTGATAAACTTCTAGGTACAAACGGCAATGTTAATGTTTAGGGTACTGTACATCTCTCGTACAAAGACTAAATGTCAATCAAGTTGGTTTCACCAAAATCGGTTGAGTTGTTCTGATTTCAGGTCAATATAACTTCAAATGGCAGTACCAACTCGTATAAGACACAAATTAAGATATTTCAACTTTCGCTATTTAAATTAAATTTTGAAATACATAACTCATTTCCCCAATTAACTCTAGGGATGTCTGTAATAAATATTTCCAAAGGTCGATGTCAAAATTACTAGTTAACAGTGAACATGTCATAGTCACTAGGACTTAAAGAGGATGTAAACAAACGACGTTTCTTATTACCTTGCGAGGAAGCTACTAAGCTGAACAATTTCCGGATGATGTGGCTTCAATTTCCTAATACTACGGTATGGTCCATACGGTATAAGAAGGCCACTTTCTGACAGTCGGTGAGTGGCGACTTGAAGNATTTCCTAATACTACGGTATGGTCCATACGGTATAAGAAGGCCACTTTCTGACAGTCGGTGAGTGGCGACTTGAAGTATACGAAACAAACAAAGTGCAATTTACAAAATCCTGTATCAGCTGATGCACGAACGAACAAACGTTAAAATTACTTTGGCTATTCTGAGTGCACTGCCGATGTACATCACAAAAGCAGAAAATACGCGGATAAGAAAGAGTTCTTACATTTATTAATACATTTTATTTTACAAGGTCACAAAACAATGGTTGTTAGTGTTAAAAACTAAACTTCGTGATAATGTAGTAATGTATAGGTGTTCAAAAGGAAATGCACAATAAAACGATAGGACGTGGAAAAGTTTTCTGAAGTTGTGTTAATTTCAGAAAGCTTTTTCACGTCGTATCATCCCTCTCCAAACTCGCTTTCAACACGTCCTTGATGTTAATTCCAAAATAATTCAGAAATATTGCATAATTTTGTTGAATTATTTTTTTCTAATAATTTGACGAAACGACACGAATTTTAAATATATTTCCAGCCCGTAATATAAGAACAATCAACTTTTAAAAAGACGCTATCTGTTATCCAAAAACAGCGGCTCAAACTTTGCCGTGACGTGCTGTGCGGGCCATCTGTGTGATATTATGCGAGTTATTACCAGCCAGAAATGAACCGCTTTCCTGTGCGATAAATAACGAATTTACAAACAGATGCCAATGGTTATATTTTTCCACGAGCTCTGCATAATTTTTAAAGTAACACATATTTCATGTACAACGATTTCGAGTACAAGTAATTTATTTTCAGCCGGTAATCGTTCGTCTACGTTAATTATACGCCATATTGTTATCTCGAAACCCATCTCCTTGTTTCTGTAGAAAGTGACAAACGCGTGAAACGGTTTTAAGCAATTGTAACGTTATTCCACGTTACATATTCCCAACTCGAATATATTAGCTTTAACGTCCAAAGTGTGATAACAGATACAACAGACCGTCTCGCAAATGTTAACCCAAATTCACTATCTCGGACAAATTAAAAAATAGTTGACAAATATTAAATTATTTGCAACATTTTATATTTTTACTTTTATAACCTACTTATTTTTTAGACAGATGCCAGTCTTAAATTATCTTAAAATTTGTTTAGCATAACAGTACAATGGCAAGTGGATTAGCTGACAGCGTGTTGATAAAAAATACAGCCTCGCCTTGACGGACCAGCTGATGGCGGAAGGATACGTAGTCAGATGTTAACAGTGGCGCTACTTTCGCAGACCTGTCAGAAAGCGGCCTTCTTATGCAGTATGGACTATAGAAACGTTCTACATTCCTCTACAAACAGCTGAATTATTCTTGTAAAGTTACTGACAAGTTGGTGCATATTTTATCTCCTTGATAGCGAGCCTATAATTAACAGGGTATATTTAAAAGCACATGACTTTTTGCTTTCTCGCTTCCCATAAGAAACTCTTTAGCCTATTATGAGTACTTTGGAAATGTGGAAACATTTGGAAGTACATTCTACATCTGAAAACTTGTGTTGTTCAGAATCACACTCTGATAAAGAGTTCTCTGTTAATCATAATGGCCCTGAGATTATTTAGAAATCTAGATGTTAAAATTTTACTCTCGAATTCCTAGCCAAATGTACTTTTTAAAATGTTATAATTTCTCAAGATGCTTAAGATTTTTTTTAGTTTACTATTTGTTGATAAAATTTAACTTTATTATTTGCTTAAAATGGTATTTATTCTCCTTTGCTTTCACTTGTAGATCTATTTTATAAACATATTTCTGTTTATGAAAACAGTCAATGTCTGCATCAATCGGTATTAATTGAAATAATTCTTAGCATTCGTATTGATCAGAGTGATTTCCTGGGAAATCTAAATAAAATTGAAGAATGTGTGTTTCTAGGTTCTTCTTACTTCATAGAGCATTGGGTTATCCTTGGAATTAAGATTGAAGTTGTCTTTCACATGATGGAAAAGTAAATGCTAGGGGTTAAAAATCTATGGGTTTTATGAGGTGATGATGTATACGCGACAACAAGAGATTATGGTTATGTTCTAGCTTTTCGATTTTAACAAGTGTAATATTGTGGTAGAGGGATTATGGGACATTGGCACACCGGGACCTGGGACCGCAGCGTCGGAGCTGTTCGTGCTGTCATTCCGGTCGGCCGGCGGCCATTTTATTTTGTGACTTTGACCCTGACCTTGGCACGGTAAACTTTGACCTTAAAAAAACATTTTAAAAAAAATTTAAATTTTTTAAAAAAATTACGTTTAAAAAAGTTTAAAAATTAATTAAAAATTATTTTAAAAATTTGTTTAAAAAAAACTTAAATTTTCGCAGTCACCCCACACTCCTCTCCACTGATACTCATTCCACCACGTTGGTAGGTGCAATCAACCATATTGGTTGGCGTCACAGCCACCATCCACCATATAGTTTTTTTTTTCGTTTGTCATTTGTTAATACATTACTGGAGTTTGTCTCTCATCTTAGTTCAACCGCCATTTTTTTGTCTGTCATTTGTTTTTCATTGCTGGTGCTGTCCCCAGCACCACGCCCAGCAGACGACTGTCCACCTCCACTCCCCCTTCCAATATATTTAATTGACCAATTACCCCAGCCCTGATTCTCATTGACTAATTGTCCACCCCCTCCATTATATTTAATTGCTCCGCCAATGTTTCTCATTGGCTAATTACTCCGGTGTTTTCGGAAGCCTTTGTTTGACCAATTATTCTGTTCCCATTCAACATCTTACAATATATTTAATTACTCCGCTAATGTTACTCATTGGCTAATTACTCGGGTGTTTCGGAAACCTTCTTTCCACCAATCGGCGGCCTACTTTAATCGTGAAAGCGGACTATTTTTTCCCTCTTAAAAACTCTTTATAGGATGTATCCCGAGCCCCCTCAGGAAATCAGTCATTTTTCTAGCTCTTAAAAATATACGCGTGTTGTCCGAGCGGCCATAAAATCCTTTCGTCAATTTTGGCATTTGGAAGGGTACGCTCTCTTAGTGCCTTGGTCAAACGGGACGAGTTACCGTGCCTGCAGAAAGAATTTCTCCTGGTCTAAGCATCTTACGAAATTTGGACCGTATTTAAGTATTTTCCGGTCTACCTGAAGCAGGACGAAGACATACATGACTGCCTCCCGTGCAAGGAGTGTTTCGAGGGCTGCACAACTTCGGTTCCAAACACGCTGCATCACAGGGGTTAGTGCAAGGCCCGTCTAGCAGCCCTTGCGACGTCTGCTCCTGTGGACGACGACGTCCCCGTTGAAGATTCCCTCCCCGTAGAAGATGACGTCCCTGTGCAAGCTCTCTACTCGCAAGCTGTACCCGTGGAAGATGCTCCCCTTCAAGAAATTTACTGGCAAGCAATACCCGGCGAGGAAAACAAACCCACAACACTGATGCCCGATGTTTATGGATATCGGTGAAGTTTTGAATGACTTTGTAAAAATTACTGAAACTAGGTGTGTGCATGGGAACTGAAATTTTTTTTACATAACAAAATTTGTATGAAACGTTTTGCAATATCTAAGGTTTTCGCTCGTTGAGCTCGTAAACCACCAAGAAGATTACCATCTCGTACAGTGACGAAGACGAGAAAACCAAAGTTTTCACTTTTTTTACCACCGTGTCCGTGGAAGCACCTCGACCACATCACGCAACAGGCGTATCGCCTACAGACGTACGAAACGCACGGACTATGGTGGGACGAGGGAAATATCCCGTTCGAGGAAATTCTGACAATGCTGGACACATAATTCCATATTAGCCTGTGTATGTTAGACTGTGTGTGCGCGCATATGTGTGTGTGTGCGTATGTGTGTGTGTGTGCGTATGTGTGTGTGTGCGTATGTGTGTGTGCATGTGTGTGCATGTGTGTGTGTGTGTGCGTTACACACTCATAGTATGTGAAGCGGGTCGGAGCATANGTAAACCACCAAGAAGATTACCATCTCGTACAGTGACGAAGACGAGAAAACCAAAGTTTTCACTTTTTTTACCACCATGTCCGTGGAAGCACCTCGACCACATCACGCAACAGGCGTATCGCCTACAGACGTACGAAACGCACGGACTATGGTGGGACGAGGGAAATATCCCGTACGAGGAAATTCTGACAATGCTGGACACATAATTCCATATTAGCCTGTGTATGTTAGACTGTGTGTGCGCGCATATGTGTGTGTGTGCGTGTGTGTGTGCGTATGTGTGTGTGTGCGTATGTGTGTGTGTGCGTATGTGTGTGTGCATGTGTGTGCATGTGTGTGCATGTGTGTGTGTGTGTGCGTTACACACTCATAGTATGTGAAGCGGGTCGGAGCATACACTGATTCCCTGCTCCTTTCTTCTTGTCTAGCAGGACTAGCTGGAGATAACAGCTCCGGGCGAACGCGGTGACACGCCGGTGTAGTGTGGCGGCTTGCCGCTATGATGAGTCGCGGTTCGATTTCTGGTGGGTAACGTCCAGGATATCCTAACGTTAGCTTGCTGGTATTCTCTTTTCCTTTGTCAGATAACTCATCGGCATCGTTCATTTAATTGTCTGCACTATAATTTAAAAAATACAGATTCTGTATTTGTAAAAAAATGTAGGATGTATTATATGGGATTAAAAACATATAAATACATTAAAGGGAGATTACGGGGGCATATACTGAAGTATATTGAGAGCTAATAAATATAATTTTTTTTATCAATTCACGTCAACTCGTGAATTTCAAATAAATTGACGGAATATTAATTTTATTACAAAAAAACTAATGCAGATGTATTCATGTTGCATGTTGCTACGTGGGTTCTTGATGTGTGTGAGGCGAACCATGGCCGACCGTCGTGTTTTATTCGTCGTCCCAACACTTGCATGGATAAGAATAATGATGACATCTCCAATTTTGTTTCCCTGCGGGTTTTGTGGAAAGCACTTTACTCTCCGTCGAAACGGACTCCAGTTGCGTTCACATTCCCTTCATGCCCGATTCTCAGATTTGAGAGAAATGTGAGCTACAAATGAGCCACAAAGACGGTATGGATAATCATGAACGTAGTTGTAAGGATACTATTAAACAGGCGCCATCTTTGAATTGTAAATTATGCAGCATTTATATATATATATATATATANGATTCTCAGATTTGAGAGAAATGTGAGCTACAAATGAGCCACAAAGACGGTATGGATAATCATGAACGTAGTTGTAAGGATACTATTAAACAGGCGCCATCTTTGAATTGTAAATTATGCAGCATTTATATATATATATATATGAGTCACGCACGACGACACGAAACTAGCTGCCACCTTAACCCCGACAAACGCTCATATGCTTCCGAAGAATGCGGCAAAGAGTTTACTAGGTCAGATAAACTAAGTTCACATATAGCGAAGTGCAGTGGACCAGCCCCTCCCCCCGGCAAACGCACGCGACGTGAAGTGACGTGGCGTGGCTCCCCAACAGCCTGTAGCATTACAGGTTCAGGCTCCTGATCGATTTTCGCGACCACGAACCGTAGTCGGCGCTGGCCAGCCAACCCTTCGTGGGTTCTTCGAGGCAGATACTGCATTCAGGGCCACGGTATATAGCAAGGAACCACCCAAGCATTTACCTGGAAGGATTCCGGAAAACAACAGAAAACTGAAATCAGAACGGTCAGTTGGATCCTGTCGAATGCTAGTCCAGTGGGTTACCATTGCGCCACCTTTCTCAGCAACCCCACAAGCATAAATCTAACGTAGGTGACCTGGTGCGCATCAAGAAACACAGAAGTGTATTCGGAACAGTTTCACTGCATATTTGGAGCCCCGAACTGTTCCGTGTTAAGTGCATGCACGAATATACATCGAGTAAGTATTATTTCGAAGATATGAACAACGTACTTATTCGCGACGGCTTCTGTGCTGAGAATATCTAGTCCTGTAGTCCCCGACATGTTTTTGGCCGAGAACATTCAGCAATGACGAAATTGTGGGTAGTACGTGAAATGGTCGGATTTTCTGACAGTGTCGCAGATGAAGACATCAACAAAGATATCGATAATTTTGATTAAAAATGTTCTGAAGAATAAATATGTTTGTTTATGTAGTAATAAATGTATTTGAATGACTGTTTTTTCTATCCCTGTACCAAATACCTATCATAAAAATATTACTGTAAAACTTTAATTAAAGTCGATTTCTAACTTTGAACTTGAAAATAAAATTAGTAACAAACCATTTAATTAAAAAAAAAATAAGTTAGAGATATTTAATTTGGGGGTTGAAACAAACTGAGAGCAGTTCGGGCCTCCTGGCCATTAAGCACACGTTAGTAGTGGCGTGCTCTAGCGCTTTACATTACAAACAAGAAATAATGGCACATCCTGGAGGCCAATGTCGGAAACAAGCAACATCGGCACACACTATCCGCCTCTATCCGCACTTACGATGGCTATGTTGGAAACAAAGATGGTGCACTCTTACAGTCATCCCATATGACTATCGAACATCGTCTAGCAAATTTTCTTGAGCGGGACACCAAACGGTAAATTAAAAATAATCTTATTTTATTCAAAAATAACTGAATAGAGTTTTTAGTTTAACTTTTCCTGGTCTAAAATAAAACTTGTCCTATATATTTTCAATATATTCTAACATTTCCACAATTTGTAATGTCAAGGCCATCTAATAATGTTAAGGTCACCCAGCGACATCTCTGACGGTCGCTGTCAAGTTCCCACATATACAAAATGCCCGGCGTTTAAGATCTTTGACCCACTTCGCAGCTCTTCGCCCAGTGAAACCTGCTCTCCCGTTGACTGTTCCTATCTACTCATATCAATATCAGCTTGGCATTATGCGCTTTTTGAATTTGGATACCTGAGAGTATCTTTCACTTATCTTAATATATATAAATTTTATTTATTTTAAATTTTAAAATACTGAGATATCTGGAATGATATCATTGAACTAGTAATGTTATAANCTCTCCCGTTGACTGTTCCTATCTACTCATATCAATATCAGCTTGGCATTATGCGCTTTTTGAATTTGGATACCTGTGAGTATCTTTCACTTATCTTAATATGTATAAATTTTATTTATTTTAAATTTTAAAATACTGAGATATCTGGAATGATATCATTGAACTAGTAATGTTATAANGTATAAATTTTATTTATTTTAAATTTTAAAATACTGAGATATCTGGAATGATATCATTGAACTAGTAATGTTATAAACCATCTTAACCCAACTAATGATCCAAGGTACTACAGACATAACCCAAATTATTATATTGAACGAATGGGAAAACTAATCTGAAGAGATAATTGTCCAGAATAATTTTCTTCAGAAAACCCCGCATAAGAACGTGTAAAACAGGGCCACCGAGACAACAGCTTTTGTGTTTATACATTTTACACCACTTTCATGAATGATGCTAGAAACGTGTTGTTATTTCTTTAAGGAACGTTTTTGAAGATGTAATTCTGCAGTTGATATCCTACAGCTTGTGAGACGGTATTGCTAAATGCTACGATGAATCTTGCAGGAACATAAAAGAAAAGCGAGCGGGTATCTGCGCACCATCACCTGCTTGCTAAATCAGGCTGTTTAGTTCTCCCACGGCTCGCACAATAAACACTCGCCGACAGAGCGGCCTGTGTGCGAACGTCGTTAAAGGTTCAGCGAGTGTTGGAAGGCTTCCAGATCCTCGCCTCTGACCTGTGTTCTTTGGCTCCGCACGCAGGGTGGTAAACGAATTATTTTTGATTCGGCAGCCTGGACAAAGGATGCTACTCACCCACGGAATTCCTCCTNACGCAGGGTGGTAAACGAATTATTTTTGATTCGGCAGCCTGGACAAAGGATGCTACTCACCCACGGAATTCCTCCTGCTCTATCTGCAGATTTCAGCTCTCCGCAGGTTCGGAAATTGGTAGACAGGTCTTAAGGTCTCGTCAACAGAGGAGTCGTTAGCTGCAGAAAAAATTTGTTAAGACAGCCACTGAAAAGGAAACGACAATGGTCACATTGAATGGGCTCTAAATTTGTTAGCACTCTTTCCAAAGTTAAACGTGTTCTCTATTGTAAGCATATGTTATGCCTGAAATAAGGCAGTATTATTTTATATGTAGCATTCAACATGTGGTAAAGAATGAAAATATGCAAGAAGGATCTTAGCCCATTCCTAAAAACGTCTGCCAATCTTAGCTCAGGTACATCATATAGCAAAAAAGATTTGTAATAAAATATTAAAAAATGTATTAAATGTTAATAAATATTATTTTCTCGGTGTCGCTGTTAATTGTATGTTGGTGTTAAATAACATGTATGTTTATACGTTATCGTTTACTTAATAAATATATTAAACTAAATATCTTTATCAGGACTTCTTTACTTGTCCACTTCATTGCTATGGTTTTCTTAATTCTCTCTGTATGTTTACATTATATTCAATGCAGATTGTTTAAGTAATATTCTTTCATCCCCATCTTTTAATGGTTTTACCTTTTTTGTTCTGCGTAAATAAATAAGTACAGACAGGTTTATATGTAAACACATAACTCAGTTGCCTTTACTCACTTCCGTGTGATGAAATTTTATTTTGTTCAATTTGCAGTACAGAAGAATTTTACAGTAACCGCGCTGTTTTATATCACTGCGGTTACGCAGAGTCGTAACTGGGTTGTTTACGGGTACCTAATTACCAGTTGATTCTGAGAGAATTGATTAATGAGTTAAATGGGAGAATTAGCATGCTCTCAGGAGTTAGTGACTAACCAATTACGAATTAGCTTACACAAAGTAGAACCTAGCTGAATTCCCACAAGTAGTTTTAATTTAAATAACTGGATATATACGATCCAGCTTGTCAACCCATCGTGTTTACAGACACATATTCCAGTCAGGTGCTGACAGTCATCTCTCTCTCTCTTTCCCTCTGCCTCTCCCTCTCCCCTATCACCCCTCTCCCCATCAACTCTTTCACTCCTCCTCTTTCTCCCCTTCTCCCTACCTGTCCCCCTCTCTCCCTCTTCCCTTCTCTCGCNACGCAGGGTGGTAAACGAATTATTTTTGATTCGGCAGCCTGGACAAAGGATGCTACTCACCCACGGAATTCCTCCTTCTCTATCTGCAGATTTCAGCTCTCCGCAGCTTCGGAAATTCGTAGACAGGGCTTAAGGTCTCGTCAACAGAGGAGTCGTTAGCTGCAGAAAAAAGTTGTTAAGACAGCCACTGAAAAGGAAACGACAATGGTCACATTGAATGGGCTCTAAATTTGTTAGCACTCTCCCCAAAGTTATACGTGTACTCTATTGTAAGCATATGTTATGCCTGAAATAATGTAGTATTTTTTTATATGTAGCATTCCACATGTGGTAAAGAATGAAAATATGCAAGAAGGATCTTAGCCCATTCCTAAAAACGTCTGCCAATCTTAGCTCAGGTACATCATATAGCAAAAAAGGTTTGTAATAAAATATTAAAAAATGTATTAAATGTTAATAAATATTATTTTCTCGGTGTCGCTGTTAATTGTATGTTGGTGTTAAATAACATGTATGTTTATACGTTATCGTTTACTTAATAAATATATTAAACTAAATATCTTTATCAGGACTTCTTTACTTGTCCACTTCATTGCTATGGTTTTCTTAATTCTCTCTGTATGTTTACATTATATTCAATGCAGATTGTTTAAGTAATATTCTTTCATCCCCATCTTTTAATGGTTTTACCTTTTTTGTTCTGCGTAAATAAATAAGTACAGACAGGTTTATATGTAAACACATAACTCAGTTGCCTTTACTCACTTCCGTGTGATGAAATTTTATTTTGTTCAATTTGCAGTACAGAAGAATTTTACAGTAACCGCGCTGTTTTATATCACTGCGGTTACGCAGAGTCGTAACTGGGTTGTTTACGGGTACCTAATTACCAGTTGATTCTGAGAGAATTGATTAATGAGTTAAATGGGAGAATTAGCATGCTCTCAGGAGTTAGTGACTAACCAATTACGAATTAGCTTACACAAAGTAGAACCTAGCTGAATTCCCACAAGGAGTCTTAATTTAAATAACTGGATATATACGATCCAGCTTGTCAACCCATCGTGTTTACAGACACATATTCCAGTCAGGTGCTGACAGTCATCTCTCTCTCTCTTTCCCTCTGCCTCTCCCTCTCCCCTATCACCCCTCTCCCCTTCAACTCTTTCACTCCTCCTCTTTCTCCCCTTCTCCCTACCTGTCCCCCTCTCTCCCTCTTCCCTTCTCTCGACCACTCAACCCCCCTCTCTCTCCCTCTCAACAACCCTCTCTCCCTCTCAATCACCCTCTCTCCCTTTCTCACTGCCCCTCTCCCCCTCTCTCACCCTCTCACTCCCCCTCTATTCCCCCTCTCTCTCCTTCTCTTCACCCTCTCTCTCCATCTCTCCCTCACCCTTTCTCTCTCCCTCTCCCTTTCTCTCTCCCTCTCNCTCTCCTTCTCTTCACCCTCTCTCTCCATCTCTCCCTCACCCTTTCTCTCTCCCTCTCCCTTTCTCTCTCCCTCTCCCTTTCTCTCTCCCTCTCTCTTTCTCCCTCTCTCCCTCTCGTATTTAGCAAAAAGGNTCCCTTTCTCTCTCCCTCTCCCTTTCTCTCTCCCTCTCTCTTTCTCCCTCTCTCCCTCTCGTATTTAGCAAAAAGGGGATGCAGCTAATACCCAATGTTCTGATTAAAGACGTGAACTAAATTTATGGGTGGTTTGGTCTGATTTGAGAAACCTCGCCATAGTTTCAACACGACTGGGGTTTCCCCGTAAGTAAACCTCATTTCCGTACTCAGAAGTTGCGTGTTAGATTCGCAACACCAGACCTTGGTGGTCAGTCAATCTAGCTTACGTCTGTATTGCGGAACGTAATGCTAAACCATCGCGTTATTATCCTTCCTAGTAGCTCCGGATGCGACACGGTTTCAATCACTGCAACCGAGCATTGGAATTTTAATCTGCCTGTCAACTGATTACAAATGTGCCTAAAACATACCAGTAAATTGCTACACTAGGCCTATAAGCATAACTACCTATGAATAGATTTTTATGCTAATTTAGATTTTCCCATTCGTGTCTTAGGCCTGTAAGTTAGACAAGGAAATTGTTTACTCACGAAAATTACTGAAGATTTTATATAAGAACGACAAACGTATGTAAGATTTTCTGAAAACAGTGACGTCAGCTAAATAAGTCAACAAATTAGCGGGTTTAATTATCTTGGCATTATTATTTATCTTAGGGCTTATGTATGAAATTGCCCACAAATTCAGACCCGACATTTATTAGGTAGTGTTTTTATGAGGCGTTAATTTTTTATGTACATTTTCGTCTTAGTATTTTCAAAACCATCATCTCGTTTGCTGATTTAGTTATTTTATCCGTATATTTTCGTGCGTTTTAAATAAACTGCTTAAATTGGCAATTGGCATTTCACATTTTAATATATCAGTTCACTATTTTCCTAGCGATTTCCCACAAACGTAGATTTGTGTCCGTGATAATTTTACAGCAAAACCAATTTTAATAAGTACGGACCTACACATTCCGATAAACTTTTATTTACGTTGTCAGAGAGAACTTGTTTGTCTATAATTATTTTTAAAAGAACGCAGTATTTTCTTTGTGTCTTCACTCCTTATTAAGATAACGTTAACAAAATAGGTTTAGTTAAATTGTACTCTATTTTCTTTGGGACCTTACATCCTTTAGCAGTAAAGTTTACCTAATAATTAATGAGCATCGAACTTGCCACTTAGTACTTCGGAACTCACAATAAACGTTACCTCTTCTGTTCATAATTGTATTACGTAAAACCCAAGTTAAACTTTTAACTCTTCCTGATGCTGCGGCAACAGCCTGTTTCNTCTGTTCATAATTGTATTACGTAAAACCCAAGTTAAACTTTTAACTCTTCCTGATGCTGCGGCAACAGCCTGTTTCCTCTAACTTTTAAGGGAACGCAATCATAATGTAAAAAAGTACATTTTATTAATATATATTCATTAATAATGTGTGTTTAAGAATTGTACCTACGACGAGGGTAGCATACTCACAATAATCAATTTTTTTACGTTTCACTAACTTTTTTTGGAAAGTAGTTGACAAGTATTTTCCCACAATTATAAGAGAAAAATCATATAATTTGACTACACATTGGTTTACGAAACCTGCAAAATTGTTTATGCAGCTCGACAGTATTATGTAATAAATTTGAAGTGTACAGCACTTCCTTTAAGAAATTCAACATCATTTTTACACATTCCACAGTAACATGTTGTAATGTTTTCTCTGATTTGTTAGCAATGTTACAAAAATAATCTTGGCCAATAGTTTCAAAACATTGCTTGTAAAAACGCNAGTTTTCTCTGATTTGTTAGCAATGTTACAAAAATAATCTTGGCCAATAGTTTCAAAACATTGCTTGTAAAAACGCAAAGCAGTTCTGACGTACACTGTACCAAGAAACGGCATTCCCATTTCTCTTGCACGTTACACGAAATGAGAACCCGAGAGCGAGTATCAACAGACTGCAATTTTTGAGGAAACTGGAGTTCCTAAAGTATAGCAAATTCACGGTTGCTTTCAACTTTTCTGAAGCCCTATTGAAGTTCTACTTCCAGTATATATCATTCCACCTCATGCAAATAAAGCGTAACTTACACCAGAGGGCCAACGTACTGCATCCGTGCGCACTCAGTGTAATACAATTTTTCATGGGAACTATTTCTTACTAGGAATTACCAACAAACCTATTTTATCGCTTTCAAATTCGTATTAATTATAAATGAAATATTATAATCCGTGTATAAAATATAAATAAAAGTTAATTTTAACCAAACATATGGTAATTTTATGCTAACACAAGTGTAAAACGTTTGTGATACACAGCATATTTGAGGAACAACCAAACCGTCGTACATGGGGTTATTTCTCAAAGGTTTAGTTCAAAAAGTGTGAAGAAACCGCGAATAGACTATACTCGCTTGTCAACGGGAACGTCTGCCACGTTTCAGACTAATCCGGGTGTGTCCCCGGCGCATAAGCGAACACGGTTCGCTTATGCGAGAGGCTGTTGAACTAGCCACCCTACCGAACCCGACTTTTTCCAACCTCATTGAAAAGTGTATAAAGGAAAGTGTATTTGTGTGCCGGCATGTCTATAGTTATTATATTAGTCAACTCTTGTAGAGCTGTGGCATTATTTTCCCATCGCTTCGGTAGAACTGGGTAACCATTTCTTTAGACATCCGAATAACTGAATATTCAACTGTAAACATGGCGTTCCAACTACATTAGAAACACGAATTATTGCTGATGTAAGCGAAATAATAGTTCATGAAGTTAAGTTAAGATGCTGGTAAAAACTGTTGAATCTGTCATATTAGCGAGAAACTGTTACCGTTGGGTGGTATTCGTAATAATTTCTTGTAAACACGAAGTAAAGACGTAAGTGGTGATTGTCTTTTTTATTTGACAATCTTACTTGAGGTGGAGGTTTCAGTATCTTGTACATAGCATATGCCACAAAAAGTACAGTACTTGTTATCAGAATTTGCGGAATGAATATTGTTAATGACTTGTTAAAGAAAAGCGCAGGTGGTTAGCAGATCGACCTCTTCACTCGTTGCTCCAATAGAGCACGATGTCACTGCTCTCGCATAAGTTCTGTTTATAGCATCTGCACGGCGGCAAACGGACAATGTAGCGCAACGTGAAAACATTTGATGCTCCGGCAGTGGTTCCAAAACCAACGGCCCGCGGGATTACGTTAAATATACACTCTAAATTCGAATCAGGGGAAAACCACTGATTGCCAGTGAAATTCAACTACTCGAATTAGTGATAATGGCTCCACTTTGAATCAGTGGAAAACCGCTGGTTGTTTCAGCGAAACAATTTCACTGACTGAATAAGTGAAGTGAATTAATTCCATTGTTTGAATAAGTAAAGTAAAACAATTTCAATGGGTTGAATAAGTGACGTGAAACAATTTCAGTGATTGAATAAGTGACGGCCAACTGCGTGTGGCAATTTAAATATTGTTTTTATTGAGTTTAGTTCAATCACTGCGAGAAATAAACATATTTCCGATAATCACTGCGTACATTGCGCAATTTAACGTAATATAAAAAAGTAAAAAATTTGCGAGTAGTCAGGATTGAATCTTCACCGTCCCCACATTACTTTTAGACAGTTACCTCACCAACTGAGCAACGTTAGGATTGTTAAACAAATAGTACATATGAGTTCACTCACTTCGCCACTTGCAAACTGAGTGCTATGATGATTACGTGAAAACGAAATGAAAGACATTGAAACGGAATGAAAGACAGAATGTCCATTTTACCTTGTAAAATGTGTCCATTTTACCTCGTAAATTGGTATTCTGAAAGACGGAGCACACGTCTTAGAAAGATTTTTTTTGTTTTATTAGTTTATGCGTTGGTATATCGTTTGATACACGTTATTTAACTCATCTTTCAGTCAAAAAACAAATCACTGAAAAACAACGAATATAATAGTTGATGAATCAGTGAATAATGTCACGGAATCAATAAGTGAAGACAAATGGCACTTTTATCACTAATACATTAGTTAAATTAATTGAAGTGACTTTTGAATCAGTCAGGTACTGTTAACTGATTTAAATAGTGACATTCTTACTGATTAAGATTTAAAGTGTATCCAAAGAAAGATTAATACCTTTCAATATGTATGGCATTTTCTATTACACACACACACACACACACATATATATATATAATATATAATTTTGTTGTACCAACTGAACCTCGATCATTCGTATTTTTTTATCTACGTACTAGAGGTTATTGTGATTTTTACTCTAGCGGCCCGCGGGAAAGTCCGCAGTGTACCTACTTCTAAAAGTGTTTAATTAACCTGAACTAACTCTAACCGCAACGAGACCTGAGAACGCGGAAGAATAAAGCGAACTGATTTCCCGCTCATTGATCTCAGATGTTATCGATTTCCATACCGTCAAAAAGCAAACAGAGCTATTTACTTCCGGAAAGGACGGGGGAGCAATTCATTCTGCGCAGTTCTCCGGGAAACGTCGCATTAAAGCCAGAAGAGGCGTCGGGTGTGTTGTGGCGTTTGGTCGATGGTCGCAGCGGGGAAGGAGAGGAAAGCCGGCTTGGCATGGGATGTGTTTGGAACACACCGCAAACACTGACCGTTTATCATTCACACGGTGACGGGCATTGAATAATTGATGACAGAATTTCTCCGCAGGGCAAGCCAGGGCGAAACAAATGGCGGACCACATCAATCAAATAGACCGCCGTTGGCGCTGCAGACTGGGCTAAGGAGTTGCTTGCCAGTGTTGAGGAAGACCAACCCGGTGGCGCGCGCCGTATGGACTCGGGGATGTTAATTATTTTACAAATATTAATTTCGCGATTTTTAACGCTCTTGATTATACAAATAAAATTTAGAAAAGAAAAAAAAACATTATTTTATTTCCTTCCAACATTAATTTTATATAAGCAAAAACACATGGTTATAAATTTAAACCCCCCCCCCCC
>NQII01000537.1:729042-748304 GCA_002778355.1 Clitarchus hookeri | reverse complement strand
ATTCCTTAGCTCTAGGATTAGACAGGTTTGCCAGTTATTAAAATAAATGCAGATAAACTAAGAGTCGGTTACATACATACTATCTCGAAATATGGCGCAGAAAAGCTTATAAACAAACTCTGGCCAAATTGGGAATCTCACTCCTGAGCATCTTCGACATCTTAGGATGCCAGTAAATATTTTCCATCGCAGCCTGGTCCATTTATATTGGCTGCACCCAAGAAAAGGCTTTTAAGGGTTTTACGAGCAGGCAAAGTTGAATAATTTTACTATAAGCCTCGAGAGATTTCCCTTTGCATATGTAATTAAATAATATCTTACAACATACTGAAGTGGACACTATTACGGCGTAAAATATGTAGATATAAATGCATAATTGTGGCAACATATTCGCTCAGGAAGTTGGTAGAAACTGTCATTCATCATTGCCCGTACTTAGGGTTTTTCTATGTTGGCCTACAAAATTTTTCCTATTTGATATTTTTAAATTTTTTACATGAAAATTTGTTGGTCTTTAATAGCGAAGTCCATAAATATATAGTCTTCATATAACTCACCATGCCATACACGAATAATAAACAAGAGGTGAAAGTTTTTCTAGTTTTTTCTTAATGCATGTCAGTATTGTAATCCAAATGTTGAAAACATANTTCTTAATGCATGTCAGTATTGTAATCCAAATGTTGAAAACATATGGACACTAGTAGAACAATTGTCGCAGCAAACGTTGTAGCAGAACGTGTTACAAATTAAGCTAAACAACATACTACTATATTGATGTACGCTTAAGTGCTTCAACACCAAGCCACGACAGCAGTGCTTCGTACGTCTGTATAATGATATTTTCTATTTTTCGCTGACCTTCGCCTTTCCTACAGCTCAGCCCTATTTTTGGAACATTATGGGGCATTAAGTAATATTTTAAACAAATAATAGTGAACTGTGATGCCAGGTATGCCACACGCACAGGTGGTTTGTCAGTACAGCGGTCGGGCTCTCGCCGCAGAAAGCAGGATTCTACCGCAGATGAACTCCAGTTCTAATTTTCGCTTGTGGGAAAAGCGATAAGCATAGTGCATATCTATGGAGTATTTTCTCAAGCTAACACTGACTCCTACGCTGCCTTTTCATTCTGTGACCCATTTGCACCGCTCTACTTCATGAAGTACCCAGGACGTCTCATTTGATGTCCTTTATTCTTATAAGGACTGTGCAGTAGAATATTTTCTGTAAAATGTTTGTTTGAGCGAATACACGTATCTTGGTAAGTATATGTTCTGGCAGTAAGACCTTTTGCCAGAATGGGTTAAAAAAAAAAACCCAAGCCCGTGAATTTTTAATTTTTATCATAATAGGAGTATCGGAAGGAAAAAAGTCGATATTAAACAATCGCATTTTTCCATCTTGCCTGCGTAGTTTCCTTAAGAGGTAGGAGAAAAGTACAACCGTGCAGACGTAGTTTAGTATGCTAATAAAGTCCTACTGCTGCAGGTCTAATTTGCACAGTACAGCACCACGATGGAAACACTGCACGCCCTGCGCGTAGGAGCGATGAGGTGCTTGGGGTGCGTGTTAGTATCACCCGTATCGTTACCTCGCTCCTGGGTCTTGAACGCGCAAAACAGCTCAAGACACTTGGCAGAATTAAGGGGGTGTTATCCATTCCATCTTCGATTTTTTTATTACCAATCTTTGAAATGAAAATTTGTGGTCAGACATAAATAATGAAAGCTAGACATGACATAGGACTACTTTAACGATTTTTTTTTAATTTGTACGGTTTCAACTAGCCAATGGGGTACCTGTATTTTCCCATGTGGGATTGGCATTATTTAATAATTATGCAATATTATATAATGGTTAAATAGGTGAAACTAATCACGTGGGAAAAATAATTTGGATTTCGAAATAATTGTTAATGTGTTCCTTATGCCTTGGCTAACTTAGTTTTTAAATATCGACTCCGTAAGTAAAGTTATGAAGGAAAATGCGTAAATCCAAAATGGCAAGGACATATATCCCTGAAGAAAGGAGTCATCTGGCCCGCGTTACTTCTTGCCGCGTGACATTTGCATTTAGAGGCGGTGTCTTCCGCTTTTCCCGCCCAGCATATTTCTAATTACTCGCCCCCGATAAATAAATGCCTGCCATTGCACGACTGAACCACGAAAGTGAACTAGAAGGACATTCTGTAAGTTGCCGCCTGGGACCGCACATTAGAGGACTTCCGCAGTGATAACCCGGAGATCGACGTAGCTTTCCGCAACAGAAGGAGAGAAATTCCGACGCCGTAGCTCATAGATCAGGGCCCCACTAAGTTGCTTTTATGAGGTTCACTGAATGCCAACCCCCAGCGTAAGAAGGGAGGAATTATCTCGAGCCTGTTGACGGGAGAAGGGGTGGGATCTCTTAACACTCTCCGCACACCACTTCATCCACCCTTGAATGGAGTGAACCCTTGCGTCCCGGGTCCATCAGACAAACAACCCGCGCCTGTTAAGGGCGGATTACGAAAGGTAACATGAACGCAAGGGCGAAGGGTGGGGGCAGAAACGGAAGAGGGGGTTGGGTGAGCTCGAGATCAGGCCCTCCAATTGGCTATTAATCCCTTCCTCCCGACAGCGGTCGGTGTGAACTAGCCGTTCCGCTCGCCACGCAGAAATTACCTCTGATGAGAAAGCTTGCNTTTGCCAGTTATTAAAATAAATGCAGATAAACTAAGAGTCGGTTACATACATACTATCTCGAAATATGGCGCAGAATAGCTTATAAACAAACTCTGGCCAAATTGGGAATCTCACTCCTGAGCATCTTCGACATCTTAGGATGCCAGTAAATGTTTTCCATCGCAGCCTGGTCCATTTATATTGGCTGCACCCAAGAAAAGGCTTTTGAGAGTTTTATGAGCAGGCAAAGTTTAACAATTTTACTATAAGTCTCAAGAGATTTCCCTTTGCATATGTATTTAAATAATATCTTACAACACCCTGAAGTGGACACTATTACGGCGTAAAATATGTAGATATAAATGCATAATTGTGGCAACATATTCGCTCAGGAAGTTGGTAGAAACTGTTATTCATCATTGCCCGTACTTAGGGTTTTTCTATGTTGGCCTACAAAATTTTTCCTATTTGATATTTTAAAATTTTTTACATGACAATTTGTTGGTCTTTAATAGCGAAGTCCATAAATATATAGTCTTCATATAACTCACCACGCCATACACGAATAATAAGCAAGAGGTGAAAGTTTCTCTAGTTTTTTCTTAATGCATGTCCATATTGTAATCCAAATGTTGAAAACATGTGGACACTAGTAGAACAATTGTCGCAGCAAACGTTGTAGCAGAACGTGTTACAAATTAAGCTGAACAACATACTACTATATTGATGTACGCTTAAGTGCTTCAACACCAAGCCACGACAGCAGTGCTTCGTACGTCTGTATAATGCTATTTGCTATTTGTCGCTGACCTTTGCCTTCCCTGACCTTAGCTGACCTTAGCTGACCTTATCTCAGCCCTAATTTTGGAACATTATGGGGCATTAAATAATATTTTTAACAAGTAATAGTGAACTGTGATGCCAGATATGCCACACGCACAGGTGGTTTGTCAGTACAGCGGTCGGGCTCTCGCCGCAGAAAGCAGGATTCTACCGCAGATGAACTCCAGTTCTAATTTTCGCTTGTGGGAAAAGCGATAAGCATAGTGCATATCTATGGAGTATTTTCTCAAGCTAACACTGACTCCTACGCTGCCTTTTCATTCTGTCACCTATTTGCACCGCTCTACTTCATGAAGTACTCAGGACGTCTCATTTGATGTCCTTTACTCTCATAAGGACTGTGCACTAAAATATTTTCTGTGAAATCTTTGTTTGAGCGAATATACGTATCTTGGTAAGTAGATGTTCTGGCAGTAAGACCTTCTGCCGATGGTAAACAATCGCATTTTTACATCTTGCTTGCGTAGTTTCCTTAAGAGGTAGGAGAGAAGTACAACCGTGCAGACGTAGTTTAGTATGCTAATAAAGTCCTACTACTGCAGGTCTAATTTGCACAGTACAACACCACGATGGAAACACTGCACGCCCTGCGCGTAGGAGCGATGAGGTGCTTGGGGTGCGTGTTAGTGTCGCCCGTATCGTTACCTCGCCCCTGGGTCTTGAACGCTCAAAACAGCTCAAGACACTTGGCAGAATTAAGGGAGTGTTATCCATTCCATCTTCGATTTTTTTATTACCAATCTTTGAAATGAAAATTTATGGTCAGACATAAATAATGAAAGCTGGACATGACATAGGACTACTTTAACGATTTTTTTTAAATTTGTACGGTTTCAACTAGCCTATGGGGTACCTGTATTTTCCCATGTTGGATTGGCATTATTTAATAATTATGCAATATTTGATAATGGTTACACATATGAAACTAATCACATAGGAGAAATAATTTGGATTTCGAAATAATTGTTTATGTGTTCCTTATACCTTAGCTAGCTTAGTTTTTAAATATCGACTCCGTAAATAAAGTTATGAAGGAAAATGCGTAAATCCAAAATGGCAAGGACATGTCGCCCTGAAGAAAGGAGTCATCTGGCCCTCGTTACTTCTTGCCGCGCGACATTCGCATTTACAGGCGGTATCTTCAGCTTTTTCCCGCCCAGCATATTTCTAATTACTGGCCCCCGATACATAAATGCCTGCCATTGCATAACAGAACTAGAAAGACATTCTGTAAGTTGCCGCCTGGGACCGTACATTAGAGGACTTCCGCTGTGATAACCCGGAGATCAACGTAGCTTTCCGTAACAGAAGGAGAGAAATTTCGACGCCGCACCTCATAGATCAGGGCCCCACTAAGTTGATTTTATGAGGTTCACTGAATGCCAACCCCCGGCGTAAGAAGGGAGGAATTATCTCGAGACTGTTGACTTGAGAAGGGGCAGGATCACTTAACACTCTCCGCACACCACTTCATCCACCCTTGAATGGAGTGAACCCTTGCGTCCCGGGTCCATCAGACAAACAACCCGCGCCTGTTAAGGGCGGATTACGAAAGGTAACATGAACGCAAGGGGGAAGGGTGGGGGCAGAAATGGAAGAGGGAGTTGGGTGAGCTCGAGATCAGGCCCTCCAATTGGCTATTAATCCCTTCCTCCTGACAGCGGTCGGTGTGAACTAGCCGTTCCGCTCGCCACGCAGAAATTACCTCTGATGAGAAAGCTTGTGGTGTTTGACTTAGCCTCGGACGCAGCCTGCCCTGCTGCGTTATGCACCGGTGTAAAACTCACGCCGACCCGACGAGGCACAGTTTTCAATCATACACTGTTCACGGTTCATTCAGCACGTTTGAAATTAACCTTTGAAAAATGTCACTGCTCCTACCTGCGCACATTTTAACGGGAACATTGGATGGCGTGCGCCCAGTAAAGTTGGCAATGATGGAGAGAGAGAAAACAGCTACCTTTCTTAACGTTGAATTGCAAGTATCAAGTAAACATTTGTGACTACTCAAAAAGTTATTTTGGTTTTTTTTTGTGTGTGAATAGTGTTAAAACTAGCAAATTTGTAAAACATTTTCTTATCTATAATGTTATAGTTTTACTTGACCGACGCATGCATATAGTGATTACGCAATGTTAATTTTACATATGGGGGATGAATGCACAATGCGTATACAATTACATTTTCAGCAGAGCTTTCAAAAGCGGAGAATCTCAGTTTACCATGATCAGCGTATAAATAATTTTTTTTAATACCCAGGCCTTAAGCGAGCAGCCTTATAGGTTAATCAGCTTTTCAAAAATATCTAAAAATTACTCATAACTGCATATACATTACAGCAGACACTGGCACTCAGGCCCCCAGTTAGCTTGACAGAAAAGTTTTAAATGTATGGTTTTGTTGCATTTTAACACTCACACCTTGTGAGGGTAAGCTAATCGGCTAGGGAGAAATACTAGGACAGTGGTGAAATTGCGTCTTACTATTTACTAAAAATAATGCTGTATGTAGTCTATTCGCGGTTTCTTCACACTTTTGTTTCCTAAAAGCGTTATATACTTCTGTTAGCATAAAATAACATTATTTTTGGTTAAATTAAACTTTTACTCTTAGTCTGTCTATAAATTATAATATTTAATTTATAATTATTACGAATAAAAATAGGTATAAAATAGGTGTGTTGCTACTGACTAGTAAGAAATAGTTCTTATGCAAAATGTATTACACTGAATGCGCACGAATGTGGCACGTTGTCACTTTGGTGTTATTTTCTTGACTTAGTTAATCTTTGTTTGCTTGGGGTGGAGGGATATCCTGGAAGTAGAACTTTATCAGGGCTTCAGAAAAGTTGGAAGTAACTCTGAATGAACTATAATGAACGAATCCGAATATTGAGGTCAACAAAATTTGATACTAAATCTTCTAGGGATGATAGATGAGACCGAAAAAGAAAGTATGTTTTATCAAATAACCATAGGTCGGAATATTGACAATCGAAGTATTTTTGACGGGTTTGAGATTAAGAATGAAACAATATTGCATTTCAGTTCAATTGTAATCCTTTAGCAAATCTGTTGAAAACTGCGGCCTCCTGCATCAACACAAGCTTTGGAACGACGGGCCATTGTCTGTCGTACACGTTCAAAGACCCCAGGTATGTGCTGTAGCGAGGAAGCAGCTGCAAGCACCCGAGCGACGATCTCTTCCTGCGCATGCCTCTCGTCTTTGAATATGTACGGCAGGCAATGGCACATCGTTGCAGACCATTTATTGAAGCAGGAGGCCGCACTTCTGAACAGTTCTTTGGAAGTATTACATTAAATTGAGTTGTGATTGTCCCATTTTCACTCTCAGTCACGTAAAAAGTATCTCAATTTTCACTTCCCAGCTATGATTATTTAATTAAACGTATCTGTTTGTCTCTCTTCAAACGTCCCTAGAAGTATAAGTGTTGAATAATGTTACATCCGGTATTACACACCACGTGATTTCTGTGTATTGCATANTACACACCACGTGATTTATGTGTATTGCATCAAGATACTGTGTAGTTGGTTTGTTACACATAGTTAAACCATTTTGAATTGTATTTCAACATTTTAACAACATTCGTGTCCCTACCTACATTTTTGCTGGGTCAGTGTTTCAAAAAAGTACACATCTTGGTATTATTTCGCATTGTCAATATCTGAAAATTGGTTCCATTACTTGAGAAAATTCTGTAAAACGTTTTATTTATGAGTGAAACTGGAAAATGAAAATACTTCAAAAATATAATTACATAAAATCAATCAAAACAAATAGCAAGACAAACTTATTTTAAAACTGTTCTTAAGGGGATATCCTGAACACCTTAAAGCTATTTCTGTAAAATATTTGCCACGAAAGTAAGTGTAGAAAAAATAAATAATTTGGATGTTTGATTGGAAGAACTTTACAAAGGTATATGTGTGACTGAGTAGTAGATTTTCGGTACACGAAAGACTGTAACGAAATCTTGGATACTTTTTTGTATAAACTCGATATTATTTCACTGTTTTCTCATAACTAATGGATAGTAAAATTTGTTTTACGTTACATTCACCTACGGAAATGTGAAAAACTATTTAATTACTAAGGCACTTGCGGGAAAGGACATGTTGATTTGCGGACTGCATAAGACAATGCGAAATCCCGAAATTACTTTTTTATAAGCTCGATTTTACTTTTAGTTTCCTTTTCATTTCTAGATCAAATTTTTTTTCCTAGCCATTTTCTTACGGAAATTAAACAAAAATTCGAAAAGTAGGTACCTTCTGGATCATTGTTACTGATAGGTTATATATAATTCAGTATATTTATAATGGTACTGTTAACCGACAACTTATATTCAGACACCAATTTTTGTCATATTCTTAGAGTAGAAGATCTGGAAAATATTTTTTGAGTATTTTTTTTATGGGCAGTAAGTGGGCATAGCTTCATGAAAAATATTAATGAAATGCAGGTATTTTTACATTTGATTCCGTTTGAGAAAATTGAAACCTCAGCTGGCACTGAAAATGCCTGAAGTGAATTGTTTTGGAGAAACGTTAGCTCTAATAACTCTGGCAGAAATTTTTAGTTAGTGAAGCATATAATTTGTCTGGTATTCTTATGTCGTAGAATGGATTCATGTTGCACGTAAGTGCGATGCTGTATTCCCCGTGCGTGGCAGCGCCGCACTTAAAACCGCTTCGGTACCGCCGCGTCTCCCGAGGAAAGTAAGATGTGGGCCGGCAGAGCCGCTGACGTGGGGCGGCCTCCCGGAGTGGCGTGAGGACTCGGCGCGAGATCCTGGGAGGATCAACTGTAAACTGTTATGTAAGGGAGGGGGGGAGCTGTTTGACGGCTGCGGGGATGAATAGACGCCGCCGAGAGTCTTGAAGCAATCTAATTTGCTTGCCGGCTGGCTGCAAGTTGAGCCACGGCACTGCGCTGACTGCCGGAGGGAGGGGGGGTTGTTGGTTTACCCCCACCACGCCTACCCCCAACCCCCGGCTATTTCCCCTGAGTGTGGCGATAGAGGGGTGGGGAAGGATCGGCTTCCGGACAGGGAGTCCCGAAGGGAAGAAAAAGCGAATTAAACTCCAACTCGAACACCTCCCCCCCCCCTTTCCACCCTTGGCTATGCTGAAAACAATCTGCAGCTCAGGAATAACAGACGGCTGGTGAGTTTATTGTCGCTTTCCTTTCACCACAAGGTAAATAATTCCCGTTTCGCAAACATATTATTTTTTTCTGACGACATTAAATTTATTGAATTACCTAAGAGTTTCCCCACTGTTTAACCCATTCATTCCGCGTGTCCATGACCGAGGACATGTTGCACGTGAAGTATATTTATGGTCACGGCTGTACGCAACGAGGAATTAGTGACGTGGTGTCCGGAGCGTCTTGTTTGTAAGAAAACTGATTTGTCGAAGTTTCTGCAGAGGCGTAGAAAGCATATTATAGCAGCGGGGATCCTTCTTTTTGAAGAGGCGTTTGTTTTTATTATCAGATCGCCACGCATTTTACGCCCACGAAGATTGCCGAATGGAGGAGAACTCAGTGTTCGCACTTTTACTTCAGATTAATTATTAAAATAAAAAAATTCTTGTAACTATGAACATATTTTCATAGATTCTCACCAATGTAAGATACATTACAATTAAATAACAAAAATTGTACTTCACGCATTATGTGACTACCACCTATTCATGTGATCGTATTGTCAAGCGGGTACATTTTTGAAGCTTTACAGAGTATAGTCTACTCAAGGTTACTTACGACTCTTGTGAAGTCCTGCTAAAGTTATACTTCAAGGATATTTCCCCACTTTATGCAAACAAAGTTAAATCGAATCTAGAAAACAAAGGGACAACACACCGCAATCGTGCGCAACTTGTATAGTTTTATTTTTCGTAATAGTTACTTATTACATAGAAATATGTTATTTAAAAATGCTTGTAGGCATATGCATATACAAATATAGATATTTAAACTTACTTTTTATTCCCATATTTATGTATACATAATTATGTACAAAATTTATTTAAAATTATTTTCTATTTACATAATTATAATACTATACATAATTATGTATAGAATTAATTTAAAAAATGTTATATTTCTATGTTTATGTATACTTAACAATCTTTGTGTTTTATCAGAGTGCTCCCATATTTTTTACATATAAATTTTAGGGTGGAAGTCATTTTATGGGCACAAGCAAGGCTCTTTCCTGTAAAAAGATCCGCATTTATATAGAAAAAGAAAATGACAGTTAACGTTCTGACACCGTGAGGTGAACATCGATTTGGAAGCGATCTCTCGCCATACCACGGAGATTAATTGCGAATACGAAGGCCTGCCTTTGACCTCAACAATCACGGAGCCGCGACCTGCGTCATCGCTAACTGGTTGTCGCCAGTGCCGATTCTGCGATAGAGTTTTCACCTATGGTCAAAACGCTCGTCGGCATGAGAGAACGGCCTTTACGAAGAGCCCTTTTCGCGCGATGAAGCATTACGACATTGGTCCAATGAAGTTTATGCTAGGCGATACATTGAAAGAACATACCGAGATCTGCAAGGATTTGTCTACTGGAAGTCATCAAGTGTTGCAGGCAATACCTCTTGCTGCATCGATGGGTACCGATAAGACAGGTGATTATGATGAGATAATTAATGCTAAAGACGAAATTAGTGGAGTGGAGTCGGTTTGCGCAGAATGTACACTTGCAAGACGTTCGCGTGAAGTTGACGAACTTCAAAATAAACCGTCGTCGGCTCTAAATACTGATGAGCATACAACTCCTGCTACAAAGAAAAGCAAATTTAATATTGAGGTTAAAACAGGAAGTGAAGACGATCATGAAGATAATATAGATGAAAATTAACATGAAGACAGTGATAATGTTGAAGACGATGATGGCGATTTTCTCGATGGACTGACACACCCCTCCAACACATTTTCTGCAATGAGCGGCACGAAGAAGGCAGAATATGCCGAGAATACTGGTTGGCTATTTCCCGAAGTCCCGAGTGAACTTGTTAATATAATCAAATATTTGATTGACATTCAAAAACGTGGGTATTTCTCGCACATTGTTCAGATATCTTCAATCATTAGTAAACTGAAGGAACGTAGATATATCTCATGATGTGATGAACTGCTTTCTCATAAAATTGTAGTTACAAAATTACAATAAATTATTATAAAATAATTGTTTTTTTCTTTATTTTTGTGTGTCGTATCCTTCTATCCCTCACAACTTTTAAGTTGTGCTATGAGAACTCGACTATTAAAGGAAAGATCTGCATATAGAATGATAATAAAGACTTAAGTATTAAAATGCATGGATAGTTGACTGCATACAAAACATAAATTCTGTCCACATGTACAAATTTGGAGACAGTTGGTGAACGAATGTAATTTCTATACATATGGGTGGGGAACAAACCGAAGGATTGAGCGAAGGATCGATCAAAGGATTGGAATTGATCGAAGGATTGGGATTTATCCAAGAATTGGGATTGATTCCAGTATTTTTATTATGGTGGTGTGTGAACAAATTATTTCAATACCACCATATTATGTGTGTGTTTATTAATGAATATATTCAAAGTGCCAGAATGGACTAGTCAAACAGAGTACACTCTAGGTGTTGGTACAGTAATAAAACACAATTTAGCATTACATTAAAAAAACTAATAGTACACCTCAAACAACCAAATTACATCATGTAGTTTGTGGCAAAAGAAAAATTGCTAATAAATAAAATTTTTTGTTTCCTCAGTAGTGTTGGTGTAGAACTGCACATATGCTATCCACAAATAAAAGAATGGAGGGTATTGTAAAAATAATTTTTATTTGAAAATAAATTTTTGCTGTTCTGAAATAATTCAAATTAAATAAATAGTTTAAATATTAGCTTTTATTCATAACTTGCATGGTAAATTATTTTAATAATTACTGTTGAAAGTTTGAACAATTTTAAGCAAAATAAAACAAATCGTCTTTACATTTGACTGTAAAACATTACTTAATGTTCTCCGGTGCTCAGTAATAAAACATAAGAAACAAGTTATCAGGGCTTGTTATGGGCATAAAAACGTGTTTCACACACAAATACATTTAACTTCACCTTTTGGTAGTCTCTTCAATTTTTTTTATGAACGGGATAGAAGAACATAGATATACTGGAAAGGTATGAATTGATTTTATTTAGACTTAAACAAAATTAATGCCAATGCAGCAACATGGCATAATTATGTAAATAAATTGGTATGACACAACTTCCATACATAATACGATGCCATCTCTTAATTTTATATTGTCAATCGTAGTGTAGAGAGACTCACATCAGGCCGGCGGGCCTCGCCTGCAACGTCTGTCAAACGTCACGTGAAAAATTTATGTACACGATAAATCATGCAAGCAAACGTTCAAAGTTTAATGAAATCTAAAATAAATAATATTAAAACAAGTTTCGCTCACACACAATTCATTGCAGACATAAATAAAATCAAATGCGGATCACCTGACACTCGGCCGAACCTCAACGACTTTAGTTCACACATTAACAAAATAATAAAAAGAAAATTACTTACGTTAACAATGCAGAAAATTTTAAAATAAATATATAATAATATTATATTCTATCAATATTCTTTTTCAAGTTACAAAACTAACCTGTATTCAAAATTAGAGTACCATTCAGTCACTAGCTTCAATGCAAAACATACGTAAGTCACAAAATTACAAAACACATTCCAAAATATAAACAAACACTAAATAAATACTGAAAATATTAAAATTGCATTGTCTACAGATATTATATTTTGTAGGATTGATCGAAGGATTGCGATTGATGCAAGGATTGGTATTCATCCAAGGATTGGGATGGATCCAAGGTCTGGTGATTGATCCAAGAATTGGGATTGATCCAAGGATTGCGATTGATCGACGGATTGGGATTGATAGAAGGATTGAGATTTATGAAGGATTGGGGTTAATCCAAGGATTGGGATTGATCCAAGGATTGGGATTGATTGACGGATTGGAATTGACCGAAGTATTGGGGTTAATCGAGTAATTGGGATATTTCGAAGGAGTGGGATTGATCAAAGGATTGGGGTTGATCGAAGGATTGGGATTGATCGAAGGATTGGGATTAAGGCGTTGATTGGGGTGCTGATTGATGAAAAAATTGTCTAAAAAAAGATTTTTATTAATTTTTTAATATTTCAATATTTTCTTTGAAATTTTTGGATTTTATAAAAGCCTTTAAAATTTATTTTTGTGTGCAAGGTTATTCAAGGTCATGGGAACGAGGTCAATTTCACATATGTGAGGTCAAGATAAAGGTCATCCAGATCCAACATGTTGGTTGGAGTCATAAGTGCCACCTAGGTGTTGAAAATTTTAACAAATGATAAACGAAACAAACAATATGGTGGGTGGAGTGCATTCATCCGAATGGGAAAAGGTGAGTGAGTAGGGGATGGGATTATTAATACACCCCGAAAATATCAGTTTTTAAAAATAATTTATAATAATATATTTTTATTATTTTTTATAAATTGATAAAGAATTTTTGGATTTCTGAAACATTTTTGGGTTAAAGGTCAAAGGTCAAGGTCACCTGAATTAAAGATGTCCGTAGTAGTTATTATGCTTGCTGACTTTCATGAATTTCTTCTATTTTTACAATTTTTTCTCCAGTTTTAGTTTTTAAGGTCATCCAAGGCCTTAGTTATAGGTTTGAGGTCATGGGTCAAGGTCAAAGTCACCTGGGTTGAACATGGTGGTTTGGTGACATCATAATATGGTGGCTGGTCCCCTCTAAGCCTGAACATTTACAATTTTATAATTATGTATAATTTTTTTATATATTTGGGGGTTTATTGATTTTTTTTAGAATTTTTGAGAATTTTTTGAGGAATTTTTGGGTTTAAGGTCACTGTGGTCAGGGTCAAGATCAAGGTCATCAGTATCTAACATGGCTGACAGAACTAAGATGGCTGACAGAACTAAGATGGCTGATGGTCAGGTCTGACTTTGGACCCTGGGCTCTGAGTATTGTATCAATTTGGTATGCCCTATTCCTATAAAACCAATATGGCCGCCATTGCTCTGCCCTTAAGAAGCGAAAATCCCAAAACCTTCCGATGGGTCAAAAATTGCTTTTCTGAGGCTCGTTTTTGCAAGTGGGAGGCTCGATGTTTTTTGATAGAAAAATGGGAATTTTTTTAGGGAAAAAAGGAAGTTTTGAGGGAAAAGGGGAAATTTTGAGGAAAAAATGGCCGTCTGGGGACCGAAATGGCAGAGCATGAACATATCCGAGCTCCGACCCTCCATCCCCTTAGACGAAATCCGCCATAATCATTCTACGTAAATGAAATATTAGTATTTATTGATAAATAAATGCAAAAGTTGATTTTAACTAAAAAAAAAAAAAAGGCTCTTTTATGTTAACACGAGTAGACTTTAAAATGCTTATGGTACATGGCATATTAAAGAAACAACTGAACACGCCATACGAGGGGCGATTTTTAAAAGGTCTGATTCAAAAATCGTGAAGAAACCCTCTTCGTAGTCATTTTCTGTAGTCTGCATTTTCTTGTGATACTCGCCTCATCTCCAAACATAGACCTCAAAGCATGGTCGACTTTGAAATAGAAGAAATGATATGTGTAAATTGAACTCAACTGCTATTCTGCAAGATTTTACCAACGTTTCTGTAAACAAAGAACTACTTGCGTGGGTCCACCGGGTCATTGTAGTTCCAGTGGGGGTCCACACCTTCACGACACTTACGCCAATGAGTTTCTGCAACCTTCGGCTGTGAATTGTTAATAAAATGCTGTCATCGCAGATCACGCAGTACGCTGTTCATTGGCTGCAAGAAGCACGCACGTCATTAGTACAGCACATATAAAAAAATGTAACTATTGCAACACTTAAACTCGTAAATGAGTTCGGAACTGAAGGGATGGAAAATTCCACAAGATTTCTGATTTCCGTTATTCGTTCTACAGTTAAAAATATTTATCTGTTATTTCGCTACTCACCATTAACTTAGCACTTTCGACTACCTTGCCTAAGGTCTACTTTTATTTCTCATTTTGTATCTTTCAGAATAACACTGCCACGGGCCTGGTCACTTTGTTTACGATCCATCTAATTGAAACCGAGGAATCGTTAGGAAAGGAAATGTTTGGCTAATATGAAAATTCATACTCTAATGTGTATAAAACAAGAAATGTTAACTTCAGTGGCCATTCATTTAAATAAGTTATTACACTCGCAATACAACGTCAAGGCTTAAAAAGTATTTTTATTTATTAACTACCACCCTAACTAGAAGCTTACATGCCATTGTATAATTTAGTGTATATGTCGTTATGAAGAGTGATTTTATTTTCAAAAGTTTATTTCGAAAGTTCTTACTTTACTCTACCTATATAAATATTTATTGATGATAATGCTGTTTCACAGTATCAGACTTATTAAATTTTTACCTTGTAACTCGATTGTAGTGGACACGGTTCTCTTACAAATAATACGTTTAGAAATCACTAAGTGACCATTCAGCAAAAAAAAAAAAAAAAAAAAAAAAAAAAAAAAAAGTAGTATCCATTTAAATACAGAACTAATTCTTAAAACGTTTTCTTTATCCTGAATATGTCTAAGTTTAGATGCTGGTCTATGTGTATACATTTTGGTGATTTGAGGCTCAGAATAAAGTGCGCCTTAAGGGCTACACAGAAATGCCCTACAAAGATAACTATCGCCTCTAAGCAAACCCCTTATATGGCGTGCCGACCTGCATGGAGGAAAATTAGGTGAAGTTGTTTATTAAATGTTAAATGCATTGTTGAGTGTTCAAACAGCATTCTATAAACAAAGTGTCGTATAAGTTAATGATTTCAANGAGAGAGAGGCCCGCCGAATGCCTTGCGTCTCTCTCCCACTCAACTATGATCGGTCTGCCGCGCGCGCAGCACTACGTTGTCACGTAAAATCTTCGCCCGTAAAACCGACTTTACAGGCAACCATTTTTTTGTAATAAGCAGCATGACTAGAACGTTGAATTTCACTAGTCTGTAATCAACTTTCTTTTAACAATAAAACATGAGATATACTTTAAGAATCAAGTTTACAAATGTTAATTTCGTTTTGTTGCACATTCCACTAAATTATTTTTCAGACGGCAAAATATCTGGTATTAAGGTAGTACGTTAAGCTATTCTACTTAATACGTTTATCAGTTTCTTGGTTTACAGTCAGGTGCAATCTTAAAGTCTTGAAGTAATGGTCATGCTTATTAGAGGCGAGATTCCCAACTCTGTTAGTTCTGCAGTTCTTAGAACACGGCCGATGATTTCTAGTTAATTAACTGGTTGTAAAAGTTGTCTCTTTGCGAGGGCGACGTGCGTCTGCGGAATAAGTGGCGTTATTTTGTTTAAGATTGGCAATCACTTTAATCTCCACTTCCCTCCTTACGAGGTTTGCTCAGCTTCTAAACCATGAGTCCTCATTAAAACAAATTGCATTATAGTAATTTCTGTTAATTAGCTCGGGCCATTAACAAAAATGAACCGGAGCGCACCGTTTGATGGCAGCAGCGTGCCCGTGGCTATCTCGTGCGGAAATCTTAATGTTTGCAAATTGCCGAGCTTTCCATTACGTCAGTTCGCAGGGAAGAAAATAATCTTTGCGGGTCAGATACGGGAAATTCTCCGAGATGGTAAACATTTTTTAAAGATATTATTTTGTTTGACAACTTGCCGAGATTGTTTCGTCCCTCTTCACGGACTGTACAGAACCATGGGTTGGCTAAAAATGTGCGCGGTGACTTTAAACCTAGTAATTTAATTGCTATGCATTTAATTTAAGAATAGATCAGTAGCCTTACTCGTGCCGTGTTTAAAGCCACCGAGAAGTAAGCTCAAAAAATATAACAAATGAAGGAAACATTAAGTTAAGAATATCAGAACGCGAAGAAATCAGAATAACGACAAGGCGACGGGCGAAGGAGATGCTTTCAACGCTTTTCCAGATATTTCCAAAAAATTATTTGAGTTCTTATAAGTGTTAAGAACACACTGTGCATACATCTTTCAGGTAATGTTAATTTCACATGCTTATTGTAAAATTTTTTCACTATAATTAATTATATTTGTACAGTTACTAAAGTTACTTACTACAATTTACCGTCGTTATATAAATTATACTAAGTACAACATGATTTAAGAACAGTTGTCTTAAATTGAATTTAGCACGAATAATTAATCTTAGTCCTTAAACAAAGGTTTAAAACCGCCGAATTATCTGCAGTTAATAATATACATTAAATACTGCATCCCAAATATATTAAAAATCTAAGGAAGTCGTATTTAATTTGTCCATCCCTATATTTTTCTAATTATAAAGCACAGATCATTTATGCCAATACATTTTTTTTCTGTGGCTTGCAATGTAATAAAACATACGTAAAAAGAAATCTTCGTCCGTTACTTGCTAATACTAAAACAAAAACATAGAAATAAATTTTTATTGCTCTATGAGAAGACTACCTTAAGTTTTTTGAGTAAAATTTGGGAATAAAAACATACTAGAACTTGATTGTGAGGTTACGAAATAATTTACCTGACGCTGGAATCAAGGCACGGACTGGCAGTAGAGGCCGCAGTGTTGTAGTGGTTAGACTACTCGCCTCCCACCAAGGCGAACCAGGTTCGATTCCAGGCGGGGTCATCCCTGGATTTTCACATGTGGGAATCGTGCCGGACGATGCCGCTGGTCAGCAGATTTTCTCGGGTATCTCCCGTTTCCCCCGCCCTTGCATTCCGTCACTGCTTCAACCTCAGCTCGCTTCAATTTCGTCGTTTCTGAAGACCTCGTTAAGAGCCGCCGGAATCTCTCCACGCTCGGACTTGCAGTCGTGGGACGTCCCCGCAGGGGAGGGTGGTAAACTTGCCTCGCCGACACAAACAAACCGAAAAGATGAAGGGTTGAAACCTGCGTAGAGTCGAGTGCGTGCTCTGCTCGTGCACGCGACACGCACATGGGCAAATATTATTCTTCCCCCATCAGAGCGGAGTGGTTCTCCATTATCGCACCAGCAACGCCACGTGCTTGTGCAAGCTCGGGTCGACGTGGTTGAAGAGGGGGTGACAGAGAGAAAAGGGGAGAGAGAAAGAGTGCTGAACTGTGGAAGGGGGAGGGAGTCAGAGAGACAGCTAGGGAACAACACTCGTGTTAAACGAGTCCAGGAATATTTCGTCGTTTCGTGATGTGTACTCAGCATTCGCCATATTGACGCAAGGGGATGTTTTGCCCTTCCGTGATTGTGAAGGTGGGAAGGTTGTGCAAGGCCATAGCGAAATGCCAGGCAATGGGGGAGATGGGTGGATGAGAAGGTGGTTTAATAGGGGGAGGGGTATGTGGAGTGGAGAGATTTGGACGGCTCTTAACGAGGTATTGAGAAACGATGAGAGTGAACCGAGGTGGATATGGGGCACCGCCGGAATGCAAGGGCGGGGAAACGAAAGATCCCCGAGAAAACCCACTGATCGGCAGCATCGCCTAGTACGATTGCCATGTGAGAAAATCTGAGAATGGCCTCGTCGGAAATAGAACCCTGTTCGCCTTGGTGGGGGTAGGACTCTCTAGCCGCTGCGCCACCGCGGCCGCGGCATAGGTGAAGGCGAAGATTGTTTAAGGAGGTGCATAGATGTAGGAGAATGTGGTTTAAAGGGGGTTAGATGGAGGGTAAGTTGGTGTAAGGGGGGTGATGGGTAAGGCTATTGTGGTTTAAGATGGGCAATGGTTGAGGGGATGGAAGTTTAATAGGGAAGATTAGTGAGGGGATGGTGATAGGGGAGGGGATAGTGGTTTAAGAGGAGTGATGGTGAAGGGGATGGTGTATTAAGAGGGGGGATGGGTTTATGGAAAGGTCGTTTAAGAGGGGGGTTGTAATAGAAAGGTGGTTTAATTGAGAGGATACATGGAGTGGAAATGGTTTAATAAGGGGGAGGCGAGCGGAGTTAACAAGCTAAGTAGCAACTCGAGCGGATTTCGTGACATGATTCGTGTTGTAAGAGCTCTGTTCGTAAATTGTTTCTTCTTTGTAAGCTGTATAATTACAGTTTCCTTTTTAATTTACCTACCTGAAAGAAAAACAAAGAGAAATTGAGTAGGAAAAAGACAGAACTAGGGGACAACGCTCTTCTTAAGGAGTAGAGATACCCACCATCTTGGATTTGCGTATATACCTCCATAACGTAATTTTCAGATTCATTATTTAAAAACCAATTTATCCTAGGTACAGAGAACATATTAACAGTTATTTTGAAATCCAAATAATTGTCTCCTGTTACTCGTTTTAACATATATAACCGTTAGCCCGTAACCATTATTTAATCATTTTTGTACCACATATACTGACACCGCACAAACTTCAAAAATTCTATTAAGTAGTTCCCCGTGTCATGTCAAGCTTTAATTTGTTACGTCCGGTCACAAAGTTTAATTACAAACACTTGATAAATAGCACAAGGCGGATGGTAGGCATTTACTCCTTACTCCACGTTAACCGCCAGACGGAATATTCCCTCGCTCCGTGACGTGTAACCGGCGGTCGCCATCTTGACGCAGGGGATGTTTATCCCCCCCCTCCCTCTTCTCGCAACCGAGGGAATTGTGAGTTAGTGCAAGGGCATAGCTAAAGTCACTGCTGTG